>CM072866.1:22850000-22942500 GCA_036937835.1 Pampus argenteus | reverse complement strand
ATGTATGAGCTGTATGTGACGGCCTATATGGGCAAAAAAAAAAAAGAATCAAGCGCTACATGCACATCGCTCCATACATCACCGTCGAAGCTGTGAGGATTGTAAATACGTGTAATCGCTTTAGTCAGCTCAGAAAGCCAAACCGAGGCCTGAGACGACCACGGAGAAGCTGAGCAGGATCCTCCATCTTCTCTTTATCTCTGGCTGTTTCAGAGTTTGACGTTTAGAGGCCTTCCAACTCAACAAAGTAGGCCTCGATCCCAGACCAGGTCTCTTGTGGGATCTGCTAGAAGCCCGTGTTTTTAGGTCAACGTTTTTTTTTTCCAGAGCAGGGCAATTTACCGCCGCTTGAGGACTAGATTTTAGAAACCTTTGTAGCTGAGGGTTCTGTCGTCCTCGCCAAAGTCTGTTTGACCCATCTGTTGGGCCGAACAGCCGCTCATCCAACCCCCCCAAACCTCATCTTACTTTCCACCTGGTTCGCTGAACCCCCCCCACACAAAACCAACCATACGATTTCCCCCGAGCTCCCCTAACTCCCCCGCCCCCCCAGCGGCCCCCCGCTATCGTCGTCCGCCCAACGTCGCCCACCCCCCGTTTTCCGAGCTGGCGTGGCGACGCAAACTCACAAATATTTACTTCCTGTACATCAAGAGGAAAGGGGGCCCCCCTTTCGTGGAATGCGGCAACATGGGCGTGTTTGACCGCGGAGTTCAGATGCTGCTGACCACGGTGGGGGCCTTCGCCGCCTTCAGCCTCATGACCATCGCCGTGGGGACAGACTACTGGCTGTACTCGCGCGGCGTCTGCAAGATCAAGAGCACCAACGAGAACGAGACCAGCAAGAAGAACGAGGAGGTGATGACGCACTCGGGCCTCTGGAGGACCTGCTGCCTGGAAGGTGAGCCAAGGAAGACATATACATATACATATATACATATATATATATATATATCCATACACATCGATTCCTACATCCCACACACACAAACACACACACACAAACACACAAACACACAAACACACACACAGCCCTGCATTTGCATTCACATGCCCACACTGTTCTGTATGTACTCTGCATCCATCTCCACACATGCAGACGCTGTAACCTACACACACCTCTGCTTCTATCTGATACAGACTATCTTCCCGTCTCTCTAACCTCGTGATGAATGCTGCGTCTTCCTCAGAGCTGATTTGGATGAAATGCATTTTTAATTTTTTTTGGTTTTTTGGTTACTTCTACAGGACTTGTGTGTTGCCTTGTTAATTGTCCCAGCAGAGAGCAGCTTGGCTCTGTTGGACACACATGGTCCAGCCAGAAGTCCTGCTATAAGATTGTTATTGTTGTTTTTACGCTCTGATTGATGACAAATAAATGCACCTCAACATGGTTACGACTGATACTGATCCAGATGTTTACATCTCCAAGGACAGTTTAGACCAATCGCTGAGGACGTTGTTGATTTTTAAGGATGAGTTGGGATCTTGATTCTTCAGATATATATGAAGATCTCACAGTTACTGTAATCTTTCCACCTTAATCCACCTTAATCCACGATCTTTGTCCTATGCAAAAAGATGATTTTTTTTCAGTTTTAGTGGACTGGACGGATGCATCAGTGTGTTGGCAGCTGGTGTAATGTGGCATACACTGACTTGGCCCTTTATAACATACTCTAAGAGTTGACTGTGTGTATCTCCGTCTGCAAGATGAAATGTTTTCAAATCATCGTGTGAATGTATGTTTGTGAGAAGAAATAAGAAAGTTCCTTCGTTTTTGTTTTTTAACTTTGTTTTAAAACTACTTTAATCTAAGATTAGTTTAGCAAATCCCAACCTTGAGTTTAACCCTAAACCTGTAACACACACACAAAAAAAGAGAAATATCCTTGCTGTTAATCACAAGTATAGCAATACAAGCACACACACACACACACACACACACACACACGCCTCTACCATGTGTGTGTGATCCATCTTCACCCTGAATCACACTCTGGCCCAGATTCACAGGATAAAACGATGAGCTGAAGATATAAATCAAGTGCAATTTTTAGGATTTCTTTAAAGTGAAGAATAGCTGCTGTCTCGTTATTATAAATGCAGATGGGACATAAATACACAGACATGAGACAGATCCACCTGTGACCCCACCCTGCTGTGATAGGTTTATGTACACCTGATGATGTGTTCCTGTTATACGGGAGCTTCTGACATAAACATACATCAAAATCAAAACATCTAAGTGGTGATTATGACTCCTTAAAGCTGCAGCGGATGACACATGTTGCTGAGTCTAAACTCAATAGTTTGATAGATGTAATCGTGAGCACCTATCGGATGACGTCACATCACTCTTTACATGTTTTCACCCGACTTTGTCACTTCGTTCATGTGGATCCTTTAGCGTGTACAGCAGCGATCTGCATTTATTCAACATCGGCACTGCAGACACGTTTTAAGCGTAACGAAACAGTACAACTTTAAACGCAGCACGTGGCATTTAAATGCCTTATTTTTAATCGGTAAATTAGATCAATCTTTCCGTGTTGCTGCCGGTTTATGTTTTCTTACTTTTTCCAGACATTTTTTAGATTTAAAGAGGTGATTTTTCACAGCTGAAGCTGAAACATTACAACAGACTGTCGGCTGTTTCCATTAAATATATCTCAAATCACATCAGTACATTCACTAACCCAGAAAAAAAAAGACATCTCAGTTTTCCAAAGTGTTAAATCTTACCCTACTTCCTTTGCTAAACTTTTATTCATTTTTATAGAAATCTACCACCGTTGAACATGATTGAATGTCGCAAGCAGACTCTGCAGCACATGCATGATTATTTAAACACATACACACCAGTTTTTACCCACACACGTCGTCCCAGCTGATAGTTTATAACTTATCTTGGCTTTGTGTTGTGGCTACTGACTACTGTGCTCCTCGTTTTGAACAGCATGACTCGGCTCTTTTATACAATTACTGCTACAGTAAAGCGTTTGATCAAGACTAGAAGAAGGAAAAGTCATTATAGCGGGTTACATTTGTTTCCATTGGTTTTACAATTGATTTTACATTTTCGCTGATGCCTCTCAGGCGTTGTCAAGCCCCTCCCCCTCCCCCTGACTACACCTTTAACCTTTTGACCCTTTATGGGGTGAAAACGTCTTGGCTCTCAGAGTTGAGACGTGACTGTCTTTATTCCTTTGTCTCTGTCTGAGTATTTCTTTAAAGGTGTAACGTGTACCAGTAACGTGCGTATATGCATCTACACAACGACCACGCGCAGCTCCAAATCTGTTAGCACGTATGAAATATGGATACCAGACATAAAAACAATAGACAAGCAACAGGATCCTGGAGCAGGAAACGCTGTCACCTTTAATTTCCCAGTTTTTGGGATTAATAAAGTATATCTATCTATCTATCTATCTAACCACAGCCAGTAATAAACCTGGATGATGTTAATGCAAACATGAGCTTTCTGGGGAAATAAGTCCATAATCATTGAAAACTGTTTAGTACTGAAAGAAATGCCTCAAGTCATGTGATGAACACCAGGTATGCATTTCTGTCATAGGTGTTGAGGTGCTAATGCTAGCTAAGGCTAACTGCAGACATAGAAGAAGAAGAAGAAAAACAGACGGTTTCTGCAGACACAGTATCAGTAATAGAAATAAATACTGACCCACAGAAAACCTTTCAGCGTCGTGAGTAATAAAATCTACCTGTGTGACGTTACGCAATCAAAGACGAGGAATAAACTGCGAGTTCGGCTGAACGACTCGTAGACGTTGCGAGTTTTTTTATTTTAAAGACGGGAAAATCTTGGCAGAGGTTGCAAAATTGTGTCAAATCAGCGACACATTTAGTAGATGTGAACGCCGCCACGCCAACTCACTCCATGTGATATGCTTATTTTCCGTCGCTAAGTGGCTTTACTTTTCACACTCTGAGCTCGCTCGGTGTCCTTGGCACAGAAGATTTTGAAAATGGTTAAGAGCAGAGAGAGTAATCTGAGAGAGAGATCCAGCTCCCTCTGTGCTCGTCGCCTTCAGAGCTACAGTTGCTTTATGGCTGCGTGGTGCAGAGAGAGAAAGAAGAGAGAAAGAAGAGAGAAAGAAGAGAGAGAAGAGAGGAACAGAGGAAATTGGGAGGTGTTGAGAAAGAGAGAAAGAGAGGCAGATAAAAAAAAAAAAAGAACAAGAGAGAGAAAGAGCAGGCAGCCCTGGTTTGCTGTCACACCCCCTCAGGCATCCTGTGCTATCTTTAACACACAGGCCTACGCTCTATCTAACCTATCTTGCCCCGGCTTTTAACATAATATGTCACAGTGTATTTTATTTTAATGCTTGGGACATGATGTACATGATGTTCAGATACCAGCGGACTGACTGACTGTTACAGTTTTTTATCATCGTCGTCATGTTAGCGTCACAAAAACAGGGAAACAGTCTTCTGATGTCTGTATACAAATGTGAAAAATGTGTGTGTGTGTGTGTGTGTGTGTGTGTGTGTGTGTGTGTGTGTGAGGCAATCTGTCTCAGGATCCGAGTGCATTACGGTGATGACATTAATTATGCTAATAGCCATCAGCTCCGTTAGCGTTTCCGTGCTGATAGTCAACAGATTCTCTCCACGCCGCCACTTCATCTAAAGTCCCAACACAGTGATTCGTCAGGATAGGAAGTAACTAATTACACATAAATAAATAAATAAATAAATAAATAATCTGTTTACACAAAGGGGGAAAAAAAAAATGCAGATCACCTCTTTATCTAAAGCTCCAGTAATTGGTTCAATAGATGACATCTGAGTATCGAAGTAATCCGGTGGGTATCAAACATCATATCGTAATCATGCTTGCTGTTATTGTTTTTATTTATTTATTTTTTAAAAAGTTACAAAAGATCAGATGATTAAATAGATCTGATTAAATTAAAAATCCTGCACTTTCATATTTGTCCTAAGAAATATATAAATGTTCATGTATGGAACGACTGAATATACAGAATACAACATAAAGTTAGTAATAATAATAATAATAATAATAATAATAATATTCATCTATTCAGATTATAATTTGCACAGTTTCACATAGACCCCCCCTTTTAAAAAAAAAAAAAGTGTTTCTATCAAGTCTACAAGTTACAATACGGTTGAATTAACTCAAAATTAACGACTAACCAGCAGTAAAAATGGTTTTATAGATCTTAAATTAAATAAAACGGTGACTATGAATTATATTAACAGAATGAGTCTGGCCCTGAAGCAGTAGTTTTATACTTTGGGAAATACTCTTATTTTCTTGCTTTCTTGCCAAGTTTTAGATGAGACTGATTTTTCTCTCTTATATATCTTTAAGGGGGGAGTTAGCTTAGCGTAGCTCTGTGCAAATTTAGAGGAAAAAAATGCTAAAAACATGTAAGACGCTCTTTATGATGCCGGATGGAGGAGTGCTGGGGGAAGAAATGCGAGCCATTGTTCTGCCTCTGCTGTGAGGCTTGCAAACAGTCAGCAAACAGTCAGCATCCAGCAGCGCTCTGTGGGCGGGCTGTTGTTGATACTGTAATAGAAGTGACTGACAGGTCACGGCAGCTGTCAAACATCAGCCGTCAGTTTGCTGCAACTCCTCCAACTCCTGGAGACAAAAAACCTCTTGGAAAGTATTTTTAGTCTTAACTTATTTAATGGGGGGATTCCAGTTTATTTATTTATTTATTTATATTTATATATATCTGTTGTGTTTTTGTTATATTGTCACGCTTACGTTATCGTTTAAACTTCGTAGACTGACACTTTTAAAAGCGTTTTTTCCTCACATGGAAACTTAAAACCTTATAATTCAATAATTACAGTATCTATAGTCATATAATCAATAATTTTTCCAGAGCTGAATTATTATTATTATTATCATTATGCAACACATGGTTCAACATGCTATTTTCTATAAAGGAAAGAATCTGTTTGTCCGTATGTCCTTCGATTTTCTCAACAATGGTTCGTCCGATTGACTTCACACTCGGCGGGTGTGTTACTGAGGAACCGAGGAAGTGCACCATCGAATATGGTGTAATTTCACCAGATGGTGGCGCTATGACCTGTAACTTTACAACCGTCGGTCTCAGAAACAAATTGGATTTCTACCCACATAAAAACACTCATTAAACTAATATATTTTTGTACATGAACCTGTTAGCATACAGTTTTCCTGTTTATTCCCTTTACGTAGCTTTAAGGTTGCTCTCTTTGGAAACTGGACCTCCACTCGACTTTAAAAGAAGGTTTTGTGGGTTTGAACAAAGTTTTGTTGCTCCGCATGAGTTTGTAATGACTGATGCACCGGCAGGTCAGTTCATTAGATGTTAATCTACTTCAACCGGAGTCTCCAAAACTGTCACACCCAGACTGGGTATCAAAATCACTCAGGTGCAACACCGCGCAGACGTGCCAGATATCACTGTGATGAATGGAAACAGAAATGTCTCCTGTCGTTATTGTTCTAACATGATCAAACTTTATGTGTCTGTGTGCTCTAAAAGACGGTTTTGCTTGATATCCGTGCAGCCGTCACACGTCCCCTCGGTCCCTGCGCTCCTCCATCCAGCAGCTATCGAGTCTGCTCCAGTTGGATTCACTCAGTGTGCCTGTCATCCTGGACGGATGGCCCCGTGTCGGTGGTCCAGCTGCGACAGGCTGGCTCCAGAGATCCAGCCTGTCGCAGACTTCCATGATGGATCTTGCCCCGGGACAGTCGCTTGTTCCTGGGCACAGACCGGAGCTGCCCTGGGGGCCCCAGCCTTGACAGGTGGAGCTCAGCAGGCTCTAAATGCTGCTATTAATCTCCATCACGGCGGGTTTGAGGGCGAGCGAGGTGTGTGTGACAGAAGATATGTTTCTGGGAATGAGTTGTGAGTGTTTTAGTTTTCATCTCACTTAAAATCATTTTGTTACTGAAGACATCTGAACCTTTTGGACCTTTGAAAACGTGAATGAATACTCGGTTGAGGTTAAAATTACACTAAACTTTAAGTAAAGCTGCTGCAGTTGAGATGAAGCCATCTGGGAATAAATGGAAATCAACACAATGCCTTCAGAAGTGTGTGTTTCAATGTATGTGTGTGTGTATTATCTGCACACACTTGTTCATGCTTGTGCACGTGTGTGTGTGTGTAAACAGAAGTTGGATTATATTACCAACCGTGTCTCCTGGAAATTATGACTTGGTACTGTGTGTAATATTACTGATATATTTGATCCTGCAGTTTAATATCTTACTAGTAGTAATTACAGCTTATGGTCATATTTAGAAACCGGCAACGTCTTGTTGAGTGTTAAATATAAAAGTACTTCATTCATCTAAAGAAACGTTTCCTGTGAGAATAATTTAGACACAATTACGTTTGTCGATGCAACGTAAAAACAATTTAGTTGTATGTAAATGTAGTTTCTATGAGAGGATGTCAAATTTACCATCCTAGGGTTTGTGTAGGCCTTTCTCATAAATGGTAGCAGTACTAAAGTACTCTTCAACTGTGTGATGCTCTTTAACTTGTTTATTTTTTTGTTTTGGTAATATTGGCAAATAAATGGTAAATAGTGCATGTAAAAAGTATTTTTTTACAGTATATAAACATCTAATCTATTATGTTCTATCACCCAGCGGTGGTTAAATCCCCAACGACTTTCCCCTCATTAACTAATTAATGCAGTCATTCCACCTTCTATTTACGGCAGCTCTCCTCGTCCTCTTTCATGGCAGCGTCGGGGTATCTATGGCCACATGATGCTGCGTAACTATGGCGATGCAGCGCTCCGTTGGCAGCACAAGGCCGCCTGTCAAACAGGCATCACGGCCTCTCAATCAAAGAGACTGTTTACGAGCGCTCACACACCACCTGGGACTGACACACACTCCGCTCCGCACCATGGGAGGGACATCAATCACACACACACACACACACACACACATACAGAACACATTTACATGCAGGGACATGCACACGCGTTGACACAGGTGTAGTGGAGACACACAACAGGGGTGTACAACATGTTTAATATCAGTTTTCCCTCAACGAGTCTCTTTTTAAAAAGACTGTGGGAGTTGAAATCAAGTATATTGTTGTTTACAGTATTTCAGATCTTACTTTGTAGTACTTCCTGCAGGGTTTCAGGGTATCTTTAAGTTATGACATGAAGTGACAGGAGGAGAGTCTTAAATCTTAACTATGTGGTATCCAAAGAATATAAAAGTAACATATATCTACCTAAACAGTTTCAGGAGCAGTAAATGCTGAGTTGCTGTGTTGTAACAGCATATGACAGGATTTCATCCTGGTCACATGATACCGTATATAAGAGCAGTACATCAACTTTAAGTGGACGTGTTCTTAAATATTGATCACCAGTTCAAGACCAAAAAGATAAATGCTGACTTGTTCTCTCTTTGACAACATACAAGCACCTGCTGTCTTTCTGCAGACGCTTAAGCTCTGACTTTCATTATACTCGCCTACAGATGCACTTTTCAGCGTTTAAACTGTGACTTTACATGCCAAACGTCCAGACTTTTTTAAATGTATTATATCATAGTAACTACATGATAAATCTGTTATTACTTTATAGTAATTGTCATGCTGTGTGTTTCACAGTGGAGTCCAGTGCTGTACAGTAGTAACAGTGTGTTTTACAGTGTAGTAGGTTGAGTGTGGTGTAGCAGGGAGCTGTTGGCACCTCCACGCAGTCTGTTTAACGCCTGGTGGGAGAGGTGCTGACAGGCCGACTGCGCCCTAATCCCACAGACATCAGGAGCCAAAGGGAATGACCACGGAGCTCAACGCATGTGTGTGTGTGTGTGTGTGTGTAGGAGCAACATCTATATAAACGTCTCTCGTCTCTCTCTCACACACACATACACACACACACAAAAACACAGAATCTCTTAAACAAGTCGGCCATGTTTGCTTAGACTCCGCCCACCGCCGCTGTCACAGTTGAGTGACAGATGGATCGAGCTGGTTGTAGCATATGGTCAGACTGATGGAGTAACAATACTGTCATCTGTATGCGACATGAGTCATAAACATACATGTATATGCGTGAATATATATATATATATATATATATATATATATATGTGTGTGTGTGTGTGTGTGTTGTAAAGTCAAATGATGATGTATTATGTACACGGATTTGTTAGCTTTTAATAACTAATATTTGGAGGCAGTAGACTCTGAAACGTTATGAGTAAAGATATCGATGCACCAGAGTCAGCTCTGAAACTGTTAGATGATATTTATGTAGTTGTAGTTGCACTCTTACTATATGGGATGTAATCCAACCCGCAACGCTGTAAATCACACCGCCTGGCAGACGGCAGAGATGTTTCACATGAGTGATGGAGCGTGTGTGTGTGGATGAGATGAAGTCTGGACGTGTGTGTGTGTGTGTTTATGTTGTACACATATACACGATGCACATTAATGATTGGTTTTTTTTTGTTTTGTTTTGTTTTAATTGATCATATTTGATCACATGTTTTAATAAATCCGTTCTCATCTGTTCACATTTCAACGTCACACTTGTTTAATTCAAATATTGGCTTCTTTAAACTAAGTTGTGACGTCACCATCATGCACATGTAGGATCTTAAAGTTAAAGTCAGATTTTCACTTTGAGCAGGCGAACATGTCAAACTCTGCACATGCATCGTTCTGCACAGCGAAGCTCAAACATCCAACTGAAGGAAGAAAAACACACGTTTGATATTATGTAGTAGTATATATATATATATATATATAAATATATAATTGCAGTTGCAGAGTGTTATATGTGGACAAATTGCCTCTTCTACTCTTAAAACTTTAATTTGTTAAATCTTCATAGATTCAGCATGTTGGTTTCCACCAGCTCGACCACCAGACACAATACTTACTGCTCAATGTCACTTTAATCTCGCACCTGCTGCCTTTATAAAGTCCCGAGTCAGTAAATATCCCAACAAACACGCCTTGAATGTGAACCTACGATGGTGTTTCTGTCTCATACGACTCCACCGCCGTCGCCAGTGAACCTTTGGACGCTCTCAGACAGTCGCTGTCTGTGCTCAGGATGAAAACAGCACAGCTCAATAATCTGGTTGCTGGCTGTGTGAGAAGCGCCCAGATGTCACTGCACCCGTCTCCATGACACAATGTGAAACCCACCGAGGTGTCAAGTTATGATTCATCAGGTTTTTTTTATGGTCAGTGGGATGAGTTTACGGCTACACGCCAGATGTGGCTAAGTCACGTTAACGGTAATGGTGCAACATTAAGTAGGCCATGATGAACTCTGGTGTCTGTGTTTTATGACTGGTGGTCTGCAGTAAATCCAGTGTGTGTTTATGTACTGTGTGTGTGTGGGTATGTGTGTGTGTGTGTGTTTGGGTATAGTTGCATATGTAGTACACAAAGAGAGGTTGAACTCTTCAACAGCTGTTTGAAGGTTAAGACTATAAAACATTTAGTCATTAATCTACATTAATCCACCTGAGAGATTTCAGTATTTTTTGGAAAATATGATGACGGTTGTGAAGTTGATTTATAGAGTTTATGATTGTTAAACTCTCAACAATGAATCTTTATTTTTATTTTTGAGATTTAAATGTTTTTATTTTTAAATTACAAACGAATCAAATGTATCATAGGAATTAGAGTCATTATGAATTTGAGTTTTTTGTCACCTCAAAAGGGTCAAAATTAAAACTTTTACACAAAATAAAAAAACATTTTTGTGATGATAAGTAGACGTTGCTTCATTTAAAGGTGCAACAAGCTAAAAATGTCAAACAAAAACATATTCATAGCACTGCATTAAATTATTATATGACATGATCTATGATGAATCGTTAATAGGAACGGCTTCGTTTTCACACCAAACCAGGACATCACATGACCAATATTAAAACTGTTAACTCTGATTTTAACATATTTCAACTACAAAACGATGAGAGATTAAAAAAAAGAGCATCCTGAAGGAGGCGCTATGGCCTTATCAGCCATGTTTATCATTCTGCACCATCACTTTTCACTATTATATTCACTTGCTCTTTTAGATGTTCAGCGTGTTATTACTTATTCACTTCCTTGTTTGTTCTTCGCTGTCCGGTCTCTACTCCGCCTACACTCTTCTGTCTCACCTCTCAGCAGGATGAAACCATCAGTGTTAACCCCTAAAGAGTAGAGAAGTAAGTAGGTAGCCGATTACTATAATTAGCAGGTGAGTGTTTTCCTGGACTGATACCTCGTGTCCTGCAGCCTTTCATGATTTCAGTGCTGCAGTCACGGCCTGACGGAGGAAACAGTGTGGAGGAATTTAGATTAAAAATAGAGAATTATTCAGAGTTTGTAATTTGCATGAATTAGCTTTAGGCTGTTGCCTTTTGGGCATATGAAGCAGATTTAGGTGCCTTCCTAATGGTTTTAATATACATATAGGAGTCATGAAGTCGATTCTAGCGATGCACAAAAATGTATTTTTATTCCAGATAATTTGTCATCAACTACGAGATTTTATGTGTGACTCAGATGTGAAAAAACGGTCACGGATGCAAAGAAGAAGAAGAAAAAAAAACCAAGTGTTTAAAGTTTAAAATGACTTGGTTTGGGTGTTAATGCAGTTATTTCTACAGTCGCTGAAGAGTTTTAACTTTTTAACCTCATTGATTCTGAGGCAGGCGTGTAAATGCTTGTTAAAGAGAGTTCATGCTTTTATTTTCTTAATTTTCTATAGATGAATGTTGGTCCGTTGGTCAAACCGTCACTTCGGTGGAGACATGAAATATCAAAAACACAACCGGTGGATTTCTATGAAATCTGCACATGATGTTCATGATGTTCATGAATCATCAGGTCAAATACGCCATCGTTGTTGGAGTTAAATTAAAATTAAAAAAGTTAAATAAAAATCTACAAAAATCCACAAAATGATTTGAAAAATCAAATGTTGATCTGATAGTTTCAGCTGCAACAAACTATAATATATAATATATAATATATATATATATTTAACAAAAAAATAGACCTTTTCTACCAGAGATGGACACAATAAATTCATATGTTCTTTAAACAAAAACAATAAAATCATTACTTTATCATGATTATAACATAATCAAACTAGGACATGGCCCCATATGACAATTATGACTATTATTAATTATAATTATTTTAGAAAACTGCATTTCCAGTGATTTATAGAACTGAAGCTTTGCATTAATGCGCTTTAAAAGCTGCAAAAGAAAATATTAAAGTATCTTATTGAGACAAATTAGAGTTAAGTTTTATATTTTTATGCTTTTCACAGATATTAAACGTTGAGACGTGAAGTTTGATTTCGTGAAATGAGACCTTTAAGGTTCCTTGTTGATCTTCTCACTTTCCTTCAGTTTCTATTATGTGGTCAAATATATAAATCAATAGAAGCATTTTTGTATAAAGTGTTCATAATAGGCATCACATTAAAAAGTTATATCTGCTGAGAGTTTTTTTACCTCTGCAGAAAAAGCAGCCGGTGTTTTGATGTTATCGGGTGAATTTTTTTTTCACTCCTGTTGAATTCGAAAGTGTTTTGAAGTTGTGGTGAAACACAGCCGGCGGCTCGCCTCCTGGTTTCAACATATTTATGGATCTTAATAGTTTATGAACATATTTTTGTGTTTTTGTTTTAGGAGCTCTACAACCTCCACGTCTCTCGCTTTCTTGCCCTCGGTTCCTTCCTGCATTTGTTGCATTTGTTGAATATTCACAGATAATTTAGATGGCAGAGGAGGTGGAGGAGGTGGAGGAAGAAGGAGAGAGAAAGAGGGATGGAGGTGATTCGGTGGATCCGAACTCTGCACCCGTTGGCTTTTTCTTAAATTAGGGACCAGAGACGAAGCCCTCTTTCTCCCTCTTTCTCCCTCTTTCTCCCTCTTTTTCTCTTTCAATTATTCCCACATTCTCGAGGAATCAATAGTCACAAATTAATCATTCTGCCCAGAGCACTTTGAGAGAGAGACATAGACATAGACATAGACATAGAGAGAGAGAGAGAGAGAGATGCTGCTTTGCATAAAGACAGCCAACCAGCAGTGTGCATAATCACACCTTCAGTGCTTTGAGGCTGATTAGATGTTATTCGTTGTTGTTTCACTTGTTTGGGAGATGAGTAATCATTGTTGTCATGGCGATTGTTGTGGCGCCCCCGTTCGACGCTCTTTATATCATTTCAGGGAGGAAATAACTCTTAGAAGAGATTTTAAAGCCGCACCAACGTGTGTCTCAGCTGAACATAGAAACTGTTAATTATTAGTTTTTTAAATATTTTTATATGCTGATGCACAGCTCGCCTACACACACACACACACACACACACACACACAAGGCTTTTATTTTATAAAAATAAAATGTATTTGTATGACAGCATCTTTCACGCATTAAAATAACAACAGTTGCAAACGAGCAATAAAATACGATAAAGCAAATAACTCAATCAATGTTTTTCACTCCTGAAATAATATCTTCTTCGTCGCTCCGGGACGCTTGATCTTATCCACGCCGGATCATCCTTCATGTTTTGTTTATGTTCCTCTGTATTTTTTTGCTGACTCTCAGCACCCATTTCAAGGCTGATTAATCTATTGATTATTCAATCAATCGTTTAGTCTATAAACTGTCAAAAAATTGACAAATGTCTAGCACTTGATACCAAAGCCCAGAAAGTTACGTCTTGCTTACTAATGTGACCTGCAGCCAGAGAAATGCAAACATACCTTAGCATCTGCTGAACTACGACTTGAACATATGTATTTATAGGTGATCGATAACTAATATTAATCAGTAATCATGTGATTCTCTGATTGTTTTGGGTGATGTTTGCAAGTTGTGACTTTGTGTTTTCGTCAAAAGATGTTTTGAAATCCGGGTTTTGGGTTTACAGCTGCAGATATCTTTGCAGGAATGATGCAGAAAAGCAAAATCTAAAAAGCCAATTAGCTTAGCTTAGCATGAAGACAGTTAGCTTAGCTTAGCATAAAGACAGTTAGCTTTGCTGTGTCCAAAGGTAGCATCATCCACCTGCCAGCACCTCTAAAGATGTTTAATCAGTACAAAAAAGCGAGGAGTAAAAACAGCGAGTTGTGGTTTTCTGGGTCTTTGTGTGCAGCAGTGACTTCCTGGATTATTGTCATCACAGTGAAGTTGCCAGGCAACAAACAGAGACTCAGAAGGAAGATATAACGTGTTAATTAGTGCGCTTTAGAGGTGATGGTAGGCGGATTTTGTTACCTTTGGACAGAGCCAGGCTGTATGAAGTTTCATATATATATATATATATGTATATAATATATATAATGTACAAACATGAGATCGATCTTCTAACTCTCAGCAGGAGAAAATGTCAAACTATTTCTTATGTTTCGCTCCTGTTCGTAGTCCATGTCGTTTGCAACCCTGAAACACACACCCACACACCCCACGTACAACACAAACATACACGTACACAGCCTGCGTGACAGTATGTGTAGCTCTCTTCATCCAGGCATGACTGTGACACCGTCCCCTCCAACCCAAATACAACAAGTACTCCTTTTGCCTCGGGATACTTTTCAGTTTCATTATCACTGCAGGATCTCTGTCCAGAAGATATCTGGGAGACATATCGGAGGGAGGTTGGAGAGGGAAAAAAAAAGCAGGATGTGAAAGCTCAAAGAGTTTGTTTTAGATAGGAAAGGGGGGAAATTAGGAGAAAGAGCAGATGGAGAGACAAACAGAAGCTGGTGAAAAAGAGATGCAAAGAGGAGAAGGAGTGGAAATGTGGGGATGAAGAGAGAGTAGAGGAGGGAAGACAGGGAGGGGTAGACGTGTGCCAAACAACATCTGTGAAGGAGGAAGGAAGAGGAGAGGCAGCTGTGGATGTGTGCGGCAGAAAGCTTTCCAAACAACATCTGTAACCAGAGCAACATCTGTAACGAGATGGGAGTGGGAGGAGAGGAGAGAGAGCGCCGAGGTGGCGACTGATGCTGCCGAGAGTGATTCGTAGTCACAGTTAATGTTGTTGACACAGCAAGCAAGTTGAAAAAAAGTTGTTGTTGTTGTTGTTGTTTATTATGACCGAAACACATTTCATCTTGTTTAGTTGTTTGCTGATTTGGTGAAAAGTTGAGTGCAGCTGAGCTTTTTGGGAAACATCATCCATCAGCGGTGAATCGCTTCCTGGCTTTGCTGTTTATCACTATGACGCGCTGTAGCTTACAACGTAACTGTTGCTTACAACGTAACTGTAGCTTACAACGTAACTGTAGCTTACAACGTAACTGTTGCTTACAACGTAACTGTAGCTTACAACGTAACTGTTGCCTACAACGTAACTGTAGCTTACAACGTAACTGTAGCTTACAACGTAACTGTTGCCTACAACGTAACTGTAGCTTACAACGTAACTGTTGCTTACAACGTAACTGTTGCATACAACGTAACTGTTGCCTACAACGTAACTGTTGCTTACAACGTAACTGTTGCCTACAACGTAACTGTTGCCTACAACGTAACTGTTGCCTACAACGTAACTGTAGCTTACAACGTAACTGTTGCTTACAACGTAACTGTAGCTTACAACGTAACTGTTGCTTACAACGTAACTGTAGCTTACAACGTAACTGTTGCCTACAACGTAACTGTTGCCTACAACGTAACTGTTGCCTACAACGTAACTGTAGCTTACAACGTAACTGTTGCTTACAACGTAACTGTTGCTTACAACGTAACTGTTGCATACAACGTAACTGTTGCCTACAACGTAACTGTTGCTTACAACGTAACTGTTGCCTACAACGTAACTGTTGCCTACAACGTAACTGTTGCCTACAACGTAACTGTAGCTTACAACGTAACTGTTGCTTACAACGTAACTGTTGCTTACAACGTAACTGTAGCTTACAACGTAACTGTTGCTTACAACGTAACTGTAGCTTACAACGTAACTGTAGCTTACAACGTAACTGTAGCTTACAACGTAACTGTTGCTTACAACGTAACTGTTGCTTGAAATCAGCTCGCTTTGACGCCGTGAGATTGTGATGCTTATTGCGTGAAGACAAGTGTAGACGTGCATTTATTATCCGTGCACAACAATGAAAAGTGCAACTCAGGCAGATATTTGGACTTTAAGAGGTGCAACAGGTTCAGCTGTGATAACGACGACACGCGAGGTGACATAAGACTCAGGAAACTTTTACCTAAACTCATAAATGAAACTTCGACTGAGCTTCAACTTTTCTTTCTTCTTGATGAACTAATAATTATTAATTGAGTATTTTTAGTCACTTTGAGGCTGTGAAACGAGCTGTAAAAAAAAAAAACCTCATAGACGTGTTCTGATCACCTAAACATGCAGTAGACATGGAGAACGTCACGTTACACACTGATTCCACCTGTTTTAATATAAAAACATTGATTAGTGCAACTTTTAAATAGGATTCGTTTGACATATGACATCATATCAGTCTCATGTCTACTTGATAAATCAATATGAGAGTGTGTGTGTGTGTGTGTGTGTTTGTGTGCAGAAAAGAAAAGTTTGGATGAGTGTGTGTGTGTGTATTCCTGCCTCTTTCTGACCTGTTAATGAGTGTTTATAGGCCACTACGCTATCAGTACTGGTTGCTATGGGCCTATATGAGCTTTTGCACAGCCGTTGCTATGCTGTGAGAGAGCCAGAGGCCCATGCAGTGGATGAGTCATAGCCCCCCCCAGCCCTCCCTCGCCTCACACTCATACCCCCTGCTTTCCTTCCACTGACTCAATGGGACTTCACACACACACACACACCACACTTGGTTGTATACATGCATGTGCTTGGACACACACACACACACACACACACACACACACACACACACAGCTCCTGGTGGTTTCTTACCAATCCTCTCAGTGGTAGCCGAACCTGTTAACATGTCGTCCCTGTGGATAACAGCTAATGGCTCATATTCATATGCATGCACAAACACACACACACACACACACACACATACACACACGCTTGTGTATATGAATGCACACCAGCACATACACACACATATACTACATGCACACAAGTACACTGATGCACACAAACGTGCACGTCCTCAGCAACCGTCGCTGAGGTTGTGTTCGACCTGGCGGTTGCCTCCAGGTGTGACCGTGTGTGACTGAATGAACTGACAGCTCATAAGTGCTCAGTCAGCTTTCCTTTTTTATTTTTTTTTTTATTTTTTGCAAATGAAGATAAGAGGATCTGCATAATTCAAATTGAAATCATTTCTGTATGTAGTATGTAGGGATGCACGCATGGAATAAAATAAAACCAGCGAAGACACGATGAATGAAAACCACGTTGATCCGTGCTGACCAAGGATGAAAACGAATAATTATATGAAGATAACGTTTATCACAAATATCGTTCTAGTTCTGATCTGATGAGGAAGGAAGAAGGGAAGGAAGGAAGGAAGGAAGGAAGGAAGGATATGTAAATATGTGGAGAAGAGCTAAAAAGATTGAAGGGAATGATGGAGTGAGAGAGAGAAAAAGAGAAAGAGAGAAAGACAAAGTGTTGCTGTTAGTATCTTGGTTATTTATAGTTTAAATGTCCCGGCTCTTTTTGCCTGAATTCATTGTCTGCTCCTCTTCTCTCTCTCTCTGTCTGTCTCCCCTCTTCTCCCTCTCTGTCTCTCTCTCTCTCCTCCCCTCTTCTCCCTCTCTGTCTCTCTCTCTCTCTGTCTCTCTCTCTCTGTCTCCCCTCTTCTCTCTTCATATCTCTACACACCAGCCCGTCTGCATCTCTCTCTCTCTTTCTGTCTCCCTCCATCTTCCTTCCTTTCCCCTCCTCTTCATCTATCTTCTCTTTCATTAGATATTGGGTCAGTGCTCCCTGCTCACCCCCGTCCTCACCCTCCCTCCCTCCCTCCCTCCCTGTCCGTGTTTCTTTAGTAATGTTATGCAACAGCCATCACAGACACACTGGAGGTGAAGAAGAAGAAGAGCTGTTCATTGCTCCTTGACCCACTATCTGTCCCGTCAGTCACATCTCGACCTTCATGAGCTCATAAACCGATTATTGACCCATTTTTATTTTTCCACTGAATGCTTTAATATTTCAATGCTCCTCAATCAACTTTGCATTAAAAAAAAAGCTTCAACAATTTCTCACGACAACATCTTTAAAAACCATAAATCCACATGAGACATAGAAGAAGATACTGACTGATGATTCATACTATAACACTACATAACACTCAACCCACCGGTGAAGTTAAACGAGTTCACGGCTGCATGAATGGAAGTGAAATAAGAAATAAGAACAAATCTGATGTAAATATAAGTCAATTAAAAAAGTGGTATTTTTAAAAATGTGTTCATGAAGCTGCTTTCAGTTATCGTCTATAAATAAAAAAATATCTTTAAAACACTTTGATACAGATGATACAGGTGATACTGATGATACAGATGATACTGATGATACAGGTGATACAGGTGATACTGATGATACATGTGATACTGATGATACAGGTGATACTGATGATACTGATGATACAGATGATACAGGTGATAGTCATGATACTGATGATACTGATGATACTGATGATGCAGATGATATAGATGATACAGATGATACAGTTGATACTGATGATATAGTTGATACAGATGATACTGATGATACAGATGATACTGATAATACAGTTGATACTCATGATACTGATGATACTCATGATATGTAACCTCTTCGGCTTTTTCAGTTACATAGAAACGTTTGTCGGGTTTTGATGTCACCTCAGATTTGTGTTTATATATTAATATATTTATATAAATAATAACATAGAGTAAATAATGATCATATAATGTGAGCTCACATTAGACGGAGGCTCTGCTGCTGTAACAGAGAGGATTTTGGGAGGTTGTAATGTAGAGCTGCAGAATGAGGGCAGGTAGCTTGTTCCACATATAGCTGCCCGCTGAAATTTCATACAGGCCTAAACATCTGTTGCCTCATTAATCAATGAGCTTCGCCGGGACGCTGTGAGCTTCGTGAATCTCACACTTCTTTTATTTCCGTCACCTCTTTGTCTCTCACATTTCTTCTGTCTGTCTCTTTCTCTTTTACCCCTGTGCTTCTCTGTTTCTTTGCTTTCTCTCCTCATTAACTCCTTTTTTTACTTCTTTCTCTTCCTCTGAGCCAAAAGGAATTCATCAGGACGGGAGGCGGCGGGGCGGGTGGCGGGCGGCGGGTGACGAGGCGGCGAGGGAGGGGGGGAGGATGGGGGGTCAACATCGCAGAAAGTTTCACTAAACAAAACTAGGATAGAGCAGCGGAGGTATGAGAGAGCTGAGGGATTTCTCAAAAGGGGGACAGTGTGGTTGTTTGCAGGTGGTTGCTTTTACTTCCTATTTAAACGCTTTCAGGCTGGACTCATTCATTGTAATTGTCTCTTTTTTTTTTTTTAAACCCTTTTCTCTATAAATTTGTACACCTTCGAATGACAAGCTGCAACAGCGTCTTGTTTTACTTCCTCCTTGTGTTTTCTTCTCTCACTTTTCTCAGTTTGATCCATCTCGTTTTTTTTACTCATTTTAGTGAAAATCGTTGCCATCAGTGGATCCGTTTTTCTGGAGGAGCTTTAAATCTTTAACTTTGTTTAACTTTGGTGAACTTGATGGATGATTTGTATCATTGTTCATCATTAGCGATCTTTCACCCTCTAATCTCATGTGACCCACATCCAGCATGGTCTGCAGTAAACGGTACGAATACATTCCTGTTTATTAACTGTGTTAGCGTATCGTCTAGAGACCAGAGTTACGGTTTGCTCTTTTTCTTGCTACTGTCACACCTACTTTAGAGAAAAGTGAGGTCGTCTTAGCAACTTTTAGCAGTCTTGTCCTGAGAGCGCTACATGCCGGTGACACAGAACAAGTCCTACTTTTAACGGCTGAACTGGAGCTGCTTTATGTCTCTGTCCCAAAAAAAAAAAGTGTTTTTCGGCCTCTATAAATTACACGGATTTGTTGAAACTTTTTTTTTTTTTTTTTACATATTTGACTTTGCATGAACTATGTGGGAGAAGTGTGTCTGCTGTTACACTGATCTAACAGGAAATTAGCTGATATTTTGAGGTTTTTATGATATGTTGAAGGTCTAAATGATACGTTGTGAATGCATCAACGCTCCACTGCTTCTCTATTTCAGTCACCATGCATCACTCTGCACATGTTGCTTCGCTCATTTTAACATTTTAGCAGTGATGGACTCATTTGCAGTGTGAACACCTGGTTACGGGACGGTCACCTGACCACCTGACCACCTGACCGCTCACGTCCCGCCAAATTACAATTAACTGCTTTCTGTTTTGTGCCACAAGGAAACACACTGATCCATTTCCCCGTCAAAAAAAAAAGCAGCAAAACCCAGCTGTTCTTTCTCTGTCACAACTACACATCAAACTAATTTATGTGTTGCACGCACACACACACACACACACACACACACACACACACACACACACGTGTTCCCGCTGATAGGAAAAGTAATTGCTTACTCTAAATTAGTTAGAGCAAATAGAGTGAGAATCTAATTCCACATTTATTACAATTATCTTTAATAGGTCTCTCCATTGTTGAATGTGTTCTGAAATTGTGTGGAAATGAATTGGGCTGTCCGGGTTCAAAGATTAAAATGAAATACAGCTCATAATGAAGTCAACGCTTCTTTTCTGCCTCGTGGAGTCGAACAGGATTTCTTTTTTTTAATGTTTTTATACAGTTTCTCTCACGTTTTTTTTTTTTAATCCTGTGATGTATGAAGAGTTGATGCTGGATTGATTGTATTTATTGTTTATTTATTGCTCTTACGTGTGTCGCCGGATCAATAGATTAAAACATATACATATACAGACACACAATGCTAGTCAAGCCAAGCAAACAGAAACATATTTTTATGTGCATAATATAAATCAGGTCATACATAGAGTCCCACAGTTAATAACGTCAACGTGTTGAGTTGTTGCTTTGCAGTCTTTAAGAATCACATTTATTTATGCTGTATTAAAATTGGATTCAGTAATAAGTTAAAGTTGAGTAAAAAGGAGGAAATAAAAGAAAAAAAAAGGATGAATTAACGTTAACAGATGAAGAAAAGAAGATGGACTGAACTGAACCGACGGCCGTCTTTACTATGCAGCGCGTCTCCTTTGAGCTCTCTGATGTTCATCCACCTTTGCAGCACAGGGATTACTTTAATGGCATTTTAGCATACAGATAGACTGAGCCATAATTAGCATAAAGAATAAAGACGCTGTGCACGGTATTTGCATAACACACAGAGCTCGGTCTTTATATTACGCCTCTCGTTTCTTCTCCTCGATCTTTAATGGTTAAACGCTGGTGAAAACCACGGCTGTGTGTCTTCTGGTTCCTTATCTGATCCGTGTAGAGCTTCTTCGGCCTTCAACCGGTCGACATGAGGGCATCGTTATCACGTGACCCACACACACACACACACACACACACTGCTGCTGGTGCAGGGTGATCATGGCCTCGATGTGCATTTTGGTTTTTGGGAGTATTTTAATTGCATAACACACATACCTGGTTCAGAGGAAGGCGTGTGTACTTATATTACATCTCTCATTCTCTCTCACACACACACACACACACACACACACACACACTGCTGCATCTCAGTGAGTGGGTTAGGATGTTAATACTTCATAAAAGGGTGTCTGCTAGTGTTTCATCACACTACATTAACTTATCTTTAACACCCATGAGGTCAGCTGACAAGCAGGGCTCTGATTGGCTTGTGGCAGCAAGGTCTCTTCTCATTGGTATAAATTAATCACAGAGAGTCACGGGGAAGGGGGGACTCATGCTGCGAGGATAAGTGTGGGTGACGGAGACCCGGAGTCCCGATCCCTGAGGTGCAGGTCGCTTTCAGGATAATAGTGTCTTTTTCCCTGTTTAAGCAGGATGTATAATTTAACAGAGGCAATTTGAAAGAGCGACACCTCATAATGACGACTGTGGAGAGAGGGGGGAGGAGGAGGGGGGAGGAAGAGGGGGAGGAGGAGCTCGTATGGGATTTTACAAAAGACATAAAGGTCAATAGTGACAAAGTGTCGGCTGTGCTCTCTTTAACTGAATGATGAAGAGGATAAATTCAGATCTGTCCTGTATTTAACCTGCAGAAGACTTTACAGTATAATAAAAATATATATATTATTGTAGCTGTAATTGGTAAGGCTGCATTTTATGTTTGCATAGTAGCATATACATATACAGGTATATGTACATGTATATGTATACATATACAGGTATATGAAAGCAGGAAGGTGATTAAGGTTAAATATGTGTTTGCCATCAGTGTATTTCACCTGCACAACATTTATTATTGCTATTACCTAATTGTTCATGTTTTTATTCACATCTGTACTTTTACTTTTCCTGCTTTGAATGCATGAAAAATAAAAAATAAAGTTATTAAATAGTTTAATCAATAGTGAGACATTTTGGACACACTCATCATCAGTTTTGCTTCATCGCTGTCTGTACGGCACAACGGACATTTCTGATCAACGTGATGTTTTCTGTTCATAATCAAAATGATGTGTGTGTGTGTGCTGCTCAGAGTTTGTTCTCTGTCAAGACAGTGGAGGAAGAGAGGAAATGGGAATCTGGTCCTCAGGGTACACGCACATGTATGTATGTGAGAGACCGATGGGAGGGAGGGTGGTGTGTGTGTGTGTGAGAGAGAGAGAGATAGCAGAGAGAAGGAAGCGGAGGGAAAATGCAATTCCAGATTACATGTGCTTGTGCTGCAGCGTGGGAGGGCATGTGTTGGAGGGAGAGCGTGAAAAGGAAGACAGAGAGGTGGAGTGATGGAGGACAGAGAGTGGAGATGATGGAGCCTCTGCCTTGAATTGATGCGTTTGACATAAAGCCGAGACATTCACGTGGATACAGAGATGTATTGTTATTATTAAAAGTTGAAGGAGTGATGGTACAAACAGTGTCTTCTTCTCTATCTCCTAGCAACCACAGCCGACACCATTTTGAATCGTTTTTTTTTATTTATTATTATTGCAGCGTGTATGTTAGACGACGGAGAACAGAGCAGAAATCATGCGTGTGGGGAAGGTTGTTGGTGGGTTTTAATTTCAAACTGAGGTGAGCTGCATCAAACCAACAGTTTCTATTCAGGTAGACGATGTTTCAAAAGCAAGTCGGATCTACATAACGTCAAAATGTTTAAAAAAAAAAAAAGATTTCCACACACATATATCACATATATCACACATAAAGTACATCTGAAAGAACAAAGATTATATATAAAATCTATATATATATTTTTAAAAAAAAACTTTCCCCAGCCCGGTAACGACGAATGCTTTTCACTGATAGTAAATATAATGTAAAATATACTGTATATGTAATATATATACTGTATATATGTGTATATATATATGTACCTTAAATTTGCAATAAATGAGATTTTAAGGTCAAACTTTCTAATACCGGGTCAAAATAAACGTTGGTTAACCAGTATGGAGCCAAACTGGGTCACTTTTAAACCTTTGTTTCTAACTCTCTCTCTCTCTCTCTCTCTCTCTCTCTCTCTATATATATATATATATATATATATATATATATATATATATATATATATACATACAATATTATACACAGCTAATCAGAAGTGATGGAATAATGATGTAATGTTTTCATACTGATGACTC
The DNA here is from genome assembly GCA_036937835.1 of Pampus argenteus. Lineage (NCBI taxonomy): Eukaryota > Metazoa > Chordata > Actinopteri > Scombriformes > Stromateidae > Pampus > Pampus argenteus. The sequence continues at coordinate 22,918,718 of CM072866.1, read as the reverse complement.
AGCCTTATTGATGGGATGAGATCTCCATCTTCTTCCTATATTTGCCTAAAAGCCTCTCGAGAACACGCAGCATGATTCAAGTCTTTTTATGTCTTTGTTTGAATCTCTCATATTTGCACAACAAAGAATTACAGCAAATAACTGAGACAAAAAAAATAATAAATAAAAATAAAAATAAAAATGGCCACGTGTGCGTGAGGTTATTTCTCCTCGGTTCTCCCTGGAACCGGATTTCGATACGCGGCTCTTCTCACACCGAAGTTATGGAAATGATGAAAGCGAAAGGTTTCCGAGCCGCATCTTTAAATGTCTCTATCAAAGTCTTCCTGATGAAGCAACACTGTGAATGTTTGCTGTGGCTGCGACTGAGGCGTATTAAAGGCGTGTAAATATGAAACAGACTCGTGGAAGAGTCCTGACATCTTTTTTTTGTCCTTTGTCGGGCTTTTGGTGTAAAATTCTTCTTTTTCTCTGTGGACATGAAGAAAATGTGAAAAAGTTGAGAAAACTGTGATAGAAAGACAGCCGGCGAGGCTCTTAACAATAGAGCTGATGCTACCATGTGTGTGTGTGTGTGTGTGTGTGGCTGTGAGACATGCTGTGAAAGTGTGTGTGTGTGTGTGTGTGAGTTTGTGTGTGTAACAGATGCCCGTTTGCTACTCTTTCGTCCTTCAATCGCCAATTAACAAGGGCCCATTTAATTGCAGTGGTTTGGGAGGGCATACAATTACCACTGGAGCTGAACCAACACACACACACACACACACACACACACACACAATCCCTCTTAATGAGCGGCACTATCAGCTCTCCTTTCTACCTCTCCTTCGTTTGCATTTTGCTCACTCTCTCTTCCTCGTCTTTCTTCTTCTTTTTCTTTTTCTTCTTCTTCTTCTTCTTCTTCGTCTGTCACGTTCTTGTCCTGTGACGCGTTTCCTTCAGTGCTGTTGATAAATCTTTCTTCCTCTCCTTCTTTTCTTTGTTGAACCTTCGTCTCCTCTTTCGCACTTCTTTTCTCTCCTTCTTTTCCTCCTTTTCTCATCCTCTTCTCCTCGTCCTTCCTTCTTTCTTATCCTATCTCCTATTTTATGACAATGAAAGTGACATATAGAGATTTCAAGCACACAGACACACTTCAGACTGCTCATTTTCTTCTGTCACAGCTATAAATGTTTAGGTTCAAACTGTGACTTTTGACAGTATTTATAACTCTCTTTCTTTCTTTCTTTCTTTCTTTCTTTCTTTCTTTCTTTCTTTCTTTCTTCCTTTCTTTCTTTCCCACGCAGGTTCTTTTAAAGGCATGTGTAAACAGATAGATCACTTCCCGGAGGACGCTGACTATGAGGCGGATGCTTCCGAGTACTTCCTACGTGAGTCTTTCTTTCCTTTCATCCATCCATTCACATTTCCACAATTTATCTTTTCATATTTAATCACATGAGAAAGGAACCAAAAGCAAACAATGAGGACAAAAGTCAGAATAAACAAGAGGAGGATGTAGCGAGAAGTTGGAGGTGGACGAGAAAAGACGAAGAAAGACGGCAAAGATGAAGAGGAGGAGAAAACCGGAGAGGACGGAGCAAAGTTGGAGACTCAAAAGAGTTAAGGGTGTACGGGATGAGGTCGGAGGATGTGAAAGAGGGTGGAGGAGAAAACAAAAAGAGCAGAAGATGACGGAGGGGATGACGAGAAGGCAAAGGACGAGGAGGAGGGAGGGTTGAGGAGGTGAAGGACAAGGAGTAGGGTACCAGTGCAGAGCTGTCGCTCTCCCAGCGGTTCACCAATTAGGACACTTTCTTCTATAAATACTCTAGACTCTGCTATGTGGGTCACACTTCTCCCTCTCCTCCTTCCTTCCATCCATCCCTTGCCTCCTCCTCCCTCTTGCTTTCCATCCATCCGTCTGTCCGTCTCCACCGAGGCCTGCGTGCCTGTCTGACAGCTGGAGGGTGGAGGCCGTGGGGTGGAGCAGGGAGGACGATGGGGAGGAACCACAGTTTGTGTCACTCAAAGTTTGGATTTGGATTTATTTATTTTTTAGAAAGTTGCTGAAATTTTGAAGCGAGTTTGATTTTAAGAAAAAGATCCTCCAGAGACGTGTAAATCGTTTCCGTGTAATAGTTGCTGCGGTTGTTGTCGCTCAGACGTTAATATCAGGCTGTTTCATTATCAGGAGGATGTGATGAGGGTGGATGGATAGACAGTTAGTTAGATGACAGCAACTGGGGGGAAATTTGCACAAGCAGCAGGAGACCACTCTAATTTTAATCAGGCTTTTTACTGCAGATTTTTACCGTCACATTGGGACATTTTTACTGATCATTTTAACCCAAATCATGAACTTCTCCAGGTACAAACAACCAACACGTGTGTAGAGGTGACATCCAGCTATAAATGATCACTAACACTGATCGATGGTATTTTATATATATATATATATATATTGTATTTAGTTCAGATAAACCACTGATCCTGCTGATTTCTGGCTTTCCAGCTGTGCGTCACCATGGCAACCGTTTGAAATACAAGTGCACTTTGTGTATGTTACCGTGTGAGGTGAACAATCAGTGTCGTCAGTAGGTGGATGACGACAAACCGCCGAGTCAGCAGCCGATCTGTCTTTTATACCTTTTATCATTAGAATAAATCATTTTTCCCCCCCGTAATCTTTATAAAATATACAGTCTATCCTTTAAATGTTGCAAATGCATGTAAACAAAAAACTAGCAAACAACTAGCAGCTCCTGTTGTGTAAATGCACAAGGTTTCAGTGGCTTGTTAATTAGCTAATAGTAGCCATTAAAGCCAGTTGCAGTTGGGCTTGGTGGATAAATACATGCTGTATGTAGATTAGATTGTGTGGATTACATAATTATTGCAGATGCAGTAACACACTTGACTTTTACTGAGTGTATACTATTGATGTCACTGTGGATGATGACATTATGCAACGTTTACTCATCTAAATAAGCTTCACGTTCCTGGTTTCACCGTCTGAAAACTGAGATAATGAAAGGAAAAATATTGCCGTGAATGTTCGCTGAGATTTATGGATCTACTTCATGACATGTATGCAAGCAACTACGGTGGGATTGAGGTGAAGGAAGGATCGTGGTTGTTGTGACTATAGACTATAGTTGAGTTGGTCTTAGTTCATAAAAAGGACGACGGATACGGAAAAAAACGAAACAGAAACTGTGGAGCGAACGTGAATCGGGGTGATTTCACAGTTATGGGTGGAAATCCATATGGACAGTAGACTGAAACAGATTCACACGCTGCTTCAACTAAAACAGAAACAGAACAATATTATATCTGGATGGAAGTCGTCATTCATTTCGGATGCTTTACGTTCTCTCTCTCTTCCATCCTCTATGTCCTCCCAGAGGGTCTTTTTTTTTCTCTCTGAGCCGTCTCAACCCCTCGCCTCCACCTCCACCCTCCTCCTCCTCCTCCTCCTCCTCTCTCTCTCTGGGTGAATTTGTACATGTGGTTATGTAAGGGGTGAGCAGTCAGCCTTCCTCCTGCAGCAGTTGTACTATCAGCCGCAGAGCCACCACCCCAGTCCTTCACTACGGCATAATATAGAAGACAAGGCTGACAGTTTACCCTGCTGGTGTAGCCATCGAATCCAGAGAGAAGAATCACCTGTAATCTGAACGCTCTGATGATGATGATGATGATGATGATGATGATGGTGATGATGATGATGATGATGATGATGATGATGGTGATGATGATGATGATGATGATGATTACCCTTCCAGTTGTATTTTAAACTGCTGTTTCACATGATCAATAGAAAGGAACGAGGCTTTCTGTAGATTATATCTCTCTATCAGCTCTAAATTTATGATCTATCTTCTGTCTAAATTCGTCCTTTAACACATTATTGTTGGAATTTGCTTCCATGACTTTACATGTGTAGGTGTTTTCTCTCTATCAGAGTATTTTTGAGTCTACCTACTTTTGGATCAGGTCTAATAATCCTCTTCTTCTGGCATGTTTCTAAATCTCCAGGTTTCGGTTTGGGTCTCTGCTCTATATTCTCAGATGGTTATACTAATTTATATTTGGGTGTATCCACTACATTCACAGTCTCTGATGTCTGACCGGTGGAGCATCAGCGAATAGAAAGCTATTACATTAATTATATATATATATATATATAAATATATAAATATAGGTTACGCCGTTCATTTACTGAACCTGGACATGAAACAGAAGTAACATTGACCTCTATAGAGACGCTGTGATGTCCTACATAAGTTCCTGATGTATAGTTCACACACCATCATGCAGAACAACAACTCCTGTTGTCCTTGAAACCTGAGCGGATATTTGTTGTACGCCGTCCTGTGTGTGTGTGTGTGTGTGTGTGTGTGTGTGTGTGTGTGTTTGCATGGATGTGTGTGTATCAGAATAAATTTAGGATATGTGTGTATGCAGGGTTAGATGGAAAGGGTGTGAAATATAGAACGCACAGTGTGTGAATGTGTGTGTTTGTAGGTGGAAGTGTGTGTGCATGTGTGTGTGTGTGTGTGTGTGTGTCGTATCATGCGTGGAGCCGTTTGAATGGGATTAGATATGGCCAACAGCTCAGCTCTGGCCCTAACTGGCTTGAACAAGACACAGTTACACACACACATACACACACGCACACACACACACATTTCTCCATCTACACTTGTGAGGATCCTGATATAACGCTTTCTCCAGATCCCGACCACTAAATCTATATTAACGTATGACCTCGAAACCCTAATCAGAAACTAAACATTCATAGTTTTTATTTAAAGGTCTATATGTACATTTATTTCATGATTACTAATATTTTATATTGATTTCCTAACTTTAGTTGGTGCTCTACCAATCACATCACTTTCCTCGGGGTCGTTTTTTTTGACATTGTTGAAAACTGTACAAATCTTCCACATAGTTAAAATCTTTTAAAAAAATATACATAAAGATTATCGTCCCTGAGATTCTTATATTAGTATATTTTTGGATTTTTACGTATCTATTAATATGTAAGCAGCATTTAATGTTGTGACTAGCTCCTTATAACGTTTTGGTGTAATATTTATATTTCTATAAAACGTAAAAGTTTACGAGTTAAACATCAAAGTTGTGCTTAAGTTCAACACTTGACTGACCTTAAATCACATCTTAACCCTCAAACAGCTTTCCGAAAAAAAAAAGGAGATTTTCTCAGTCTGAGGATCTAAAATGTGGTGCTTACAAACAGTAACACACACACACACACACACACACACACACACACACACAGTCCTGATTTGCTCTGAACACTGAAGTGGAAAGCGGAGCGGCGGTCTTGCCGTCGCTATAATTAGACATCTGGATCCTCGTACCCAACGCTAAAGCTCCGGATCGAGACGCTGGGAGACGCGTGATGACGTCATCCGCTGATGACATCATCCGCTGATGACGTCATTTGACTCGCTGATGTCACAGCGGCTATTTATGGGAGCTGAGTTTTTGCGACATGCAGGCATATCACGATCTACATGAGTAATATGGCATGATAATGACTGGCAGGCTGCACAAACAACACACACAAACAACACACACACACACACACAAACAACACACACACACACTTCTTCTATTCTTACTAAATAAAGATGTCTGTTAATGAAATATGTAAATTTTCTGAAAAAAATAAAAAATCTCACTTGTGAAAATGTTTGTCAGTTACATGGACAGACACACACACACGCACACGCACACGCACGCACACACACACACACACACACACACACACACACACACACACAGATACTTTTCCACCCTGTAGCTGTTTTGTAAAGTTCCTACTACCACATGTTCTTTGCTGTCGGGCTCTCCCACGTGGGCGAAATGTGTGTGTGTGTGTGTGTGCGTGATAGAGAGAAGGAGCAGATTGTTCCTGTGTGGGTAGTGTACAGTGTGTATGGGAAACACCCCACTTTGGAGCAAGAGAGTGAGCGAGTGAGTGGGTGGGAGTCTGATCGATGAGTGTGTTCACTTTGTAGCTTGTTGAGCGTCTGTGTGTGTGTGTGTGTGTGAGTGTGTGTGTGTGTGACAAAGTAATGGAGGGTTGCTGCACTGTAGTTTGTGTGTATACATTAAAGTGTGTGTTTACCCAGGGAGCTCCCATGGTGGTGTCCACCCCCACCTCTATAATTCAGCCACAATTACAAGGCTCTCCTCTGCTGCAGCTAATGAAACCATAAGTCAGCCACACACACGCACACACACACACACACACACACACACACACACACACACACCACTGCAGCAGAACCAAGCAAGCTGTGGGAGAAACGTAGGGAGGGTGAAAGTATAAAAGAGAGAATGAGGTTTGAACGTGTGCTTTTAAAACCAGCAGCAGTAAACTAATACTCCTCATCTCACACGTCGTGGTCCGACAGGGAAGCAGCGCAGCAGCATCACTCATCCCTCACCTGCACATAATTAGCAGAGTGATGAGTTATCCACGCTGCCTTTATACTGCAGCCTGCTCCGAGCCCATGAAGGATAAACGGGTGTAGATAAGACAGGTTGTGCTACCTGGGTCCATCCTGCTGGAACTCGATAGACGTCAACGATCACATTGTTGACACTTGGAAGGATTCAGTTTGATATAGTTTATAATTGATTTAGTATGAATTAATTATTTCATTAATTCATAGATGTGGAGATTTAGGCTTTGAATAGAGGACAACAAGCAGCCAATCAAGGGTCTTTATGATACAGAACCGCGGCTTTGCTTCGATTTGATTGGACATTTGTGGATGATTGTATCCCGCGACCACGAATCCCCACGGCGGCGTCGACAAAGCGGCTGAAGAGACGTCTCTTCACGCTGCCGCTGCTGAAGCTGGCTCACTCTCAGCTCACCTCTCTCAGTCTCTCTGTCTCTGTGCCTGGAGGCCAACGCATTTGCTTAAAAATTCTTCTTTTTAAACTCTCTGCCTTCTGCTTAAAGCACAAGTGCAGCAAAAAAAAGAGAGGAGAGAGAGCGATGGCTTGAGGCGAAGCAGCTTCACAGACGTGAAGGCCTCGTTTTCTTTTACCTCTTCTGCTTTCATTTCTTTTTTTTATTCTTATTTTATAACTTTATCCTCTCGTATTTTGTCAATTTCGGCTTCCCACTACAGTTTGCATTTTTGTTTTGTCCTGTATTTGTAGTGAATTTTCTGATAAATCCTCTCACTGAGCTTTTCTTTCATCTTTTACTGTGAATATTCAAACATAAATGAGCGTCTACAACAATACTTAACGTTAGAAATAAAAGCTCTCTGTGATCTTAAAGATGAACAATGATTTGAGTCAGCATACGAAAAACTAGAGCTCATTTTTTTATGCATATTTTTTTTTTTTTAGCAATTTGCATTATTACAAAAGTGTGATCCTGAATTAGTTTTTATTAACCCAGAAGCTCTAAGCCTTGTGTGTTAAAATGCAAAGTGTGACACGTATAGCAACAGTAACTAAGCTTAGCAAGCGCTCAATAAAAACCTGATTACAAAATACAACCTTACTGCCATAAATGATGTGCTGTCCACGGCAGTATACGCTCTGTGTCTCTCAATATAAAAGAGCATCTCAGCCAGCAGTGTGTTCACCTCTAGTGAGTGATAAATCAAGTGTAGTACAGGTGTGTGTGTGTGTGTGTGTGTGACAGGAGGCATTTCCGCTTACTCTGGAGTCTGTGTGTGCATACAGTATGTACCTGGTATGAGGAGCTTTCCACCTTGAAGACAATTTGCCCTGACAGCACGTCAATGAAGAAGAGGAGATGGGGTTAAAACAAATAGGATGGAGGAGGAGGAGGAGGAGGAGGAGGAGGAGGAGGAAGCTTGGTGCAGTGCCAACTCGGAGGTCACCTTAATATTTGATCTGCTTCAGCGAATGGAACCATCACATTACAGCCGAACCGGGGCGGGAGAGCGATATGGGGACGGAGGGAAGAAAGTAAGAAAAAAAAGAAGAAAAGAAAATCAAGAGAGTGAGAGACAAAGTCATAAAAAGACATTTTTAGGCCCTTTAGTGAGGCTGTAACGGCTTTGTTTATTATAATTTAACCATTTCTCTGTTTTTGCTGCAACAAAGTCTGACAGGGCCGGATTATCTGAAGTTTTCTCTTCCAAATATATTCAAAAAATTCTCTTTAGGATCAATAATTGAAGCTAAAGCTGCGTTAAATAAAACACCAAAAGTTGAGGAATGTGACATTGGCCACCGCAATGACCACGGCAGCGCCATGACAACCCCCGAGGCCAATCAGCAAATCAGCCACGCAGAGGGCAAACAGACAGACAGCTGATGGACAAACTGATAGGAGAGAATAAGAGACACAAAGAGAGATGGAGCGATAGAGTGATGGAGAGGGGTCTGATAGAGGATCTGCAACACAGATGAAGAAGTTTTCTAAGTAGCTCAACGTTAAAACAGCGTGTTCTTGTTCTCATCCATTAGCGTTCATTCATTTCCAATTCAAACTCACAGTTTAGTGATAGTGATAGTTTTGTTTTTATACGGTGTGTTCAAATGGCTTAAGGAAGTTGAGGATTAACTGTCAACTCAACTGTCTTTCTCTTCTGGGTTTAAGACAAGATATCATCTCATGAGCGATTTGTAATAATAATAATGATGATAATACCAGTCGTGGCCTCCGCGTGTGTTTGTGTTTTTGTGCAGGCGCTGTACGAGCCTCCAGTATCTTCCCCATCCTGAGTGTGATCCTGCTCTTCATGGGGGGGTTGTGCATCGCCGCCAGCGAGTTCTACAAGTCACGCCACAACATTATCCTCAGCGCCGGCATCCTCTTCGTCTCCGCAGGTAAAAAACACGACGAAAACCTTATTTTAAAAAAATGAACAGCAACGTATCAGTCAACAATAAATCGTCACGAAATGTTGTGTTTTGCACCATCATATTTAACTAACAGATGACATTTTTGTATAAAACTCACAGATTTGCTCCTCTCTTTAGCCACGAGTGTATAAAAAAACAAACAAAAAAAACAGACATCTGTGTTGTTGTGCAGCTGAAAAGGAAAATGTGCTGTTTTGTAGGCAGCCGAAGCTACTGCGCGCTCACTGACCACCAGGTGATGTGATGTGATGCGTAGCCTGTGACGTGTGTGTAGAGTACAACAATTGCCTCCGGATGAAGCTAAGGAGTAAAAGACGTGTGCAGGTTGACATTTTGCCGGATCATTCTTGTGTTTTCGTGTGTTTGTACTCTGGTTCTAGGCCACGGCCTACTGTGCTGCGCTAGATAACTAGTTCCCCTCCAAGTCACAAGTGAGAGATGCACTTCTCTCTGTTTCTCTCTCTCTCTCATTCGCACTGTCTGTGTCGGTCTCTCTCGCCCTGTTGCTAGGCTAAGAGGAGGCCACTGGGATTACACTCTAAAAATAAGGTGTCCCTGATACTCTTTATGCTCTGATCCATCTCAATCAGGCTCTCGCAAATTCTCACACCTCACCTCAGTCTGCTTTTCTGTCTCTTTTAAACGCCATTTATCTGAAAATTTATCTTTCCGTCTATGTCTGCCTGTCTGTCCGTGAGCCTATTTCTGGCTACACACACACACACACACAGTGATGGTGTATGACAAGAACAACAGATGATTAAAAAAAAAAAAAAAAGAGAGAGAAGCATAGAGAGAGTGAAAAAAGGTGAGACGGGATGAGAGAGATTGACAGAAGATGTTGTGTTTGAACACCCTCGGAGGTAGGAGATGATGGGGAGGGTGAACAACACAGAGAGAGAGATTCTGGCACAAAGAATAGAAGAAATACATGGAGGAAATGTAAAGGGCGAATCTGCCCCAGTTTGGAAATCAAAGAGGGAGAGAGAGAGAGAGCTATGGGAAAAACAGAAAGAAGGATAGACAGAGAGAGAGAGAGAGAGAGCTATGGGAAAAACAGAAAGAAGGATAGACACAGAGAGAGAGAGAGAGAGAGAGAGAGAGACTGTTGGCTGTCAGTAGCCACAGCTGAAATCTCTGCTTTTGGAAACATGCGGTCTGTAAACTAGAACAGATTCTGTTGACGTTCCTGCTGTTGACACACAGATCTAATAAGTCACTAATTTATTTGAAGCAGATTTTGGTTCTCATTGTTCAGCTGTCTTCGTCTTCTTTGTGACGGACAGCGAATTTGGCGGACAACAACAGGAAGTCACCGTGCAATCGGTTAATTATTTTTTAAAAAATAAAGGCGGTGGATTTTAAAGTGATTTGCAGCTTTAAGTAATTTAAGTTTTTTTGTTTAATAAACTCTTATAAAACAAAGTTGATTTACATGATACAAAGAGGAGAAAGGCAGCAAATCATCAGCTGGTCATTTTATTTTTAAGTAACCGTTTTCATGAATCAGACACACAAAATTGTTTCTGATAAATTGACCAACTAAAAGATTGATCAATATGTTTAATTTTCTCGCTGCTACATCCAATAAATCATTATTCATTCCATATAATTTAATACAGTAAATGAACACCCAGATTGTAGAGGTGGTTTGTAGAGGAGGGAGTTGACCCTAAAAAAAGTTTCCTCGACTCCAGTTTTAAGCCCATGGCTTGTCTGGCTCACCTGCGGATACAAGCCTGCTATTGGCTGCTTATTCCAGGAAGCATTTTCCTGTCGCTGCATCCCATGATTGTGGTTGGTTTAAAGAAATACAAACAAGTTGGAGCGTTTTGGGTTTTTTTTGCACTAAAACAAAAGTGAACTAAACCAGACAAGGATACTAACGATAATGATATTTGATAAAGACTGACTGTATTTTAGCTTTGATCTAACCTCCCTCCCTTGTTTCCTGTCCCAGGCCTCAGTAACATCATAGGAATCATCGTGTACATATCAGCCAATGCTGGGGACCCTTCCAAGAGTGACTCCAAAAAGAACAGCTACTCCTACGGCTGGTCCTTCTACTTCGGCGCCCTCTCCTTCATCATGGCCGAAATGGTGGGTGTGCTGGCCGTGCACATGTTTATTGACCGCCACCGGGAGCTACGCGTGGGGGCGCGGGCCGCCGACTACCTCCAAGGTGCAGCAATCACGCGCATCCCCAGTTACCGCTACCGCTACCGCCGCCGCTCGCGCTCTTCGTCCCGCTCCACGGATCCCTCGCACTCCCGCGAGGCATCACCGGTGGGTCTGAAGGCCTTCGGGACACTGCCGTCCACCGAGCTGTCCATGTACACACTGCCCAAGGGCCAAACGGGCACCCCAACAGCCACCTATAACTCCACGGAGAGGGACCACAACTTCCTGCAGGTCCACAACTGCATCCAGAAGGACCTGAAAGACTCAGGCGGCCACAGCAACACCGCCAACCGACGCACCACACCCGTATGAAACTGACAGACGGACCTCAGACACTAAAAAAATCAGAGGGAATTTGGGGGGGAGGCAGCAAAAGACATATCATGGTGTAAGGAAACCTTTAGAGGAAGAGAAGGGTGCTTAAATGGATAGATGACAGGAGGGGTAAGAGGCAGAAGGGAAGTTCTGAGCGCTCCGCAGCACCTCAGATGATCACTGAGTTTCTGTTTAAAAAAAAGGAAACAGACAAAAATGCATAAAAAAAGTAACATGCATGATTTTCCCATCTACCATTGTTTAACGAGTTTTGAACATGTTTGTAAAGATTCGAGGGGGAGGATGGGGAAAGAGGAGTCGGGAGGGAGGGCGGCTGGTGGTTGTCTGTATTGGGCTGTGGAATTATGAAGTGGTGGGCCGGGCCAGACTGTCCGTTTAAAGGTGAACTTTATATTTTTTACTCTTCCTCAGTCTGATGAAAACGGGGCGTAGTTTGCCCCTCGGCCCTGCCTATGATCCCGCCCTCACACTACCATCCCACAAGCCTCCCAACACACACACCCTAACCTCCCTTGAACCCCACTCCTCTCTTTAGTTGCTGTATCTTCTTGATTTCATTCTTTATTCGCATTAATACTGTGAACCATTGCGGTGTGGGATTTTAGCAGGGAGCAATTCAGGCCGCAAAAAAAATAAAAATAAAAATAAAAAAAAAGCAAAAAAAATACACATAAGTTAATATATGTATTGATTATATATAAATATATGAATATATATGTTAATAAATCTTGACTAGACTTCCCTGGCGCAAAAATAACAACAAGGAAGAAAAAAAAAGAAAGAAAGAAAACAAAGTAAAACTAAATCAAGTCGTCATGGAAACTAAACCAAGACAGAGGATTCATCGTGACTGGCTCATTTGACGGGCGAAGCTTCAGCCTACCTGATAAACTGATATTGGTTAGTATTAGTCACATTATCACGTTCTTTTACAACAAAAATTAAAACAAAACAACCTTTTGGCCTTTCCGCCAAAAACCCTGGCAGCCATCTTTGTTCAGGGTCAACTGGAGGTGAAAAGTCGACCTGAAAAGTCGATTTTTGCTCCAATAAAAGGGGGCGGAGTGAAGAGAGAACTCTGGGTAATGGAGGATCTCTTGGCAAACTTGAAGACTGTGGACAATGAACCGTCACTACTGCCAAAGACACAAAGTAGTGCGTGAGAGAACATGGCTACCAGCGAGGTAAAGCTAAGTGACTCCAAAAAAAATTAAGAATTTACATGCATGCTAATCAAAATCATCCGATCTGCTTTTAAGGAACCTATGTTTTGAACAATTGAACAATGATACCATGTAAGGGCAGCGGGCGTGACAAAGTAGAAATTAATGTTACAGTACTGTGTCTATTTCAACTTTTTTGTTATCTCTTTCTTTTCGTTGTTAATTTGGGTCGGGGATTCATTACGCTTGAAACAAAAAGAACAAACTCTGGAGAACGTATCAAGGCTTTTTTTAAACAGAAAAAAAAAAAAATCTTAACTTGCCTTTTCATTTCATTTTCTTTTCTCGGTTCCTTTGAACTCTCACACAGCCTTAGTCTCTTTCTTTGTCTCATTTTTCTTGTTCTTTGGTTTTTTGCGTTGTGTTGTTGTAAATGAGAATTAAAAAAAAAAAAAAAAAAGAAGAAAAAAAAAGCGTAATGTCTTTCAAGGTGCCAAAACTGAATGATTCTGAACTTGGATGCATCAAGTCCTGATGACGAATAAAAATTGAACCCCCCTGTAGGGAACAGAAAGAGTTGACTCTGTTGTATCCTGTGTGGGCTAAAAGAAACCAGATAGTCCATAGGCCTAAGGGTAGTTCCATTGATTTGAACCCTTGGACACTTGAAAATATCTTACAGTGAACATGCACTGAACTGAGTGAATTGCCACTCAAAGCATTATGGGTAAGCAGGCAACAAAAGACTGATTGATGCAGTCGTGGAAACCAAAGTTTAGACTGTACCAGGTGTGGATTAGTTTCTGGGATCCTACTTTCATATATCTGTTGTCTACTAAAAAATAAAATAAATAAATAATATAAAATGTGCTGCTTAATTGGCACAAAGTCACATGAATTATTGGAGAAACCACATTTGTGTCCTTTGTTAAAGTGCGCTGCCTACTTAAACCTGCATTCAATTACTTTTTGGCCACTTGGGGGCAGCAGATACCAGTCTGAACACAACACTGACATATCATCATATTTTAAGTTGATATGTTAGCAAACAGTTGCTTGTTTACGCAGAACAACATTATCATTCATTTTGAATTCATGTACCTGTCCACCTGCTGAATGTAAGTCCAATATTCACTCTCCTTTAGTTCTGTTTTTAGTCTGCTGTGGCCAAAAACGACATTAAGAGAGCGTCGAGATTGAACCAAAACAGCCAGACAGCTAAACAATGAGCTAAAACTCGCTATAAAGCTCTGGCTGCAGAGTCCCTGATAATTGCCTTCATCACTACATGCAACGTTAAACATTGTTATTCTAAAACGTATAGATTATAGGCACTGCAGCACATTAAATGGCTTAACTTGGCTTTACTTTGTTTACATTGTGTCTCGTGCTACTGATGGCTCAGCTAACACTTAAACACAAACTCTCTGGCAGGCTTGGAGGCAAAAATGAGCATTTCCGAAAACTATCTGGACTACAAAAACAGAGGGCATTTTGACAGTCACAGTATGAAAGGCGCAGATGTAAAAAGAAATAACGTTAATGATGGCTGAACGACAGTCACACTTTCTGGAAAAACTGTTTCCGAAACCGCTGCCCGGTGACTTTTGTGCGACTTGATTTTGTCAAAAAAATTTCAGCTGCCATAACATATAAAATAACACACATCTCACACTGCACAACAGGAAACAACCTTGTTAGGCTCATGGAAAATGCAGCACTACATTTCCTCAGGGTGCAAACATCGTAACATGTCGGTCTGGTTAGTTTTATACCGTTTACACGCTGTTTTTAATCTGCTGGTGAATGTATACAACAAACTTTTATCTGTCATGAATTATCAACCATTTATTCACTTGTTTATATATATTCTTGTTCACTCTACACATTATCTTATTAAGTCCTTGTTTACTCCCTGGCTGGCTAACTCAGTCACTCAGTCACTCAGTCACACCCTTGTTCACTTACTCAGCTTCATTTCTCTCCCTGTTTCTGTCATACATTCACTCGTTTTAGTCATTCGCTCTCTGTCTCTCTGGCTGCCGTTTCCATCAGCTGTGGAATAAAACGTCAAATTCTTCAACATCAGCCTCAATGTCCTGCTGCATGATACTCTGTCTGTCTGTGCTCTCTCTCTCTCTCCCTCTCTCTTTCTCTATCTCTCCATCCCTCCCTCATCCCTCCCGCTCTGTCTCCCTCCCCCCTCTCGCCCTCCCCGGTGCGATGATCAAAGTGGCTGGCATGTCTCTCTGCAGTACTGCTGTGATCACTGAAGAGAGGCGAGGGAGGAGAAGAGGAGAGAGTGAAGAGAGAGAAAAGGGAGTGGGGTGACTCAAACAGCACCACACTGCCCCCCTATGGTGTGGAGGTTCATTGTGATTTTCAAAAACCGGTGTTGGGACTCAATGACGGCATCATGCATAAATCTTCAATCTTCTTTAGTGTTTTTCGTATCAGAAATAAGACTGACTTTTTTCATGATCTAAATGACATAATTACTTATAATCAGTTGATAAATTGAAATTGATCATTTTAAAAAGCTACTTTCTTTTATTTGCAGATGCCACACTGCTTACACATTTTTCACTCAAAAGAGCAATATTTCAATTAAAGCAACCAGAAAATGGAAACTACTCGTTAGAGTAGGAAAAAAGTGCATTCTGGGATTTAATATTTGAGTAAATAAGTGAATGAAATATGAAAAAATAAATAAAGTTTGCCATTTTAAATTCCAATCACTAATTCATTATTTAAAGACAGAATTAGGAAGCATGATAATTAAACTTTAGTGATTAAAATGTATTTTATTCACAAACCATTTAAAAAAAATTATGTATTAATTTGTACAAGGAAGAAGTGTAGACATAGAACTAGAAAGTATAGACAAGTGCTGATGAGAGTTTCATGTGTCAAGAAGGAAAAAGAAAAACATTTCTAGCTTCACAAAATTATGTAATTATTTTCAGATGTTTTTCTTTACATTTTTCTCTAAGTGTCTAAACAAATATTGGAGTTAAATAGTTTTAAAGTTTTAAAGAAAACCAGCTGGGAACAAGAAAATGTTGGGAACTATCGATTCAGCCGACTGTCTGACCTTTTCTGTTGTTTCACTATCTACAGTATATCTTTGGCAAGTTACCACCCGGTCAGACCGTAATTTACTGCATACAGAACATAAACGCTTACCGTTGACCTTCTAATATTTGTCTAAACATGTGAGGAACCTAAATTCAATTTAAAATGTGACCTTTAGGGACATTTCATATATATTTCTTTATTTTTTGTGGCATCATAGTTCTGAAATGTGAGCTAATTAATAATGTAATAAGTTTTTTTTTGTGTTCATGCAGGTTGCAGGATGCATTGTGGCTGATTTTTGTTACGCTGCAGTTGAGAAAGGATGGTAGCAGAGCTGGGGGAACAGCTGCTATGTCCTCCCTCACCTGCAATTAGCAAGCTTTTTAGGTCACGGACAGTTAGGGGCTACAACAACCCATGCTTAGACACACACACACACACACAAACACAGTACACACACACACACACACAGAGCAAGAGAGAGAGAGAAAGAGCTGGGTTGAGGTCAGTTTATATCAAATTATGACATAATATGAATTAGTATAATTTACAATGAAGGTACATTTGATAGATTGATTGATATTAGCCTAACGACGTCATTGATTGGTCTTATCATTTGGGGTAAGACTGATATAAACTGCAGAGGAACAGAGGAGAAAAGTACGAGTTAAGATAAGAGAGAAAGTCACAGGATGGAGAGCTGCGCCGAGCGAAAAGTGTATGAGAAACAGAAAAACAGCGACGTATATACTGTAGGCGTTACGATATGAGCTGGAAGTCTTCGCCCTGCGCTGACGCTGTGTCATGAATACAAAACTGTTTGTTTGTTTGTTTGGGTGAGGAACACTGCAGTAAAATACAGCTGAAATAAAGCCCCAGTGTCCCAAAGCAGACCTTGTGCAGATATAATGTGTAGAGGTGTAAGGGTGCAGTTGTCTAATGATGTCATTGGCTGATCACTAAACATGCTTTGTGCATTTTTTATATGAAGATATTACCCCGTGACATTTTCTAATAAGTAATCCAAGTGCAAATAAATTAGGTTTATCGAAACGTAGCAATTAGTGCTTAAGGTGTTTACTCAACTGTTGCCACGGTTGCACATGACAAGTTTTTTTCAATGCAGCAGCTCTGGCTCTGGTATATTAAACCAGTTATAATTGGTGATAATAGGCTGTGGACTGACCTGTTAATACCAGATAAAGGATAATTTATGCTTCAGAGCTGTGCTGTAGGTGTCTGCGGATGCCCTGCAAGGTCGGCTTAAACTGCTCCAACATATTCTTGTGCATATTTCCTGTTTATTTCTGCTGACATTGAGGAATATATGAAGCAGGTTGACACTGTAGAGTACCACTAAGCCAAAGCACAGTATGTCAGTGTGACAGTGAGCTAGCATGCACAACAAGAGACCCCTTATAAAAAAAACCTGTCTGATCTGTTTATATGAGGGTGAGGTACGTGCATGACATTACTATGTAGAGAAACATCATCAGCCCCAGGTATCCCATGGTAACGATCAAAGCATGACCATACAAGCTGCTGTATCTCCCTGCGGTGTTGGCTCCAATAACACCTGCTAAACCTACAAACCTTAACTGAATTTACCCCACGTGATTTATTCTGATGATGTGTACAAGTGTATTTTTATGATATTCAATGAGCATATGGATGCATACATTAAATATAACATATAAGTAAGGCGTAAACTGTTCTTAAATATACTATTGTGGCCTGCAAAAAGACACTGCATTCATTCCAACATGGTGATAACTCAGAAGTAGCACAAATCAGTCTCTATTATGAACTTTAACTGAACTGTGGAGACAAATTGTGGTGGTGGTTTGCATTTTGACAGGCAGGATACGCCTGTGAAACATTATTTAGACAGAGACACACTCAGTGGACCACCAGACCAGTTCTGCTGTCAGAAACAATTACAAAGTCGACCTCCATCACCCACTGCAAGATTGCACAGCTTTATAAGGGAGTGGTATTGACCACATTTGCCCTCTCTTGTGGTTAAAAGGTGAATAGCAGTTGTTCCTGCTGTGCTATAAGTCTGCGCCAAGGGAGAAAACCTGTTTTGAATACTAATTATTGAGAGTTAATAGGGACAGATGACTGAGCATACTGGAAAGCCACAAAAACAGACTCGGCTTGACATTTTTTTGTGATCTCCGACTGCCCGATTCTATATGTGTGGAAATAAAAAAGGTCTCTCCCAAAGCAATAAGCGACAACCCACGCTCTATCCTGTCATGTTATTAAGTGATATTCCCAAGACATGATGCTGTATTTTCAATAAACAGAAGACAGACTGCGGCTGTTGAAGTGCTCAGAGTGATTTTCAGGGATGGTCAAGGACTTGTACAAGTACATTATAGGTTTATACTTGTACATGTTGGTACAGAAAGCACAATACTGTGAGAGCACGCAAACAAAACAGGAAACTTTCTGTCTTTCTCAAACACATACACATATATATATACATGCAACACATTACATAGACATGCAAACAATGAGGACAGAAAGAAGCCGAGGGAGAAAGATCTTAATTGCTATAATTATCATCACCCACTCAACAAGTACAAAAACACTGTGCTGAAATAACAATTACGTGCTGTTAAATAGAGATTCAGTAAAGAACCTCATTACAAATCAGTTTTCAGTTTTACAGCAAAAAAAGTTAAGTTCCTTTATATTTGATCTAGTGGGCTCATGTGTTCAAGAATAAAGACAGTCGTGGTTTTTCAAAATGTCATAAGGTTAAGAAAGAAATTATCAAAAATCTGGGACTCCACATTTCCTAAACAGGACAGAGACGGTCTTATCGTTATTACAAGCTGCAGTCACTTTCAATGTGGCACGTAATGAGATAAAAACTATTATGTCTGGCTTGAACCGGCGTGCCCTCGTTTGAATGGTGGCAGCTGGTCTGAGAGGTAGAGAGAGAACAAGAACGCGGCTCTGACCCGGTTTGAATGGGAGACTGCTAATTAGAACGGTGATTACTGGTTGTTAGCGCCGCGCCGGGGACATGACTGAAATGATGTGAGCGGGCTGCAGCTGGGGAGTTAACAAAACAAGAGAGAGAGGGAGAGAAAGAATTGGAAAGAGAGGAGGCGACGGGCAGGAGAGGACGAGTTTTAAAGAATCATCAAACCAGGGAAAAACTGATAACAGGGAGAGAAACGGTGAGACAAAGGACGGAGTAAGTTGGAAAAAAAAAGACGAGAGAGATGAGAGAGAAAATGTAGCTGAGAGAAAGATGAGGACAAGAACAAAGTGACATTGAGATACAGAGAAAACATTAAAAAAAGGGGAGGAGATAAGGCAATAATAGGAGAGGAGAGGAGAGGAGAGGAGAGGAGAGGAGAGGAGAGGAGAGGAGAGGAGAGGAGAGGAGAGGAGAGGAGAGGAGAGGAGAGGAGAGGAGAGGAGAGGAGAGGAGAGGAGAGACAGAGGAGAGGAGAGGAGAGGAGAGGAGAGGAGAGGAGAGTCTCTTTGTGGTAATGACCTGATCATGACTGTGAAAGTAAAGCCCCACTATCAGAACACAGAAAGCGAACAAGCAGATAAGAAACAAAATGGCTTTTTATTCACGGCCAAATATCAAAATATTCTCAGCAAGCCAGAAAATACACGTCAAATACTTGCATGCATCATACATAAAGCTTTTATCGTCCTAATTCTCTGAATGAAAACTGGTGAAATGTACAGGTGTGTGTGTGTGTGTGTGTGTGTGTGTGTGTGTGTGTGTGTGTGTGGAGGGGTCTAGCCTGGACTCAGGTTCTGGATGGTCTCGAGCCGCTCCTGATAGATAGAGTGAAAGGCCCGGGCTAAACAGAGGAGCGGTGCATCACAGTTCTCCATCTCCTTCTGCAACAGATGAACATGATGTTCTGTAGCCTCCGTCTACCCACTGAGACAAACAACAACATATTATATCAGTGCTGAAATACACTCACAGCAGATGTTTCGTGGTACTCCAACCCCTGGTTCTCGGCCCATTCCCGGGCCACAGATTCTTCCACCTCCCTCCTGGCTGACAGATCTGACTTGTTACCAACAAGGACACCTGAGACACAAACACTACTCAGTGATTGTCTATATAATAAGCAACACTACACTGAAAATCCACTAAATTCACAAATTAATTGTATTAATTGTTTTGTAGTGTTGGTACTGTTTTTCTCCAGACTGTTTCAAGATCAATCTCTCGTTTCTTATTTGTAATATTCATAATTATAACTATTATGTTTTCACTTTAACTGCAAGAACTGCCTTTTTTTTAAATGCTGTGTACGCGTGTTTGATTTTCACAAGAGGAAATCGAGATTAAATGGGAAAAAAAAGAAAACTGATGACTTTAACGTTTGTACAGAAACAAAACAGACAACCACACTGCACATTATATCTACTTCTGAAAGTCTCTAAAGGGATGTTACCTGGAACATGGAGACCTTGGCAGTGGGCACGTACTCGCTCCATCCACCGGCTGCAGCTGGCAAATGACTGCTCACTGGTCAGGTCAAACACCAGGCACAGCAGTGACGGCTGGCCCCACTGCAGAAAGTAAAGGGCGACGCAGCAGAGGAGGGAAATGAGCTCTTTTCTGCTTCTGTAGACCCTGGTTGGTGAATTTTACACCATTTATGCGATTGGAAAAAGTCTCACCATTTTCTCGCAGGCTTCCACTAATGTCTCCTTCCCTGCAGAGTCTATGATGTAGAGCTCCTGGAGGGGGAAGGAGTGAAAAGATGGGAAATGGAGAGGTGTTAAACACAGAGATTTAGTCAAATTACATGGTTTCAAACTTTCTATTTTCTATGTCAAATGCAATAATGTTCTTCCTACAATGCTGTCCTATTGCTCATTGAATACAGATGAGAAACTAACAAGATTACATGTCTGGAAAACGTCTTCCACACTGAGTGATGGATTCCAATATTCACCACCCACCTTCACTGATGTAGAAACGTTCAGAATAAAATAAAGGCCGGGACCGTGTTTGGTTAGATGATAACGTATCTGTAGACTAAATTAACAGGTAGGACTTGCTGTTTTTGACGGGATGGAGAAGAGACAAAGACTCACCACACTGTCACTGGTCTCGGGGATGTTGACACATTTCATCAGCAGCTCCACTCCTGTCGTCTGCCAAACAAACACAAACACAGTATTAATTGTAATGCATTAAAGTAAAGCTATAAGCATGAAGTGTTTTTGTGGAGAGGAGAGGAGAGGAGAGGAGAGGAGAGGAGAGGAGAGGAGAGGAGAGGAGAGGAGAGGAGAGGAGAGGAGAGGAGAGGAGAGGAGAGGAGAGGAGAGGAGAGGAGAGGAGAGGAGAGGAGAGGAGAGGAGAGGAGAGGAGAGGAGAGGAGAGGAGAGGAGAGGAGAGGAGAGGTCACAGTAGTATAACAAACTGTCCTGAGTTATTGTTAATGTCTAAACATAAACATCTCTAATTAGCATTTTTACCAGCCTGATGTACGAATCCAGACCAGACCTTCGTCTCCTGTGTCTCTCTTACTTACTGGATTGTGTTATTCTTTGTCATCATTATAGCTGAGAACAATTTACGCCCCTTATGGGCCCATCAGAGCCACGATTAAGAAACAGCTATTAGTGAAAGTTCATATTTGTAAAGGTTTTTTTTATTCATTGCTACAGACTAATTTTGCGGCCGGTCGTGAGTATTTGTTGGTCTTGATTTTAAAAAAATGCAGAGGCATGGAGACATACTGTAAGTAGTTGGGAACTTTTAAAATATATGACACGGCATACACAAGGTGATGTGATGCAGGCAGTAGAGGGCGAGGAGGATGTGATAAATCTGGTCTGAACTTATTTAAAACAGATTCACCTTCTTCACAAGATGCAAGATCTAAAGACGTCCTAAGTGGACTGGATGCTTGCAGGCGGCCTTTCTCCACCGTGTATCCGCTGCTGTGAGATCAGTGGTGACCTTGAAGAAGCAAGTCGAGGTTTCTTCGCATCACCACCAAACTCTAAATTGATCTGATCTCCTGAGCTCACGCTTAATTGAGCGTGTCAAATGTCAGAGACTAAAATTGAGAAAATACACACACACACACACCTCAGACCAACATTTACCTGATTCATTCTCAGAAACAGTTCATTACAAAGATCCAATGGTACACACACACACACACACACACTGACACTGCAGCGGTCCCGCTTCGGAGCGGTCTAATGAGCTGGTGTGATGCATACGAAGCCTCTCGCTGGAATGTCAATGAGGGCCTATTAGTAACAAATAAGCCTGGAATATTGCTAACGGGCTGTCTGACATTTTCAAAGGAGGACGTGAGCAGAATAGCCAACGGCCTCGACTACCCTTCAAAATCAAAAGTTGAAGAACATGAGGGATGACTTAGGTGTCTGCACGAGGAATAACTCTACACAGCGACCGTTTCTTTTTCACATTAGTCACAACGGGAAGGACACGCTGTTCCCCGTTTCCATCTGCAGTGAAATCTGAAAGGAAAAAAAAAAAAAAACCATGCTACACTTAACAGCTGCTTAACCTGGTAGCGGTACTGCACTCATCGTTGTTGGTTCATAGTGACAGTGGCACGATTATGCACAAAACAACTTGATTAAAGGCTGTGGAGTCCAAATTAAAACGGTTTATCTCTTTGGGAGCATGAACGTTTTCAGAAAATTTTATGGTAATCTTTGGCTTCTCTAAATATTTCTTGTAATATAGTAGGTTCAGCCTCTGGGGAGCATGAATATGATGATTAAATACCTTGTATATCTGCCCAATTACAGTTTAATATTTCTTGTATACATGTGGAAATTTTGGCCAGATGGCGGCACTGAATAGGGGGTCAAAGGGTTCATAAAACACAGGATACATCCTCTGGGGAGCATCAATGCACAGAGAAAGTTTTATAGAAATCCTACCATAAGATTTTATGATACAGTGACTTATCATGGTGAAAACTTTAACTTGACAGTGTCATTATAAAAGATATATGTAGATGACAGTCACCAATTTTCCAATGATTTTCATGATATGGTCAATAGTAGTCAGGCTTTTTTATATACATTTTATATATATTATCTAAATGTTTCTAAGGTTGCATTTTACACTGAGGATGTTCAACGGGAAACACTTTCTTGTCTTTGCTATTGCTATTACTACCACTACAGAAACAGAACACTTTATATACATAAGATCCTGGATCACAACTCTGTAGTGAACAGTTTCAGACTATCTGAAGGTGGACTTTCTCTTACATGAAGTTAGCCAGAAGTTAAAAATATTTCAACTAATATCAAGAGTGCGTCTGGCTTCAAATAGGTGTTTTAACAGTTGCATAGCAACAGCAGAGACTGTGACCAGTACCTTCCCATACACATTTCTTTCAGTGCATCCAGTTAATACTGGCGGACACAGAGCCCTGTATCTCGAGGTAAACGTCTCCCTGTTTACTTTTAATCAAACATCCCTTCATATTTTCTTATTTTTTAGATATTGTAGGTTTTTTTTACACATTTTGTGCAAGATGACAGATGTGTTCAGGCTATCTTGGAGTAAAGCATCACTTTCATCAAACACACATATGAGGCCAATGAAAATTAGCCCAACGTGAACAGACATACACAGCATCATGAACAAGAGTGAATAGGCCTTTGAGCTGTAGAGTAACACAACACTGTTGTCGTACAGTGTATACGCGTGTGTGTGTGTGTGTGTGTACACGCACACTTGTTAAATACCTGTTCTGGTGGCTTTCCAGAATCCTGCTGTATTAATTATCGACGTTCCCGTCACCTCAAAACCTCCAATACTGCTGAGACAGCAAGAGCTCAACACACACACACACACACACACACACACACACACACACACACACACACACTTGGCTCTTGTCCAATATTTTACTCACCAACCTGTTCTGTACACTAACCAGCTGCAGTGCTTTAGATTAAACTAAATTCACGTGAGTGTGTGTTGTGAGCGAGGTGCACTGGCGCATATATTCATGCTAAATGAATGCATGCGCTGCACATGCATCGTACACACACTAGTTAGTCAGTAGCCCTTGAAACACTGACAGAGAGAATCACTGAGCAGCCATGACCCTATATATCACAGAGTCAGGTTAATGACACGGTTCCCTCCCTCATGTAGATTTACATAAATAATGCAGATTAGCTTTCGCTGCATCAGCATTAATTGGTACATTATGCTGTTTTGCACTTCAGCGATTCGTGCAGTAGATTACAGAAACCTCTACAGGTCACTGAAAAGGCTTGCAAGAAGTCTGACTATAACTAAAGAAATGTATATGTATATGAACATTATAAAAAAAATATGATTTAATGATGACTTTGCCAAAGAAGGCTAAGAAATTAAAATTGATGTTTCAATAATTCCCCCAATTTTGAATTTGTGATATATGTGATTATACATAATCAGTTGTGCAGCCTTTTCCCACAAGTACTTTTATACTCCTTAACTGCACTTTATATGGTGCCTGCTAAGATCTCGACCATTATGAGTAATCTGGGAGTCTCCTGTGAAGTTACTCTGAATAAGAAATAGGCTGCTGTGTGTCGACTAAATCAGCAGGTTTTAATTAACTTCCTGATTAGCTGCTGTACTCTCAGGCAACTTAATACAAATAAATACCTCAACACGTCATAACAGATGGATCCATTCTGGTACGAATTGCTCATTTAAACCCAATTATCTGTTATCTGAATGTAAACATAGCTGCTCGCTGTTCTACAAGCCAAATTCTCTGTTATTATTATTACGTGATGTGAATATAATAGAGTCCTTATTGTTAAGAGGAGTCTTTACAGTCGTATACTGGCTCACATTTGAGATTACAGGCTCTTGCTGTGGGTCACGTGACAGGGAAAACAATTTATTGATTATGTGTAAATGTGCTCACCATGCTGTAGTTCTTTTGGAAGAGAGTACCATCACTGTGAAACATATGACGGAGGGCACTTTTCCCCACTGCAGCATCTCCTGCACACAGATATAAAAAAGACATTGATTGATTGATTGATTTTTATTTATGGATCATCAGACACAAAAAAAATAACTTATTTCCAACATGGATGTTAAAAGACGAAGCATAAAAGACATGTTTTGTCAATTAAAACCCCCCATTTACCTTAATTAATGTGTCAGGAAAAGTTTAGGAGAGATGGTGTTAACCAGTGAAATGTTTGTGCACAAACATAAGTGAACATAAGAGCAAAGTGCCAGAAAATTGATGCGATTAGTGATAAATTGTGTACGTTAAGAAAGAAACGTGTGGAGCACCATTTATTTATCTGCTGTGTTGAACTGAGTACAGCGTATTTACTAGCTTAGCTTTAGCACTGGTGTCGTTTACGTAAATAGCGTAAATATGGAGGAAACCTTCACGTACCGACAAGCAGACATCTCGCCCTCAACTTCACCATTACAGCTGATAACTTCCCACTACAGCCAGTAAACTAGCTTATTATCGTAGTGTTGCTAAATTAGCTTTTCTTCTTCTCCTATCTTCTTCCTTGTGCCTAGGCAACATGGACACAACGCGTCTCTTAGCAACGAGTCACAGAGGCGTTCCATTGGTCTAGCTGGCAAGCGCGTATAGCGCGTAGGCTCTGCTGTCATTGGCTAGCTGTGCGGACGTAAAAAGTTACGTTTTGTTGTTATTTTGTCCTGAGCATTGTCTGGCAGGCACGTCTCCTTCAAAGTAGCACCTGTTGTAAATTAATTGACCTTCCCAAATTCTCTAAAAATAACTTTTATCTTCACCTAAACACTACATGGTCGTATGGTACACAAGCTGGGAATAAGATTTACCTGAAAGGCTAAAAGAAAGACCTGTAACTATCAAAGCAGAGACTGATAACACCACTAGAGAGCGTCATTCCTGCCTGCTCAGCATCACTAATCTCTCAGCATGCCTCAAGATTTCTGCGCTGTTTTGACGGTATTTAAATTAATAATCAGTCTTGTATATGTCCAGGGTCACTATTAAATCCTTCCGGAACAGTTAGTTAATTGGTCGTTTAAATCAAAAGTGCTTTTATTTGTTATTTTCTGTATGTTACATGTTTTTAACGCTGTAGATTCACTGCGAATGAAAAGTGCATCAGGCTACAAATTAAAGGCTTTATTATTAATTGATTTAAACTTATTTAAATCTATTTACTACTTTTCGTCTCTTTCTCCTGGCTTCTGTCTGCTTGGATCATTACAGTCTATGGTTTGGATAAAGAGCCCTTCAGACAAGTGGGAAAGCGCGTGACTCCTTGTGGTAATCCTGTGAGAACAAGCGCGAGCCCTTTTTTTTTTTTTTTTTTACAAACACGCGCGCGTGCTCGCTGAATGTTTTACAAGGGGATGTTTTAGATGAGGCGCGCTGGCGTGACAACGGAGGCGCGTTCACGTATTCACCACCGGCTCCTCTTGCTGCGCTTGAGAGCATCATCAAAACACGGGCACACAGCTTCCTCTGCCGGGATATCGAAAGAGGACAGCGGGGAATTTAGAGGTTAAATTAAAAACAACAACAGGAGAAGACAAGGGCGCAGGAGAGACATCCGTCCTTGCAGCAGCAGGAGCAGATTTCGGGGATTTTCCGTGTCGGTTGCTCGGTGCTCCACTCGGTGCCTTTGAGCTAAAAAGCGGGGAGGAGAGGAGGAGAGGCGGAGGACCATGGAGGGGATGCAGGCATACGGAGCCGGGAAAGCCGGAGGAGCCTTCGACCCCGTCACCTTCTTCCGGCAGCCTCAGACTATTCTCCGCATACTGTCTTGGGTGAGTAAAAAACAAAATAAAAATAATAAAAAACAAGTTTGTTGTAGCTGTATAGGCCACCTCTAAATAACCTTATATCCACAGTTTACTTGTGCGTATGTGAAATGATTTATATCATATTATTTATACAACCTATCCAAGTTAGAAATGATTAAAAAATGATAGGAAGCATCCTTCTGTTATTCTATCATTTATACTTCTTTCTTCCACAATATGTCACTTTAAATATTCAATTTTTTTTATCAGTTTCTTAGTATGCTGCATGTATATTGAGGCCCAGAATGGCTCCTAATCAGTATCATAATGTATTAATAACCAAGAAATGATTTCATAACAAAATAATGTCACAGCCTGGTAACTGGCCACCTCCCTTCTCCACCCGAGGAGAAGCACTAATGAAGAGGAATAGCAACAGTAGGCCTCCACTTTTAGGAAGGCTTGTAAACAAGTGGCCGCTCCACTCCCATGAAGCATTTCATAGACTATAGTCACAGTTAATATATCTACATTTTGCATTTTGGACTTATAATATAATAGAGGTACTTTAAACAGGACATTATGTGCCACTAACGGAGAAAGAATCTGCTGCTGTTTGTCTGTATTTCTGGTTCAGTATTTGGCGTTTCAATAATTTCTTTGATGAATTGTTGTTGTTTTTTTTGTCTTTTGTGGTGATTAGATCAAGATTATTGATCACTGACTGTCGGGACTTTATTCGGACTGTGTTTATTGTGTCTGATTTCACCTCCTCATCAACTTGTTTACACTTTGACTCCGTGAACAATGTCTAAAGTCACACAGGAATCTTTAATATTGTCACATCTGTTTACATTGACACCAACGTATTACTCCACATAGCAGAAAGTTGCCCTGTTGCTCTCTCTCTCTCTCTCTCTCTGTCTCTCTCTCTGTCTCTCTATCAAGTATTGCATACTAATACTATGTTCCAGTTTCTGACCCTCGTGACTTAAGCGTAACGTTCACATAAAACATAAACTGTGTCATTCAAATATGAAGCGTGTGAAAGAAGTGGATGAAGCAGGTTGTGAATGTGTGGAAGAGGGTCATGGGTGCGAGTCATGTGGTCATTCGATGAACCGTGAAAGACTTAAGCATCAGATGTAGGTTATATTATATTCATGCCATGAAGCATTTTATATCCTTTAGTTTCATATGTTTTGTAGATGGTATAATATAATATAATACTTATGTATATATATATAATATAATTGTTGCTATCCAAATATCCAAAACAATATTTAAAAACGTCATATAGTGTGATGAATGCATATGATATAATGAGTTTAATCCAGTGCTGCAACTAATTATTATTTCTATGATGTATATAAATATGTTCAATATGTTTTTAATTAATCAAATTGGCCATAAAATGTCATAAAGACACTTTCTGACAGTCAAAGTGAAGTTTGATGATCATTGATCATTAAAACTAATGTTTAAATGTCTGCACACTCACACAGGTAGGAAGTGACTTTGTGGGCTTTTGTTTGATGTCCCGCCCCCTTAGGTGTCACCAGAGCAACAGCACGTCTCCATAGTAACAGCCATAGTTTGAGTTGTGATGTTTTGTGTGATGGTGCTAAAACCCAGTCTGCAGTGGACTGTGGGGGTGGAAAGTATTATCAGCACTTTAAATATTTGGTGTGTGTGTGTGTGTGTGTGTGTATTGCATCACCATACTTTATGAATGGTGGTTGAGGGTTTTCTGTGTGTGTCCTCCCTTCTTTCTCTCTATCACCCACTTCTTCTGACCTAAGAGGGCTGTATGTGGAGGTGATAATGAGTGTGTGTGTGTGTGTGTGTGTGTGTGTGTGTGTGTGTGTGATTCAGCCTCAGGCAGTCACTCCAGTATGTCTGTGTGATGATGCATGTAGGAGAGAAGAGGATATTGTATATACTTACAGATGGATCATCTTGTGTGTGATACTTTTCTGTAGGACTTAAAAATAATAAATTATTTAAGTTTATTATTATTAATGTATTTAATTGAACAAAGTCGAGATGACATCCACGGTTCTCCTTTTATTTCTATTTTATTTTTTTGTGCTTTGAGCATACTTTCTTAAATTATGCTGCTGCTCAACGATTCGATTTATCACCAGGGCAACAACGTCTACATCTATCAAATCATGATGCAGCTCAACATGCTGCATGTTTAGATCCGCTTTGAGCTTTTACTCCGGTAAAAGAAACATTTTTACTTTCAGACGTCAACGTGCCAAAAGCAGCGTTTTCTATCGAGATCAAAAGTTCACTGCTTAACTCTGGAGAAAGAGAAAGAGATATTTGCTGCTCGTCTGTGTTTTTCTGAGAAAGAGAAAGAGGCTTAAACACACAATAAGAAATTTGATTTACAGGCTGATTAACTGCAAGCAGCTACTGCTCTGAATTGTTATATGTTTTATATGTGATGGCTAGCCAGAGGTCAGGGAGGTCTGCAGCTGCTGTTTGATATTAGCAGTGCAAACACACAGTAATGCAGATGCACATTCTGTCAGCTCCGTGTTAAACAGGAACACACACGTTTGTTAGTGTCTACATGTAGTCGCAGGGTTTGTAAAATGAGTTTCGGTCAGATAAAAGTTGCATGTGCGGCTTTATATATGCGCGTGCAGTTGTCATGTTTGCTAATCCTGTCTGTGATTTTTTTGCATTAAATATTTAAGTAAAAACACAACTTTCTGTCAGGTTGCTAATACATTGTGGAATTTGGCAGGTTGGCGTTAATAACTTCCCTAAACTCTTTCACTAATTGGTCAACATACTGCAATAGGGAGAGATTTTATTGTCTTGTGTGGTGATAAATATTTACTATAACAAGAAACGTTTAGTTTAAAATATTCAAAATTAACTGAAATTATCAAGAAAATGTGAATAAATAACAGTTTATGTGACGCCTTGCAGAGATATCTACTGAAGTTAGCATGCTAACCAGCTAGCCCAGGCCTGTCCTGTCTTGTAATACCACTCTGTACCTCAGGAGGCGATAGTGAGTAATTGTAGCTCTGATTCCCTGTAATTTAAGTTAACAAGTCTTGTGTGCTAATTTAGACTTGTGTAAATCTGACATAGAAAAGCCCCACAGCTTGAATGAGTCGAGGCCTGCATGTCCTGCATGTCCTGCAGCTTTTACAACAGATGGTGGCGGCTGCAGGTTGGCGGGTCCAGTGGATGAGACATGCTGATCAGGCACTTCCAGACCTCGACTTTAACGCTTGATTCACAGGCTCTTAAAACCTGCTTGAACATCACATTAAACATCAAGTCACCATCACTGTTCGTATAGAAATGCAGTTTTAAGTGTTTTAATACCATTAATATGTATATGAATGATGAATTACACAACTCAAGCAAGTTTTAGAAGTGTGTTTCTTGTACTTCTGATCACAGATAAAAAAAATTAAATAAAATCAAATAGATGCAACATGTTTCAGTTGAACTACAATACCTGCCATTGTGTGATTTTGCTTTCATTTTACAGTCTACAGTAGAGACAAACAGGAACTAGGATGTAAAAGGAAGAGTGTGGGATACATGTTGGGCCCGTCATAAAACACACGGAGGACTAATTTAGTCCAGATCGCATTTCCAACCTCGTTTGATTCTGTTACGCTCGACTTTACAAGATTGAAGAAACGTCTGTTTCCTTACAGAAATACAACCTTGTTTTCTCGACTCATCTCATCTTGTTCTCACTAATTTCCATCCAAATTTAAATGGTAAGGGGTCGGATATAAAGGGAGAGCAGCGTGTGTGTGTGTGTGTGTGTGTGTGTGTGTGTGTGTGTGATCAGTTGTCCCGGACTTGTGATCATGTCTGTCTGTCTCATTGTGTACCTTTGCTGCTGCAGTGGCTCTCCTTGAATTGTACTTTGACAAGGTCTCCTCACTCTCTCACTCTTTATCTCTTTCACTCTTTATCTCTCTCTCTCTCTCACATTACATGAGCAGCTGCTGCCATGGTGACAGCAGCAATCAGGTATCCCCATTCCTGACCAACACGCTGCTGCAGACACACACACACACACACACATGGACAGTATATCATATCCTCCAGCAGTTGACTTGTAGTGAACATCACTTCATATTATCACATCTGTCTGGTTTTAAAATGGATCTAAAGCTTTTTGCTGTATTTTATGTTGTTGTTTTAGTTGTCATGTAGGTGTCAGCTGTTTAGATGGTGCATGAACCTAAAGCTAAAGATTTTAATTATATCCATAACACTAATCTTCTTGATTAATAGACGACCACTTCGCCCCTGTGAATCAAATTGTGAACACACACTGATGAAGGCTGCAGCCACAGAGACCTGAACAAAATACAGTGTGTCCCTCCGTGTGTGTCTGTGTGTGTGTGGTTATTTTGAATGCAGGATTTGGTGTGAGGTACAGTGTGTGAATACCACAGTGACATGAGGCCGGCTCAATTGTCTGGTCTTTACAAAGGATCCAAAAAGACCTTTCAGCCAGCACAACAGCAGCTTTAAATCATTCACAACACGCCAGATTGGACCGATATGGTTTACGTCCAACTCAGCGGCTGTGACGGCTGATTGCAACACGCGTGTGTCGTATGTTGCAATCAGTCTAAAGACAGAATTTCAGATTCTGGATTTCGAAGTAGATAGAGAGTAATTAAGGTAGAAAAAGGGGAAAAAAAAGTGACAGAGAGAAAGGGAGAAAGGGGGATTCTGGAGGAAGCACATGGATTCACGCATGCATGCATGCACACAGTTTCACAAGTAATGCGCACACATACACGCACACATACACACACTTCAGGCAATCAGTATCCTTAATGTGCAATTTGTAAGTGACCCTCTGATGGTCACAAGATCAGAAACCCACGTGGTGCCCTTCACAGTGCCTGCTTTCAACACCGCCAGAAGCCTTGTGATGTGTGATACGGCTCAGAGAGGCGAAGGAACCTCCCCGATCACACACACACACACACACACACACACACAGTCATATATGAAAGCTTATCACATGCTCTACTTTTCACGGCACCGTAGCACCATGTGAAGAACGTTTAGGTGCACTGGGTCACTGCATTACATTCGTCACACATCTTTAATGCTGCATATTTGTTTTTAGCAACACAAAATGAAAATGAGGCAAGAAACATTCATAAGTGTTCTAAAAATGTCCAATTTGACCCCTTTAAAAGTCATTATGTGTCTACTTAATGCATAATCTTCCTGCCTGTGACCTCCGACCCTGTTGGAAAAGTGCTTGCTTGTATCCCAGATAGGCAAAGAAATGTAATGCAATGAGAAAAAGAAAGTGAAATGCTGCTGCTTGCAGTCGGAGGAAAGGCTCAGTAATTCAATCGGCCCCCTCTTCCACGTGACATTAAATATAATTGTGTATGTTTTTTAAAGCCAGCAAACTAGGTCACGCCAAAACCAATTCTTATTTCAAGTAAGGGACGAGGTTTGTGTGTATGAGTGTGGAAAATAAAGGAATAGAGTCACGTACAGAAAGAGAGTCCCTGGTGGTCAGTTTATTTCTCAGAGGAGCATCAGAAAACAAAAAAATATATATATCTATGTCACACCACTGAAATCCAGCCGCCCTGCAGGTCCTGCTGTCCTGTTACAGAAAGAAAGTCGCAAAAACAGTCAAAAAAAAAAAGATGAAAGATGAAATTCACTAAGTCAAGTTAGCATTAGCATCTTCAAATAACGACAACCTTCAAAACAAGTTATTTATTGTTTAGTTAGTTGTTGTCCTGCTTATTTTATGTGCTGACAGTAAGAAAAATGTTGTAAAGAGGCAAAAGAAGAAGGCAGCGAGTATATTAAAACACACAGTACTTTTCTTCTTCTTCTATTCAGACATACCATCCAGCATCATGTGATTGAATCTGTGTGTGTGTGTGTGTGTGTGTTTTCTGACCTGAATCTTAAAGGAAGCCAGGCATGTGAAGCAGTGAACAAAGTGTGTGTGTGTGTGTGTGTGTGTTTTCTCAAGAACGCTGGTAGACAGAAGTAGGGTCAGTAACGAGGGGTGATGGGAGAAGACGGGAGGGAGGGAGGGAGGGAGAGGGAGCGGTGATGCAGCTGGTCTAAAAATAGCACCGCCTCCATACCCCTTCTGCCCCCAACGCTTCCCTCTGCAATCCCTCCATCTCTTCCTCCCTGTATCCCTCGTCATCTCTCTCTGTAATAAAAAAAGGTTGCAGGTATAAAGCGGGGAGGTTGAGGTTGAGGTTGAGGTATTCCTAACCTCCACATCACAACACATCCTTCGTTCCAGAAGACGAGGCTAAAGACACAAGAGGGGATGGAGGGAGGCCAAACAGCTCCAGTTATGCCATCGAGACCTCTCTACATGCTGTAAAACACCAAAGATCTTTAATATTCCTAAAATAGATATTTACATCCGTACAGAACAAAATGATCATAATATACTGAGTCACTTAGAATATAGACATACTGTACCTGCAAAATGTTCACAATGAATATTATAGAATAATATATAATATAATATATATACAGAAGAAAACATAAGATTAACCAGGTTGTTATATTGAAAGCAGCTTAACACACATACTGGTGTTAACTGGGCCAGCACTGGGATAAAACAGGCCATGGACTGTAGGCAGTTCCCCCAGAAGGTGACTTGATTTCCAACTTTTCTCCCTCATACGGTCGAACGCTCCCAGACTTTAAAAATAACGAACTCTGCGTTCAGTACGTTTAACAGACTTCAGATTTTTAAGCACAAACGTCCTAAAACGTGGCTTCCCAAGCGTGGACCAGGCAGTGTAAAGAAGATGATTGGCTTAAAAGCAGATAACTGTGCTGTAATCCCCATCATGAGTGACGTCCTTGTCTCCACCCGTCCCGGCTGTTGGCATCCACGGTCAGGAGCTTGTCAGTAGAAGTGCAGTCTGGTTGTGCGCTCTCCTTTTGTATCGCTGTCATTTATCGCACAAACAGAGACACAACAGCTGGGTAAACTATCCAACAACCCAAGGTCCACTTCAGCTTTCTCTTTTTCAATCACACACACACACAGCTAAATCCACACGCTGCAGACAGACATAAATACACTCATCCAGACTTCATATGTGCGCGTGGTCTC
Source organism: Pampus argenteus (assembly GCA_036937835.1). Classification (NCBI taxonomy): domain Eukaryota; kingdom Metazoa; phylum Chordata; class Actinopteri; order Scombriformes; family Stromateidae; genus Pampus; species Pampus argenteus. Next base: position 22,885,153 of record CM072866.1, on the reverse strand, counting down.
ATATTTCTGGTGTTTCTGTGATGCTGGAGAGGAGAAGAGGAGGAGGATTAGATGGTATCTTAGTAACTTGCTCCAGTTATTGACTCCATTTTGTATCCTCCTCTATCTCCACTCCTTGAAGCAAAGGAAGACTGTGAGGAAAACAAAATAAAAGCAGAAAGGAAAAAGGGATGAACGGGGAGAGAAAAGCACAGCGGTGTGAGGGATCGGCTCCTGTCGGCTTCACGTTCCAGAAATTAAGAAAATCAGCCTTAAATTTCAACGTGCCATGTATAAATAAAGTGTAAATAAAACATGCTCGGTTAGGTTATAAGTATGTAGCCCAGCCTGCAACTATTATTTTCTCAATTAATAGCTCACAGGTTTTGAGCCCACAGTGACATCTTTAAATACCGTATGTGTAAAATATTCAGTTTATTATCACGTATGACACATAAAAGCTTCAAATCCTCACATATGAGAAGCTGCAATCAGCGTGTGGCAATACATTAGTATCACGTAGTGTGTTAATATAATCACACACAGCATGACCGGCTTAATGGACTATATATAAAAATGTGTCGCTTTCTGATCTTAACTTTGAAATATTTAATATTTGGGGTTTTTTTTACAAACAGGTATTAGATGCAACATTAAAGAAAAGAAATGTTCAAAAATATTCACCTGGAGTGCGCTTTTACTTTGAAAGAATCTGATGCTTTAGAGAAGAAATAATCACATAAAGTAGAAATCAAAGCTCCTACAACATTATATGATGCTATGCAGAGAAAAGGCAAATTATTTTGCAGTCAAACTCCATGATTTAAGAGAAAAACTTGAGGCACCTTCAGCAAAACTGTTGACATGAAGGATTATTCATAAAAGTCCCCCCGCAGGGTTGTCGTGACATTATGGGCTGAGAGTGTTTTCTTATTCATAAATTACCCCTCTAGTATAAATACACCATCTGACTATGGCAGGTGGTTTTCTGTTGGGCTGTAAAGCACTTTCACGAGAACTGAATATAGTACAAAAATACAGTCTGTAATATTCAGCATTTGTTCCATTATGAATGGTTATATAATGGTTAAAGATGCAAATATGTTTTAGGACACTGTGAAACACAGCGTTTTGAAATGTGCACTTTATCGTGTCATTTGAGCTGATTCAAGGAGTCAATGTGATAAAATTGATTGATAGGATTGAGCCAGACAAGCTGGTTTCCTCATGTTTCTAGTTGTTATGCTAAGCTAAGCTGGGTGGAGGTGAAAGTATTGGGGCTGATTTTTCCATCCTCCACTCATCCCTCTGTTTCTCCTCCTCTACAGCTCTTCGCCATCGTCATCTTCGGCTGCATTGCCAATGAGGGCTACATCAACCGTCCCACTGAAGTGGAGGAGTATTGTATCTTCAACCGCAACCAGAACGCCTGTAATTATGGCGTCTTTATGGGCTCCGTGGCCTTTCTCTGCTGCATGGCCTTCCTGGCTCTGGATGTCTACTTCCCTCAGATCAGCAGCGTCAAAGACCGTAAGAAGGCTGTGCTGGCTGATATCGCGGTGTCAGGTAAACATGCCATCTTTACATACTCTACTCAAAATGTTTTTCTCCCAATAACACAATAAAGGAGACGCTATCAGATAGAAACATTTCTTTTTATTTGACCTGTTTTTTTTAATGTTTCTGAAACAAATCAAATTTTTTTAAGTATAATCAAGAAATATAAGAATCTTTTCTTCCTAAATCACTTTCCTGGACACTTTAACTTCCTCCTGGACTGGTGGAACGACTGAATAGCAATGGAAAATGAAAAATTACACCAGTATGAAACCAATTTAAACCTAAATGAACATTAAGTATTTCTGATAAACTGATACTACTGCAGGTACTGAATACTGGCATCAATCGCTGCCTGCTGTATCGATCAGAAAGATGGAAAGGTGAAGAGAGAGAGGCACAATCAGTGTGTTAAAAGAGTTACACACACCAGCATTAATTTAACTTCTTTCTTCACTTTAGTGAAGCATTTTTTTTCTTCCATCTTCTTTTTTTATGTAGAGTTTGTTCCCAGCTCATTAATACCCCGCTCTCAGAAAATGTGAGCGCTCTTTTCAAACTGTGAAGAAAATGACATTTCGGAGAATCGTAGTTTGGTCATAATCACAGCAAAAGAAGAGGAGGTGTGAAGGAGGGATAATAGGGGGAACGAGTACTCCTTTGCCACTAACAAGCCTCAGGAACATTGTGCTTAAGTTTCTCTGACAATACCTTCCTCGCCTTCTTGGCTGCACTGCTTCTGCAGTGAACTCAGACATGATGACAAAATAATCAACTGTTGAGTTGGTTAATGAGGCCGTTCCTGTCACAGACAGAGAATCTCCTCCCCTGTTTTCATCACTCACGCACCCAGTCTCCTTCTCTTTCTCATTCTGCCACCATGTCTGTGTTATAATGATGCTTTGTGCCAAAGTGAAGCGAGGAAATGACTGGTGCGTGTGTCCTGATAGGACCTGGGTGTTTCTGGTTTAACTTTATCTTCAGTCTCCCTCGCTGCCACACTTCCAACTGCAGTAAATGTGATGGGGTGATGTTTGACTCAACTTAATATACAGTACATGTCCTCCTCTGGTTGCAATACATAGAACTATATTTGGTTATGGTGTTCCGCAGGGGTCAAGCCTCGGTCCCCTCCTGTTTTCAATTAATACTCTCTATAATCAAGATCATTTTATTTCCTAGTCTGGACTTACAACTATAGCATTTTAGCTTTCCTACCATGTCTTTCCCACTTTTATTGTCAAACAATATTATATATATGATACCTTTCTATTTATTGACCTTCAGGGCAAAAATAAAACCCAGCTCAGGTTGTCCTATAGCTTTTTTTAGTACAGGCAATGGGGCTGCTAATTACTGTTGGATGCATGTAATCCAATTTGAAACTGGTGGCTTCAAATCTGTTAATGTGTGTTAATTATTATTATTATTATTGAAATATTTCCCCCCACTCTCTCTCTTTCCAGCTTTCTGGTCCTTCATGTGGTTTGTGGGTTTCTGTTTCTTGGCCAATCAGTGGCAGGTGACCAAGAATGAGGACAACCCGCTGAAAGAGGGAGGGGACGCTGCCCGAGCAGCCATCACCTTCTCCTTCTTCTCCATCTTCACCTGGGTAAGGGCATCTACTACTCAGTATAAACATAATATAACACCTTCCATACAGTTGGGTGTATTTATTTACTGTAAGAAGGGTCAAAACACCCAGAATTGTGGATCATGTCTCACTTCCTCTAAATGTGTATCCTTGACTACCTTCCCTGCATCTTCCTTTTGGTTAGTGTGTTGTGTGGTTGAACATTTTCATTTGTATTTGTGTACAACTCACGAGTGTGTGTGGATATTGTTCCAACAGGGCGCCCAGACTCTATTTTCTTTGGAGAAGTTAAAGAATGTGTCGTTTGAAGAGGAATACACCAAGCTGTTCCCCCCTCAGCCTCCTCAACCTCTTGTCTGACGGCTCTGTCTTATCTCCCGTCTGAGTTAAACCCTCTGTTAACTCCTGTTACCTGACTGCACTTGTTTAAGGGTGCCATGTAACATCCATACTGCTGGAAGTGAGTGTATTTGTAAGGCAGCAGTCAGTCGATTATAATGATAATTAATGTAATAATAATTATCCTTTAAATTCTCCATCTACTGTTTTGATATCTGGCCAGTTTTTTTAAAACTTTATATTAAGAGCAGACGTGAGTATTTTGCTGCACATTCTGCCTGGTTGTGGCTCGATCAACAAACCTGTCGCCCTTATATAAGTTCAGTCTCAATGTAGAGGACAGGCTACCGCTCCTTTCTCTCATCATTACCGTCAAGGTTTACAGAATGAGTGTGAAGGGGAAAGTTTTTGAATTTAACAGTTTTGTTTAAAGTGGAAACTTGTGTTTGCTTTATGAAGTAAATGATTGTACAGTGTAAGAGATCGGTTCCCTTTAAGCCTCGCTTTCACAATGCATTTCTACGATCTCCCGGGAAAATGCAGGCTCGATTTACGGCAAACGTTGCACAATTTCCCCGAATATAAGACAACAGAAGAAGAGTACGCGTGTAAAACCGATGCATTATGGGTTTAAAGTCTGTGTTTTCCTGCTGCGGATGTTCAAGTGTAAAACAACATGCATTTTTAAAGCAGAAACACAGACCCAAAATCCCAGTTGGCCTCTTCAGTAAACATGCTTATTTCTTCTTCTCTCTTATTTCCAAAGTGGTTTTGAAAAGCGGTACAGTTGTCTTTGAGACAGTGCCTCGAACAATAAAAAAGTCGTCTGTTTCCACTTTAAAAATATTGTTAAACTCTGAATCTTTGTAATGGGGTTTTTCTACATTTGTCAAAGTGCATTACTTAAAATTTGGTTGTACTGGTTTTGCATTTCTGTTGGTTTTTTTTTATGACGCTACATTCAAAGCCTTCTTCTTCTTCCACTTGACACCATAGACTACTTTTTCTCAGTTTTGTGTCTATTGTCATTTTACATTTCGTTGGTAGATATCTTGATTCATAGCTTTTGACATCGCCTTCACAGTTTAAACAGGCAGTTTTTTTAAGACAACTTAATTGAAGTATCAAACTGTTTTATTATATATTCATTAGATTTTTAAGGCCTCTGTGTGCACGCTGCAGCCTGAATGAAAATTAGACTCAAACTTGTCCATACGACACGTGGACTGAAGCGTGTTGTGTCAGACTTAAAGAACTAAAATCGATGTGTCTGCAACGTCTGATCGAGCTGAGACACTGTGAATAAAATCCTGAAACCTCCGAGCACTCAGAGCCTAAATCATTGCAGCTCTCTCTCTCTCTCTCTGTGTTGTGTGTGGTTTTGTCTCTCTCTGTGTGAGCGTCTGTGTGCTCCGTCTACACGTGGTGGAGAGAAACTGTCGTCTTGAAACTCTTAATTGTCCACACAAAGTGAAAGCCTCAGCTGCTTAATAATGCACACTAACTCTGTTTCATTGCACTGTATCTGTTGCAGTGATGTTTCTCTTTATGGAGCCTAACAATGGATAAATAGCCTTTTGTTTCCCTTGAAACTAACTTGCTCTGACTGACTAAACTATCTAATAAGCTTCGCAAGCTTTCCAGCAAACTAATCAATGTTTCTTTCTCTCTCTTCTCCCAAAACCTTGCTGTTAACACTACCGCATCTCTGCTTCATCATCTGTCTTCACATCTATGCATCCTCTTCCTGTCGCCCTTCCATCCCCAAGGCGGGCCAGTCCTTCCTGGGCTTCCAGAGGTACAAGCTGGGGGCCGACTCAGCCCTTTTCTCCCAGGAATACACGGATCCCAGCCAGGACGCAGCCGGAGCCCCCTACACCTCCTTCGGTGGGGACGACCTGGAGAGCCCAGGAGGAGGAGGGACCCAGGCTAACAACGATGGGGCCTTCGACGGCACCGGAGGCTACCAGCGCCAGGACTACTGAGATTTTTAGGGTAGAGGATTTTGGGTAAAGTTGCCCATAATTTCTAATTTAGAGTGGGCTTTAAATTATTTACAGAATTTCAGGAGGATTTGTGTGTGACATTCGAGTTATTGGACTGATTGTAATCTGTTTACGTAGGCAGAATTGATCTCTAGGTCAGAAATCTTGGGCAACTTTCCTAGATTTAGATTTAGGGACGGACAGGTAACAGCAAGACACGATGTCAGGTGTGTTTGTGACTAGAACAATGATGGAGGGAGGTGGGTGGAGATTTATGGGAAGGTGCTCCGGGGATGCGGAGACAAATTGGATCAGGTTAGAGGTGTCTGGGCAGGGCGGGGCAAACTTGGTGGGAAGAATTGGAAGGTCAGGAGTTTGCAGAAAAGGTCACCCTGTAGCAGTTCAGTGCTTGTGACCAAATTGCCTTCATCTTCTGAGGTCTGCTGTCAGTCAGCGAAAATGACTGCGATCAGTGTTAGTTGAAACACCCTCAAACACACACACACACACACACACACACGTTCACAGCATATCGATTTTAAACAGAACACACACACAAGTTTCTGCTGACGAAACTCCTTAGAGGCGCATTACAGGATATCAGCGTAGACAAACAAGCAACAGCATAACTGGCAACTAATCCTCTCAACTGTTTGTGTGCTGAAAAGTCTCCTTTGAGGGGTTTTTTTTTTAAATGCGTGGGTGTGGGGCGGTGGGTGTTTTTTTGTTTTACAGAAGAACCCACTTTTTTCTTCCCTCGATCGTTGCCTTAGTGCTGACTGCCAAGCAAAATCCAACGAACACAGAGCAACGTACATCCGACACGCACACTATCACAGCAGCTTTTGGTTGAAAAGTCTAGCTAATTGGTCCTTAAACAACCTAAAAATGAACCAAACCAATCATTTGTCATCATAGTTGAACAACACAAATTACACAAAAAAATGAGTTTCAAGTCAGCAGACCTACAGACAGAAAACTTACTACACTGAAGAATTACAGCTTATTTATCTATTGTGTTTTTCCACTTGTTTTCAACAAATCTACAGATGAGGCAACCATGAACATCCTGAGTATTTATGAACATGCATTGCTTCATTTTCTGAAAGACTAAAGTATATCTGTCTCTCTATAAATATATGTAAATCTATAATTCAGTATATTATAGTGTTTGAACAAAGATTATGCTTTATTTTAGGGCATTATGCTAGTTCTGTATAAAAAAAAGAAAAAAAAAGAAAGAAGATCTATGGTCTGTTGAGTGTTATTGTGATAAGACATATGGTGATGTAATCACCATGCCTCATCCTTTATGTTGCTTTTCAGGGTAAGAAGATGTTTTTTATTTTGGGATAATAATACTAACTATAAACAAATACAGCAACAAAAATGTGACCAAATTATCAAAGTATATATATACACTTATATACTTTATACTGTACATCCGTGTAGACGTAGAAATGTGTGATGTTCCTCTGTGAAATCCGTTCAAAAAGCAAAGTAAGATTTAAGAAGAAGATTGTGTACAAATGTATGTTTTTGATGTGTTTGATTTTAACCAATAAAAATAAAGAAAATACTGATAAAGATATGAATGTCTGCTCTGGGATTTTTTTTGTTTGTTTTTTTTTTGTTTGTTTTTTGCATTAATTAATTTTTTTTTTTTTAGATTAATAATGCATATAGTTTATTTTTGCTTCTGCGATTTTGATCTTGGTAATCTATTAATATCTGTCATCATACTGTCCTATACTTACAAAAAAAAAGAACAAGAATACTGCAGATATAAACTTATATAAGTGTTTTCAGTCAGGCTGCAGTAAAATATAGAAATGTGGTGCATGGCTCCCTCCACTGGCAGGACGTGTACCTACAGTCATATATTATTATTATCATACTGTATATATTATAAGGAACACATTTTATCTCCATCTCCAGATGGTATTTTGATTATGATATGATTGCTCTTGTTTACTCTGCTTTTCAAAGGTGAAACGGTTGGATGCAAAAGTGAATGAAGCTTCTCAATATTTTCTAAATTGACATTAGATGAAAAAAACAAAAACAAAACAAAACAGACCTTAAACAAAGGCTAATTTTGGTATTTTCACGCTAGCAGACACACATTTATTAATATCCAGAATGCACTGCAACACTGCAAACATTCAGTAAACTGTTGGATTTTATAATAAAGCCATAAGGCGGCGTTGTTGTCAAGGAAATCACCGTAGCAACAAACAGGAAGTGCTATTTGTTAGCGTTTTAAAATTATTTTATAAATGAAGGTAATTAAATGTAATCAAAATATATGTATGAGAAAAGCAAAAAAGCAAAAGAGATGCAGATAATCTACATTATTTTGCTGTCAAAAGTAAAAGTACAACGTGTTGCCTTTAAATACTGTCGGAAATTAGTGAATTTTCCGGCAAAACTGATTAATCTAGTAAATCTGAGTATAAAACACCACCATAACTGAGGGTCATATTTAGAAAACAGCATGAGATCCACAGCTGATCTGAAAAGATTGTGTTATTAATTGTTGTATGATTATGTAAACAATTTCTCAGTTTGTAATTCACGTGTCGTAATTTTCAGTATTGACCTAAGTAATGATGAATTGTCAGTGCAGCCAGGGACATATGTCAGTATTATTATATTATTCATAAGAATCGTTTTTGTTTTTATTATTTAAAAGCAGAGACCACGTTTAAAACTTTAGAAATCGGAAATTTGGACATTGTGACGAGTCCTTAAACGCAATCATCCCATCCAACATGGCGGCCCAGCGAAGGAATTTGATACAGAGCGTGAGTTAAAATCAACCATTTATAAACCTCATTAACCTGCATTATTACGGTTTAAATATAAGTTTAGTTCACTTCGGCCTTATTTGCCCTTCTCGGTGTTCGTCATTGTTGTCTTTTGTTTCGTTTACTGTTGTTTTGTGTCGTTCCGTGATGCTAATGCTAGCTAAAATAGTTGATTTCTTTTAGTAGTTAGCCAGCTAGCATCTATGTAATCTCTAAATAATGCGCTTTATTAGAGGCTAATCTCTAAACACAGTTAATATAACTACAGGCACAGTGGAGGAGGTAACTGTGAGGCTGCTAGCAACCATCTACTGTCCAGTTTATCTGTCAGAAAGCTTGTGTGAAGTAATAATCGGCTAACTCGATAGTTTGTAAACAAACAAACATCTATTTTTTTATAAACTGTCAGTTAGTTTGACGTTTATTTATTTTATAACATTTTAAAGAAGCTTTATTTTTTTTTATCTGCAGCGGTTTATGTTTATTTACCTGTCATATACTCATACTTACCATTATTATATTATTATTAATATTATATATTGATATATATCCAAACAGTCTGATTCTAAATCTGTTGACATATATCTGTAAACACAACACTTATTTTTATTGTTTTATCATAAATGTTATGATTCTCTGCATTTATGTTAAGTACTTAATCTAATATAAAATGTTTATTATTATGATTGTTATTGTTATTATTATTATTGACACACCTCATGATGTCAGACTAGTTTAAATAAACCCCTGAAGACACAGTGTTAGTTTTTATTGTAGACGTGGAGAGATAATCTTAACATATTTTTGTTCGTTTTATTCATTTTTAACTGCTAGTACATGTCATTACACAATAACTCATATTACTCAGTATCCTGTTGTGTCAAACTGTTACAGCATCAAACAGCAATAGTAACGCATTACCACTGCTTCTTAAAATGGCATTTTCCATTACAAATAATGGAAAATATTAATAGAAAGAATACAAACAGACCAACGACCCACGAAATACAATATAATGTAAAATAAATAATAAATCTTTTTGATGAGGAAATTATTTTTTACATTGAGACACTTCCATGTTGTGCATCTAGTGTTATTAGGATGTTTCAGAGATCATAAACTGGATGTCTGGCTTTCTGTTGTGAATTGTTTCAACAAAGTATTTATTGTGATACTTTAGAAGATTTCTGTGTAGGTTCATACTGTCATTATCTGTATTTCTGGGGTTAATTAAACCTTAAAGATGCTTAAAGATGTCATCAAACAACTGTTCATGTAAAAATATTCACCCTGTGTGTTGTAATCCTCTCGTTCGTTGTTTCATGCATGTCAGCGCGTGAGTCCATTTTTAAAATAAGTCTTTCATATATAATATATATAACAGTAATATATGCTGTTTGTTTCAGCACTGCCTAGTTTGACAGTTTGATCTGATTATTTTTCCCTCTTGACAGCATCAAAGCTGGACAGATGACCTGCCGCTGTGTCAGATGTGTGGGGTTGGCACAGCACCCAACTGTGTGTACGGCCCAGACGGTAAAGGCACCGAGAGTCACCCGAACGAGGACGGACACCTCAGGTTCAGGTACGATACACTGGGAACACTTTATCCCTCAATAAGAACAGAGAATGAAGTAAAAAGGGCAAAATATAAACAGAACAGAAAAGATATCATTCTCCCAGCTGATGATATCAAATTAAAACAGTATTTGATGTAAAATTAGTACATAGTTACACCACAGCCAAAGTAGGGTTTTTGCTGCAGATTACTGACTCTGTTGCAGTAAAAGTAATGTGTATAAAGAAATGTCTATATGCTGTCGTATTAACAGATATCTACAGTTGTATAAATATTCTAGATGTGCTTTCTGTACTTCAGATGCACACAAGAAGGAGTTTTTTCTTATGTAGAAGTTATTAAGAAACGTCCATAAAGGAGGTAAATAAATAGACTTGTTAATGTCATAATAGTAAAGTTTGGCTTACAGTATTACTATAAGTGTTATGTTGTCTTCTCCTCGTTATTTCTCCACCAATCAGAGGCGAGGATGGCTGCTTTCTCTACGGGGTTTTTAACGGTTACGATGGCAGCAGAGTGGCCAGTTTTGCCTCGCAGTGTCTGACAGCTGAACTTCTACTAGGACAGCTCAACTCCAGTCACGCAGATAACGACGTGCGCAGGATCCTCACGCAGGTCTGTGTCTGTTCATGATCGCGAAGCAATATTTTATATTTCATTAAAAAGTAGGAAAAGGAAAAAAAACAAGCAGGTTGCTGATGTTGCCCCACACTACATGATATCGCTCCATTTACAGAAAGTCCTGCATGTTCTTGTTGTTGCAGGCCTTTGACGTGGTGGAGAAGAGCTACTTTGAGACCATAGATGATGCTCTGGCTGAGAAAGCTCACCTGTCTAACTTCCTCGTACCACACAATGAGGTATATACACACACACACAGACACACACACACACACACACACACACACACACACACACATACATTCTCTGCAAAGCATATTGACAGATTAAGATGAAAATTGAGAAATGAAATCCTCGGTTGGTTTCCATAGCAACCAGGCATTTGGGTGAGCTAATGCTCAGTCGTTGGAGAATAAGCTTGTTATGTTCTAATTGGTCTCATCAGCCTGTTTCATTAGATAAGCCCGGCTCAGTTTTCCTTCTCTGGATGCAGCTTCTGCTTCTGCAACCCTCCATATGTTTCTCTTTGTTCCAAAGTCAGCCATGGCTCCTCTATTTCCACGACTTTCGCAGCGTGTTTTATCCAGTTCTGCTATTATTTTTGAGAAGATCATGTCTGTCGCCTCTTGTTGCTGTGAGATGTTTCATCTGGTCATAATCTCCTTCTGTCTGTGGTCACACTTTGTCTTGGTTCATGCTTGTTTCTTACTCATGTCTTATCTGTTTTCATCCCACCTCCTGTCTGTTTTTTTTTTTTGTTTCCTCCCTCTCCTCTTTTTTCCATGTGCCTTTCATCTTGCTTCAATACCTTTTTATTATGCACCTCCTTTTTAATCATTTGTCTCATTCTCTCTCTTCTCCTTGATCTTCTTCCTCTTCAATCATCCTACCTCCCCTCTCCTTCTTTTCCTTCCTTTTCCATTTTCTACTTTTCTTCCTCACTACTCCCCCTTCCTCCTCCTCCCCTTTTTCCTCTGTCATCCTCGTCTCCGCCCGGCCGGACAGAATGTGTCTTACCACCACCCTTCTTCTCAGAACCAGAAGGTCCAGGAGCGTCTGAAGGCGCTGGAGCAAGAGGTGTCAGGAGGAGCTACGGCCGTGGTGGCACTGATCCTCAACAATAAGCTGTATATCGCCAACGTTGGTACGGACACACACTTTCCACAGGCTACTGTCTTTATACCGAATCCTTAAAATTTAATCCTCCTGCAGATCTGTTATAAGTTAGCTTTTACCTTTTAATTTTAATCTTTGTAGTATCGCTGGACAATGATATCGACCCCAAAGACCAGCCAATAGCAGACAACCACGTCAGGATCTGCTCTGCGCCTGTGGATGTCAGGCTTCACACAGATTTGACTTTAGAGTTCAGTCACTTTCAGTATTGAAATGTCGTCCATGTCGTCTCAACCACAACATGTGTGAAGTGTAAACTTCATCTGATTTCTGACCATAGGGCTGATTGGCTGATTGGCTGACACTGATCACCAATCACAGGGTCTGTTTGAAGCCTTGTGTTTATCACGTAGCATTATTTATTTATTTATTTAAACCTCTTGGCAGGCAACATATTCTACTCTCTCCTAAACCATAGCAGGCTACACGCAGCTTAGGGCGTAACAAATATGGCTATCCAGTTGAATAAATAATAATAAATATTCACAACACACCAAGTCAGAAGAATAATTTACCGTATTGACCCAAATACAAGACGACCTTGATACTTCTCTCTTTTTGCAAAAAAAAAAGTTGCATTAAATTCCTCTTTTTGGCTTTTTACTCACAAAGTTTTTATAAGCTACCGTTCTCCAGGTTTACTGTCTCTGCTCCGCTGTGTGTGTGTGTGTGTGTGTGTGTGTGTGTGTGTGTGTGTGTGTGTGTGTGTGTGTGTGTGTGTGTGTGTGTGTGTGTGTGTGTGTGTGTGGAGGGTGAAATAGAGGAGAGACTCAGCGTGACCATGAAGGATGTCAACACGCAGCAAGACGATGTTTATTTATGTTATTTACCTAATTTATGAGCACTCAATATATTTCACCTCTCCCGTATTTTGCCATAATTTATGGAGTTTCTTTCCAGACTTCTCGTCGGTCTCCTCTTCGTATATACACTGAGCAGCTCTTCTGTTCAGCCATTATAGAGACCACTGCGCAAACTATTTAGAAAGAATATCAGCCGATAACAATCCATGAGTGATGTCCTTGCATATCTAGTACTGCAAACAATAAACAAAAACAACAGGCAGAAACAAACCAAACTGATGTTGCTTTGTTAATTATTTCATTGCAGTTATTTACTAAAACACATAAAAGAGGACATACTCATACATATAACATTTAGTCCAGCCGCTTTAATTCTGAAAATATCTTAAAACTCCAACTCTTGTATTTTCTGAAGGCCATTAAAAACATGCACGTCTTGAGTTTTGTTTTAAAAGTGTCAACGGAGGAGGAACATCTGATATATGTGGAGGATTATTTCCAAAGCTTCGGAGCCGCAGCCACAAAGGCACAATCTCTGTTTCCCACAAGCCTCGGTCGTTCAGATCAGGACAGTTACAAGCCGTCGTTTTGAGGATCTAAGAGGCCGAGAAATGTGGAGTTTGAGTGTTTGCTGATCCCTGATTAAAGCTAGAAAAAAAAAAAGAGCCTCTCACGCTTGAGTTTAATTTTCTTTTTGTCCTCAAGGATGAGACAGAGAGCAGAAAACAGGTGGAGGCGGCGTAGGAATTAGTAGCAGGTAGAAAGAAAGCAGGTTCTGTTTTGTGAGTTCAAAGTCGACAGAACATGAATCGCAGTGAGATTTAAACATAACAGTAAGCGTGCTCTAAAAATCAAATTCCAGCTGTGTGTTGATGTGAAATATAATTTGACTGTGAAGGTCATATGACCCATAACTTGATATGCGGGGAGTGGGAGGGTGTAAGGTAACATACATTGGCTATGATTGGCTATTCTTTGCAGATGCACAACAATAACAACTTAATTTTTGCACGTATGAACATGATTATTATAATCAAGTTTAAGACACTACAGCACTAACGCTAACTGGTGGGTGTGATGTGGCTTGTGCTCAGTGGCCCAAAAAATGTTATAATCAAAGTGAATTAATCATTAATTTATCCCTGACTAGTGCCTTCATGCCAATGATTAATATTTAGCTTTTTAAAAGCATTTCGGTATCTTGAGTGATTCATCTGTGAAGGTTTGTGGGTCTGTGAGTCACCTCAGAGTAACATCAGCGTATTACTAACACTGCATCATCAATGTGTGGAGAAATCAGAGGGCAAAATGTCTCCAGGAATGGAGACAAAGAAGGAAAATTCATTTTAAAATGAAGTTTTTCAGTATAATTTGATCTATTTCATCACCACAACAAAATATCACTTAAATAATTACTTAATAATTCCACTTAAATCCATGTATTTCTTTACCCTAGTGGCTGCTGTTCTTGCCGTTAAGTTTCACTGATAAATACCATAATTTCATGATCTTGCGTCATAAACGCTTCGTATGTTTGTCTGGGACTCCAGGTACCAACCGGGCACTGCTGTGCAAGTCCAGCAGCGACGGCCAGAACCAGGTTCTCCAGATCGGACGACCACACAGCACCGACAACGAGGACGAGCTGCAGAGGCTGGCTGCACTGGGTCAGTTAGAGCTGCAGTGATTAGTCAATTAACAGAAAATTAATCGATTAATGAGAAACAGCATGTTCTACTTTAATTTAATAATATCATTTTCTTTCATTATGTTTTGGGGGAAAAAAAGCTTTGAGACAGAACAAATGTATCTTGGCTGTACATTCAGACAGACACAATTGTTGCACCTCATACAGAGACGCAACCATTAGTGCAGACTAGCTGGTACAGAAGTACACTCGGAGCCACATGACCACAATGTCCACAGTCAAGCTAACGGTCCAGTCATGAAGGTCGTGTGTGTGTTTGTAGCTTTGCAGAACCTGTAATGAATATAATGGTTAATTAGCTGCGTTGTTTCACATCCTGATTTTAGATGAGCTCTCTGCTACTTTGGAGTCACATAATTATTCTGTTGTTCAGGCCTTTCTCTGAATGATTTAAATGAAACAGCAGTAATTTCATTAACCCAGCTCAAGGTGGCCTCTCCCTTCATATTTTCATCCTCTATCCCCTTATTACTCTATCCTCTCCTTCCTCATATAAAACCCTCATAGTCATCTCCCCTCTTTGGCCTCACTTTCTGCCCCCTCCCTGTCTCTAATGTTCTCTCTCTCTCATATTTTCTTCACAGGAGTGGATTCAGCTCGCGTAAGGCAGGCGGGGCAGATCGGTGGCCAGAGCAGCACCAGGAGACTCGGGGACTACAGGGTTAAATTCAACTACAATGAAATTGACCTGCTCAGGTGAATGCAGAATACACAGACCAAGTATATTCAGCTCCCCTGCTTTTCTTATTATAGACCATGTCCACACTGGGCCAGCTAAATTTATGAACTCATCCTTTTTCTGCATTTTGTCCCATTTTTCAGCCCAATCTGAAAACTCTGCCTTATTGTAGTGCGTACAGGAAAAATGGAGCTTTGTAGAAACAGCAATTTAGAGCTAACATAACGATCTACCACCTTTCTCTCTCTGAAATTGTAATCTGCTGGAAATAAACAATGTAGGAAAGCCGCCACGGAAACGGAAATAGTATACTGTTGGTTTTCCCCCTTCGCTGGTTTTCTGAGGCTCGTCTGTGACTCGTCTGTGACTCGTCTGAGGCTCGTCTGTGACTCGTCTGTGACTCGTCTGTGACTCGTTCATGTGCATGTTCAGTATGGGGACAGTTACCTGTTTTAGCATTTTAATGTATTGGAGGTATTTGCAGAAACATCAGACTTAACTTTTGTATGTTTTATTTCACAAACAAGTCAAGTTATGTCGTTAAATTTCTAACTATGAAACTATATAACTACTAGAAACTGAATGTGCACATATTTTTTTTTATTTTATAAATTTATTGCACAAAATGCCTGTTAAGGGGAGCGTTTTGAAGAAACGTGCCTCAATGGGAGCTGTGGCATCTAATGAAACATTGATCAAGACATGGTTATCTATTGACAGAGTGTGTTTTTATTGCAAGAAATCCCTCCCTTTTCTCTTTCCGTGGAAGATCATTTTGATGACTCATCTTGAACTCATACATAGTCATACTCCTAACGGGAAACTAACAGTATAAGTCCTCTAATTCTCCACATTTCTCCGTGGCTACTTCATCTCGCTGTATTCACTCGGCCAACGCTCAGAGATCAAATCACACGTTAAGGATTTAAATTAAATCCCTCTCATAACCGAACCCTGCCAACATATAATGTGCCATTTGGATGTCAGTCATATTAAAGATAAAGATGCTCCGATGTGTTTGACTTTAATTTTTAACTTGGTATCAGTGTGTGTGTGTGTGTGTGTGTGTGTGTGTGTGTGTGTGCCTGGACAGTGGAGGCTCTGTCTCCATATTATGGTCTTTATTATCAGATCTGACTCTGTTCCAGTCCTCTTTTTGACCACAACAGACCCTCTGTGGGCCCCCCTCTCCTCACACACATCATCTCCTTTCCTGTTCCTGTGTGCAGCCCAGGTCGAGCAAATCAGGCTCGAATATCTGAGTCCTCAATAAAGCGAAAACCTTTTAGTTTATATAGAATTTCCTCCCTTTAGTGCCATCAAAGAGTGCAGGAAATTGAACGTGGACACCGTATATATGCAGTTCTTTGGATCTGTGAGATTATCTAAAGGTTTATTATGTTTAGGTCAGGTACCCATGTCTCTTCTTCTGTGTCTTCCTGTGTCTGTCTTCCCTTTTCCGTACTTCTGTTTAATTCCACTCCCTGTACGCTGTATGTTTTCCTCTTTTATTTATTTATTTGTCTATCCACGTCCTCCTCCACCATCAGTGCGGCCAAGACGAGGCCAGTCATCGCCGAGCCAGAGATTCACGGCAGCCAAGCGTTGGACAGTGTAACGGGCTTCTTGTTGCTGATGTCAGAGGGTCTCATCAACGCACTTGAGTCCGCCCACGGCCCCGAACAGGCCAATCAGGTTAGTAGATTCATCCTGACTATTTCTTAACATTTTGCTCGACTTTTTATATGTTCCTCTCTTAACTCTACATGCATCTATCATGGTTTTTACTTCTTTCTTGTCCTAAACCATTTAGCTCTTTTCCTTTCTGTCACTCATCCATTGTCCTCCTCTCCTCTTCGTTTAGGCCTCATCCCCACTTATCATCCTTAGCTCCTTTCACTCTAACATCAGTCTCTCTTACTCTCCGTTTCCTTATTTTTCTCTCGTGTCCATCGTAGGAAATTGTTGCCATGGTGGCAGCCGAGTTGGCCCAACAGAACAGCCTTGAGGCAGTGGCTCAGTCGGTGGTGGAGCGCGTCAAACGGCTGCACCATGATGTCTACGTGTCCGGCCGTCAGAGGGCAACCTACTGTTCTCGGCACGAGGACATGACCCTTCTCATCCGCACGCTCAACTACCCGCTGGCTGACGGAGCGCTCACGCCCACACAGGGTAGGAAAGGTCATTCTGAGTTGTGTTGGGTGTTTCAACTGCTCAGGGAACAGACCTCCACACTGTCTTAGGATGATAGTAGCGGGTAGAAAACAAGCGCCATGGAAACACTAAAACCAATAACCTAACAAGTATTGTCTGATATATCTTTTCCCTTTATCTGTAGCACCGAAATATTAATCCGCAGTTGAAAAATTGTCAGGGACAGACTTACTAAAGGCCAGCAGATGAATAAACAAAGAAAAGTCTTGCAAGTTTCATTCACCACAAACATAAAAAGATACAGATATCTCATATTTTGCAGATATTTTATTTCATGACTTTTTTGGTGCATGGCGGGTGTTAGCTTCAGACCTCGACTATATACAGACACACACCTACTTGCTTACCTTCTAGCATTGAAACTGAGCGTACTCCTAGAGTGAAAACAACAATGGAGAGAAACCTCATAATATTAAAGTTTATCCACGTCTGAGCGGCCAGCCTGAGGGGAAAAAAGAAATCAAAGATTTTGAGAGGTGAAGCTGAGCCACCACAGAGAGCTAAAATAACAAAGTCAAAGCAGGGAAAAAAAAATCCAATTTATTTGAGGTTCCCAGGGTGCCCGTTTATGCTGAAGCTGCACACTAGTTTCACATTTTCACATACCTCTGCCTTTTTTTGCTTTTTGTATATTCGTGCATTTTTTTTTTAACCTTTGCATGTTCGGTCTTTCTACTCTTCTCTCAGGTGGTCGTATCTACCCGGTATCAGTGCCCTACTCAAACAGCCAGAGCACCAGTAAAACCAGTGTCACCCTCTCGCTGGTCATGCCCTCCCAAGGTACCCTCACCAATGGAACCAACACTGCCTCCACCCTGGAGGAAGGCACCCCCACACCAGGGTGAGCATGGTTTTGTCTCCTGTCCTTTTCTTGCTCGGAGCTTGATTTTTATTCCTTTACTTTATTTTTCCTGCTGTGAATGCTCTGAATGAGCTTGATGTTTTTGATTTTCATCCCACTCATGACTGTTGTTGTTGGATAAACTTCATTTTCACTCCCCCGTGTCCCACTTCCTGCTGTGTACGTTCTGCTATTGTATTATCAAGGGAGCTTCGTTCTGACTCCCTACTGCTGAGTTTATTTTGGTGTGTTTTAGATATCCCCACCTCCCTTGTCCTTCTCTTTCTATATTTATTTTAGGTAAGCCAGATTTTCCCTCTCCCCGTGTTCATCCGCTGCTATGCTTATTTATGTACGAGCATGGTTTTCACTTCCCCATTGTTCAAGTACAGCTGGAAAAACAATTTAACTTTTACAGTAGAATATGCATTGAAATAATCATTAATACTCTTATTAATACACAACATGCAGCTTCTAAGATAACTGTATTTTTTTAACTTTTCCCTGACGAAATGATTAATTAATCGATTAAGAACATAGTCAGCAGATTAATCGATAGTGAGTATAATCATGAACTGCAGCCCTAATTAAGTAGTTGAAACCTTACGCCGTTAAAATCATTTAGAAGATGAACCAGAGCAGATAAAAAGGCTTCTGTTGGTGTCAAACAAAGCCTTTTCTCCCTTTTCCTCAGTGGCAGCATCAGTGTGTTTGGGATTTGTCTGCAGTCAGTGAGGCTGAAACTACCTGTAGTGGAATATGACTAAACATGAGCAGCATTTTGAGTGTGCCTGCAGCTTTGGGGGTTGCTGCATGTCCCTCCTCCTCCTCCTTCTTTGCTCTCTTTGCTCAGGCGTCCACATGAAATGCTCCTGTATCTCCTTTTTCTTTTATTACCTGCGCTTCCACTCTGTTCCCGTCTGTCACTCACTGTCTGACTCACGGTCTATATTTCTCTTCCTCATGGGCCTCGGCTTGCCAACATCTATCCTGGGTCCTACGCCTACGTCCTTGCCTCTGCTTTTTCCACCCCTTTAGCACGTTTCACCACGCTACCTGCCAAACATCCGCCGGCATCCTGCAGCCCATAATTGAACTCCCCCTTTCCCCTCTTCCTCCTCTGCCTCTCTCTACCTCCCTCTTCTCTCTTTCCACTACCCCTCCTCCTCCCCGTCCTCTCCCTTTCTCCACCTCTCTCTTTTCTCTCTCATCCCACAACATGGACCCTTTTCTCTCCTCTGACACCCCCTCTTCTTCTTCATCCTATATGCCAACCCTCATACCCTCCTCCTCTTCTTCTTCCACCCTCCCCAACCGACCACCTTTCCCCTCCTCCTTTTACTCGTCCACTCTCCCCAGCAGTCAGAGCCCTACAGCCACCCTCCAGTCCACCAACACCCAGACGCAGAGCTCCAGCTCCAGCTCAGGAGATGGGAGCCTGTTCCGCCAGAGGGGCAGCCAGGCGGCGCAACCTGACGAGACGGGCAGGGTCCCACCCTACGTGGACTTCAGTCAGTTTTACCGCCTGTGGGGAACCGACCACAGTGACGGCCAGAGCACTCAGGGAGGGCTGGGACCCCAGTGAGGGGGACGAGGAGCATGCTGGCTGCCAGTCGGGACGGACCAGACCAGGTTTTCTGGTTGCACATGGATTGTGATGGATGAATTAGAGAACACTGTTAATCTATTATAGCTAAAAAATAAGTGACCTAAAGGTGCATGGGGACGCATAGAGGAAGGACTGAGGTTTTCATGGTCTTGCTAAGAGGTGGTGAAGCCATTTGGGCTGAAGAAATAATCGCTTACAGTGACGCAAATGGTGTCACTGCTCACCTTACAATGATGTTTCCTCTTCTGTAATAGAGGCCGGTCATGATTGTGAATATATGTAATCCCAGATTGTAGCCAGATGTGAAAACGTGTATCTGCACATATGATTCTTACAAACCTTTTCAGAGTTTGTGGAGTCATGAGACAGAATGCATAAGGCCTTACAAGTTTTTTGCCTGTGAATGGATGGGCTTGAAAGTACTTTTTTTATTTGTAATGAAAATATATCTCCCAAAGTAATCTACGGGCTGTGGCTCCTCTTCATCCAAACACACTTGATCACAATTGCTGTAAATGCTTTAAAATGAATGATATTATTATAATTTCCCCCAAATTCATGAATCATGGGAGTTGCGATGATGTTCAGAACATGCCAGTTTGATTTTGTTTTTTAATTTTTTTTTTACAAGCAACATCTTCAAGTGTCAAGATATATCATGTGGGGACCATGAATGTATGAAATTGAATAACAAGCTGGACCGACCAACAGACCAACATTACCTTCTATAGATAGATAAAGATAAATACAGCATGGTTAAACTCTTATTTTGAAAATAACGGAGCGTTAATGTATTTCTGAGGAAATATGGTAAATTCACTTTGTCGACCACAACCAGCCACGTTTGCTGCAGCTCCACTGACATCAAGCACATAGAGGATAATACACTGAATGGATATTGCAATAAAAAAAGCATCAAATAAATATCTTTTTTTTAAATGTAATAATCAGAAGGATTAATACTTTTAGACTTTGTGATTTTTAATTTGATGCCTCAGTGGTGAGACAATATGCAATGCAATATCAGAGTTTGTTTCTAGTCTCACGAAACATGAAGCATCAACTAAAAGATCTCAACTTTTCCCATAACTGCAACTTTTGACTCTTTGGCTTTGAAGCGCGGTTCTGCTCTTTCAACATAAAAAGGCAGAGGACCTCTCTGACACCTCAACACTGTGGCGTTGATGGATGGGGAGCGTGGAGACTTGAGCAGCAGCAGACTGTGTTCATAACGCGGTGAAGTAAAAATATAATCGAGTGTCATGTGATGGTTGACGGGGGGGTGAGTGATTGTTGGAGCGAATTGGAGCCATTCATCAAACTCAAGAGTCATCACTCTTTGATTTTTTTCCATCCTCTGTCCTGCCACGATTTTAGAATCACTATAGCAATAACCATATTTGTCCTAAATTGCTAACATACAGATTTAAACAAAAAGAGTCACTTTTTGGGGTTTTTTTTGATATTCATTGCATTTCAGGATACAGGATAACGAACATTTTGTGATAGAGGGCTCATACTGATAGTATTTTCCTGTTTTCCAGAATTACTTTCAGGCAGGAAGAAGGGATGTGCCAGATAAGAAACAGCATTTCACACACTCCCAATGACAGATGTATTCAGGTAACTCTAAATAGTTCAGGAGATTTCAGACATGTCTGTTCAAAAATAGATGAACAAATCCCAGCTGTTACATTTGAAAGTATTTCAACATGATATATGCATGCAGTGTATATGCATCTGCAAGTATACAAATAAGTTTTTATTAAAACTTTTTTTTTTAAACAGTTGTAGGACCCTTATTGCCACATGAACTCTTTCCATTGTTAGTCAGGAGTTAATCATGTTCCCTAAATTAACCTCACACTTATATTAAAAAACACACACAACTAAATTGGTTTAATCAGGGAAGTGATTAGAGTAATAAATGGGAGATTAATAATCCTACATTAAACTCTCAAATCCCAAATTGGAGTCGTGTTGTTTAGTATCAAAGTAGACACGGCATGTTACTAATTGCTCATTTTTGGGGTAATTGGTGTTTTCTCTTCACTTAGACCTCGACACACAAAGTGGATTTAATTAATTGCTCCTTGTAGGAAGTGAAGGGAAGTTAAAGGTCTAAAGGTAAACGATGAGAGGTTGAACTGAGCTGCCGCGTAGACACACTTGTAAAATCATACATTCTGTATTCTCCTTGCGTACCATTTGCTTGATTTTCATGCTGTGTGATTTTAATCTGCTGCACACTAGATGTAGTGTGTGCTGCCTGATATAAAACCTTGCAGAGGTAAAAAAAAACAACAGTGCAGAACATGTTGTGACGGATGGTCTCGTAGTGAGCTCGATGTAAGAGGCCTTATCTCGGGTAGTGACAACACCGGGTTTTGTTCCAGACACTTTTTGTACTTTGAGAACAGCTTTTGTCTGAACCAGCCAAGTATTATGCAAAGTTACACTTAAAATAATTGGTTCATATTTTTATTTTTTTTCAAGTCTTAAAACTTATTCTCATATTCCCATCTGTACATTAATGGATCTTAATATGCTGAAATTGTTACTCTGTTCCTTAAGTGCACAAAGAAATCCCCTCTCAATTTTGATGTAAGTGATGGGGGACAAAATCCACAGTCCAACTGAAATTAGCGATTTCTTGTCTGCTACAGCATACATATCTGTTCTGGAAATCACTTGTTCTGTCTTCTCTTTTTAAGAAAAATCACTAAAAAGGGAGACGTGTATATTTTCATGATCGTGGCCCCATAATCAAACATTGTTCTGCCATCTCCTAACATGGCGTTTACTCATAGGCGGAGCAGACGGTCACACTGAGCCTGATAGCATCCTGCTATACAACAAAGAGCCACAGACTCAACCACAGACTCAACAACCCATAAGTCCCCTTATCTAACGTACAAACATGAACACACCTTAGCTTGTTGAACGAGCCGCCATACAAACATTCACTGGGGAAAAGTGTGATGCTAACACCAGCAAGCTAGGTAGCTATTAGGTAGCATATGAACATACTGTCACTTTGGTTCTGTTAGATGCTTGTTTTGGTCGTTTTCAAAGTCTCTGTTAGCGACATATTGTCTGTCCGTGACTTGTAGCTGCAGCGGTGAGTTAACTTCGTATGTAACACCAGGAGCCATCCAGCTAATGTCAATGAAACAAGTCTCCAATATGCACCTCCAGCCAGCTGAGACAAAACATTAGTATTTTTAATATTATTCCAGTGACCTTATTCTTCATTCTAATAACATAAAATGATTAACAGTATGTGGTTTCAAGTTGGACTTTTAAGTTGGTACAAAGTTCAGCGAAGGCAAATGTGACAAGCTTCAGTAGTCTTGAGTTAAACAAATGAAGTGGGTACATTACAAAATCTGTCTTTTTTTCGTTCAAAAGTCTCTTCTTTTTTTGTGCTTGCTGTCTGTCAAAGTGCAAAGAGACAATTTTCTACTGAAAACTACAAATCTTTCTTCTTTTTCCAGTTGTTACTGCAGAAAGTTGAGTCCCTTGAAACATGCTCTTGCCAGTCAGATTTGCAGCACAGATGGGAAGACGAAAACACTTGAAATTAGATTACGTTTATTTTCAACACCCGTATTCATCGGTTACCAAAACCCATGGTCTAAGAGAAAAAAGGAGCCTTCTCCGCTGTTTGGCCCTCAAATAAAGCTTTGTGCCTTTAATCCAATAGAAGTCATGTTTCAAACATAATTCCTCAGAAAATAAAAGTACAAATTGAGCCCACACTCACATTTTGATGTGTATTTCAACCAGTCCATCAGATGGCAATGTGGAGCCAGATTTCCACATCTGTTACTGACAATAAAACCTTGAAGTAGCAACCCGAGGATTCACGGTTCAGACTGCAATAAAATAACCACCCAGCTTACATTCACAATCATTCGCAATATTAAATGTTGTGTAAGACACCAAAAGCAGTTCTGATACTGTTGTTTTTTTGCAAGGTCAGCAGACACACACAAAAAAAGGGGAACAAACTGTCAAACTCACATTATTCTTCTCTGTTTTTTCATATCAGTTGTTGGAGAGGATTTATAACCAGCAACAAAATGGACCTGCTGCTCTGTGGGTGTGTTTAGGGTGTAAACACAACCATAAGAGGTGGCATGTCATAGCTGCCTGTCTCTTAAGTAGAGTGGGGATTGCCATGTTTGTGCAGGTAACACACCTTTTTCTCACCTTTAATGGCAGTGCTCGTTAGTGTCACCTGGAAGCAGGAATCAAACCAGGAGACAACAGACAGACTTCGGCTGTAGGACTTCATATCATACTGCAAAGGAAAACTATTCTTTAAAAATTTAAGAGGTAAATACACAACATTTTTATCATTTATGCTCACAAACTGTAATATCTATGAAAGAGGAGCACTGTGTGTGTGTGTGTGTGTGTGTGTGTGGATAAAGAAATTTGGGGCGTGTCAACATGTTTGCTGCTATTCTGGTTCAGAGGTATAAACTCATTGATTTTTATTCTGTCAAGTCTCTGCTGTTTGTATAATGAACTTTGTCACTTTGTTTATGAGAGTAGCACCACTGCTGACGTTTTATTACATGCGGCTTTGCGTGATAGTAACTGCTGTGGTGTTTGTGATTTGATTTAAATGCAGTGATGAACAAAAAAAAACTCTTAAAAGGTGAAAAACTTAATATCCTACAGTTACAGCTTTCAAAAACAGGAAATACGTAAACGAGCGCAGCAACAACGGCTCGGGGAAACTAGGAAGTAGAGGACACGTTGCAAAAAAAAACTGGATTTTGACATCTGACAGACATCATAACGGAAAAATAACAAAAAGCATCATATGTGCTCTTTTAATGAATCAGAGCTGACCCACCAATCATCACTCCAGTCACAAAATTAAATAAATAATATACATATATATATAAACAGTTGCTGTTAATAGTATAATTCAAACGTATTGATCACATGTTATGATGGTCAACACAGCTGAACTCCATGTCGAGTATGAATCCAGTGTAAAGCTCACATTATAAACACGTTTAAAAATATGTGGGAAAACTACAAGTTTTAGTTGCCATGGAGACAATGTGACCTTTTTTCACTGCAGACACGTTGACTTGTGAAAGCAGTAAAAAAGCACACATGTAAATAATAACATTAACAATGGCTCCGATTTCATGAATTATCCATTCATTTAATGCACAGTAATAGATCTGCAGCCGTTATTAATGTTATTCTACCTGTGGTTGATGACATTTCTTGGGTCAACACACACACACACACACACACACACACACACACCTCTCTGTCTCCAACTCCAGGTTTCTGTCTGTCACTCTGGAATTTAATCTGATTGAAGTTTGATGATGACGGAGGTGAAAACTGCAGCCAACACAATAGTTCAGTGTCTCTGGACTTGCATCATAGGTCCTTCATAAACCTTATCTCCAATGTTATTTGAGAAGGCTATTTAGTTTAACATTTGACATTACATACTTGGACTTGTGTGTCTATATGTGCATATTTACTGTATACATGTAGGAAATGAGAATTGGAAGAATTTTCTTTTTAATCTAACCTCTTTCCGGATCGTAAGGATCAAGTTATGCTAGAAAAGAACTAGTTTGTTTCATCACGTGAGGCTGTAAAAAGCCGGCCGTCATGAAAAGAAGGAGGCGTTCAAAGTCTTTTATTTGGATGTATACACAAAGTGCATGAAGTGTGTGTTAATGTCACTTTGTCATTGTGAAAAGTTGTCAGACAACTTTACTGTTTCCAAACCCGTTCTACCGTCATGCTTGTGATGGGCTGCTTGCTCGTGTCTTTAGTTTCACACCCCTCAGTATTCACTCTTTGTTATTACTATATTCAAGCATAAATTACACTCTTGAAATGAGCTCCAGTCTATAAGGGGAATAATTCAACTTTTTGAGACATATGTTCATTTTCTCTCTTGCAGTATTATTTATTTTTAACGCTGGCGAGAGCCGAGCTCGCCATTTCCCTTTGACTCCAGTCTTTGTCCTAAGCTATCAGTCTTCACATCTGTCAGTAAGAAGTAAATAATATATTCACACATATAATAAGGTGCGGAAACTACAGACGGCAAATATCAGCTGTGTTTACAAATAGTGAAAATATAAATGAATCCTTTATGGCATAAGTAAACTTGATTTGGTCTGTTTGTGTTAATTTCTATAGCAAGTTTCAATATTGTATTTTGATTTTTTTTTTTTTTTTATCACAGATTTAGCCTCAAGGGAGCAGAAAGACATTTGTAAATAAAAATGTAAAAAAAAAATCTAACTAAACCAAGAAATATATGATTAAGTCTAAATCTGACCAAGAATTCAATATTCCAAACATAAAACAACCTACATAATGAAACAGGAAAATGTGTATATATATATTTAAAATCTGTGAACGTGTTGTATCAACTAACTAACGTCTTAATCCTGCTTCATAAGACAGTGTCCCCCCCTGTGTCCCCCTGTGTCCCCCCGTGTCCCCAGCCTGGTGTCCAGCTGTGTTTACAAGCTGAGGCTTCGCCAACATCACTTGTTAAATGTAAGTAGGTCATAGGCTGTTGTAAGTCTGAACAGGCAAATAATGAACACCTGGACTTCCTGTTCATGAGTTGAACAGCCTGGTTGTAGAAAGTAAGTTAGAGGGGGGGGAGTCACATTCAAGGTAAATTAGAAAAATACAACACAAAAAATTAGTTTTTAAAGTGTAATTCATCAAGTTGTTTTAGTTGTTAAATATGAACAAAAGGTCATGTTTATATTCCCAGTGTTTAGTCATCATAACTCGGCCTCAACGAGAAGCATTAGTTTTAGTAATAGTGGCTCTATGATTGGTCCAGATGTCCCCTGACTTTTATATAGCGCCACCTTGAGGTTGACGTGTGTAGCTTTATTTTATGACCATAATGCCTGCAAAGCCGACATTTCCAGTGCTAACATGCTAAACTGTGGTGAACATAGTAAACATATCGGACATACTTTTATTTTTTGTCTGGCATCTGTATGTGCCAGTTTTAATATGTAGTAGTAATATCTTTAACATCTTAACCGTGATCTGTGACATTTAGACAAAAATAATACGTGACACATGTTTCACAGTTGTAATCTTAAATAAATAAACACCTCCACCTCTTCTGCTGAGGAGCGGCAGTACAAACATGTTCTGTCTGGCGGCTGTTTTATCCAGTTATTGAGTAAACTTTTATTTACACAGTGGGAGGATATGATTTTCATTTTTACTAGTTTCAACTCTCATACGAGCGTAGAAAAGTAAAGCAAGACTGTCCTGCCTGTAAAACATATAGTTTATATATGGTTAAACATTATTTTTAGTGACTAACATCAAGCTGCCGTCGTGTGCCGTGGATTCATCAATAAACAGCACAGTCAGGCTGCTGATATTTCAGGGCTGTAGATACAAACCTGATAAAGGATCAATGAGTTTATCCAGGTTTATGATCAAATTATGAATATGCTGTTTTTATCTCACAGGATCACATGGTTTCTACAGTAAGGCCTTATTTCCAGATATATAATAAATACAACTAATACTCGACGAATCTCCGTGAGAGTTAGATGAGACCAGCTAATACGTGTGATGTCACAGATCATACTTTTAATTCCCACTTTCAGCAGATAAATGTGAAAAACAGTTTTTAGTCTTAAAGTCTTAAGTCTTGACATGCGTGCATCATTTTGCACCGTGAAGCTCAAACATCGAACTAGACGAACAAGAAGAAGAAAACTAATTTTTTGATCCTCCTCCTCCTCCTCCTTTAAATTTCACCTCGCTCTAATGGCTCATATCTACAAATAGCCTGGCTCTGTTGTTTCTTCATATTTCATCTGTTCAACACGTTTTATTTCTGGTATGTAGTGAGCATTGCAGCCTGGTGGGGGCTCTGTGGGGCCACTAGTCTTGTTTTTTCACTTGTATTGATGGCTAAATTTAGGAGGTGCTGGAGGTGTGTGTGTGTGTGTGTGTGTGGTGATGGTAGGGGGGGGGGGTCTCACCTTGTCATAGAGGGAAACAACAACAACAACAAACGACAACAATAGTTGTGTTTATGTTAGTCTTTGTACAGGTTTCCTGCCACTTTCATATTTCCTCCATTTGTACCTCCATCCTACTGATAAGCAGCATACCGGGGGAGGAGCTCTCTTCTCGGGGGGCTCCTCCTCCTCCCAAGTCCCTCCGTTTTCCTTCACTTGCCCCAAACACACACACACACACACGCACACGCTTCGTCCTCCTCCGCCTCCTCCTTCCAGCCTGATCGAGAGGGAGAGTGATGGGATGAGGGGATGAAAAAAGGAGTAAAAAGAGGAGCTGGTGTCCGTGTGTAGGGGGGGGTCTTATTTTCTTTAGGAGCGGAAAAGGCGTCACACCGGACGCAGGACGGAAGAGAGGGAGACGCATCACGGAGAGAAAGAGGAAGAGATAGAAAAGACGGTGGGAGGAGGCGACAGCGGCTCGTAAACACGACAGAAAACGGCGACAGCGGCGATCAAGCCCCCACCACCTCCTCCACCTCCACCTCCACCCCCGGGTCCCTCCTCATCTCTCCATCTCCATCCCTTCTGCAGCGGTTGGCTCATCCCGTTGCAAAACCGAAGCAGCTCCTGTTTTATTATTATCATTATTATTATTATTTTAATAATACTGGAGGAGACAAGAGGCTGAGCCGTATACGGAGCAGGTCTTGTTCGGGACGATCATCGGCGCATCCGACCCGGGCGGATACAACCGGAGAGGGAGGCGACTATTGAGTAACCCCGGGCTGAAGCAGAGACACGGAGAGAGACGGACCCCGGCTCCCCCTCCCCGGTTATCACCGAGTCTCCA
This sequence comes from Pampus argenteus, assembly GCA_036937835.1. NCBI lineage: Eukaryota > Metazoa > Chordata > Actinopteri > Scombriformes > Stromateidae > Pampus > Pampus argenteus. The sequence goes on along the minus strand of CM072866.1, from coordinate 22,856,791 downwards.
GCATCTCCAGCGCGATGGCATAACGGTTTCTGCAGCCAAACTAGCACCGTCTGATCCACCATGAACCTCTGAAAGACAACCGACACAAGCACAGATGGGTAAGAAGAGACGGGCAGTAATCCCGGGATACGGGGGGTGAGGGTTGTATAAGACTGCAATATGAAGGGGTGTCGGTGGGTGAGGAGGGGGGGTATGCATGCATGCGCGCGTGTGTGTGTGTGTGTGTGTGCGCGCGTGTGATGAAGTTGCTTCAGTAACTGGAGGATGTCTGCTGCTCAGGCTGCATATAACATATCATATAACATCATGTGTCTTGATTCTGGTCTCTGCAGGTTTCTCTGAGTCCTGTTTCTGTTATGTGAGATTTAAGTTCTGTTAAAAGAAATAGTTTAAAATGTAATCAGGTGAATCCTTCAGTTTTATATGTTAGTTTTAATGATCATGGCAGCGTTTGGTGTTTGATTTCCATTTATTGATATGATGAGGGATGAAAGTGTCCACTAACGTTGTTCCACACATCTCCCCCTCCCTCCCTCCCTCCCTCCCTCCTTCACACACACACACACACACCTGAGCTGACGGCAGCGTTGGTCTCTGTCACCGCTACATCTTACAAATCCAGAGAAAAGCCTTGACTGCTCGGCCGCCACACATCACCCCCTCCCTCCCTCCCTCCTTCACACACACACCTGAGCTGACGGCAGCGTTGGGCTCTGTCACCGCTACATCTTGGCCGCCACACATCACCCTGGCCCTCGGGCGTCTTGTTTTCTGGATGAGGCGACTGCAGACCTCGCTGACAAAACACATTTTCATCCCCTGTCAAGTCAAAAAACCTGAAAACCAAAACTCGCCGCCACCGTCGCCGGCTGAATCCATTTCTAATTTCCCACGAGAGCAGCTCCCGAGCCGGTGCTTGGAGGTCAAGTATTGATCCGGCGGCCCCCAGATGGGGTTGAGTATATGAGGGCTCGTGCAAGCGGGCCGCTGATCGCCAGTGAAGTGCACATTTAAGACAAATGAATGAGGAGGCGGTGGTAGCCAGGGTGGTGTCGAGAAGCAGATGGAAAGTGTGATGTATATGTTTGTTTGTTGTTTACTTGTTTGGATCTGTAGCTGTGTTTGCAGCAGCTCCTGCGACCGCTCTGGTACTCTGGTTATCTCACTGTGGCTTTAAATGGTCCGCGAAGCCCCAAACCGACATCCCAGATCCCCACGTTCTCAAAACAACAACATCAACAAAGGCCGCGTCTCACGGGGGATGCTGGCCTTTACGCTCCACAGTGATGCTGATTCTTTGAGACAGGGCAGTGGGCAGATGTGTGTGTGTGTGTGTGTGTGTGAGAGAGGATAGACTGTAAGAGAAGATATTTGGAGCTGTCACATGTTTATTATAGAGAGGCGGAGTGAGAGGTGAGAACAGGGAAAGAAGGGATGAATGTATAGATGAGGACTGGATGATGGAGGGAATATAAAAGGCTCTGGGTGTGCTGGAGGAAAGAAGGGAGGGATGTTATCCAGAGATCCACCTGAGCCCCACAGCTGAAGCTCATGTTTGTGTCAGATTAGATCAAGAACACACACTCACTTTCACTTTCAGACACACAAATACTGTGTTGTTGTTGTTTTTTCTTCTTTAGTCTTCCGTGATTAACCGAATATCATTTTAAAGACATTTAAAGTCGTATCTTTTGCTTTGGGAAATGATGGACTTAATGGAAATAATCGTCACATTAACCGATAACGAAAATAAGTCGCGGTCTTATTTGAAAAAAGGGAGCTTTTCATCATCTGGAAGGGTCCTAATGTCTCAAACTGTCATATTAAATGCTAATATTTCCTATATTTTGGTATCAGTAATAGAAATGTAACTAAATCGACACCTTGCAAACAGACTGTCAGTTGTTTTATCACCATGACGTCTTTCCCACTCGTCCATTCTTCCTTTCTTCATCTCACACAGCTCTTTCTCAGTTATGTTGCTCCCACAGTTTTTTAACAGCCTGCGACTCGAGTTGCAAGGCCGAAACAAATGGCTTTGCTGGCACACAGAGAGGCTGTCAGTTAATATTGCCAGCGGTGATCTGAGGTACGCCGAGATCAGCAACCTCTTCTCCTTCCGCAGCATCCTGTTTTGCAAGATTTCTCACTAAAACATGACCACAAAATCTTCTAGGAAATAACATTTTTGCTCTCAGTCACTCAGTGGTCAGTAATGTATTTTAAAGGCCATAATCAGAAGACTGTTTCTGTTTAAAATCCAAATTTAGACCTTTTTTCTTTTCTTTTTTTTTTTGCATTTTGTAAAAAGTGAGAATGTAACTGCAGGAAGTGAGCACACAGCCAGGCTTGTTGGTACAAGCAGACATCTGATATCTTGCAGTGTGCAGCAAAGTGAATTTATTTTATGGTCGCTACCTGTAAATCGCTGCATTTTGTCTGGTGTCGCTGTTTTTCTAGTAAATGGGGAAACGGTGGATGTAAATCCACAATAACAACCTTTTTTATAGTTGAATAATTTGCACAGTATTACAGAGGAAAAAAAACACAAACAAAAGATTTGAACCAAAATTAGACATCAAAAAATATGAATTGATAGTTTGTAAAATGTTGAACTGTGCTTTCATATTTCATATCGCTGTAATCGTCTGACAGGAACTGAAGCTCGTCTAATCTCAGGATGCAAAATTGAGCCACAACTCGCTTCCTGGAGACACTTGACAACGAAAGATTGCGTCACATGACATGAAGACTGAAATGGATTGTGGTTATATTCACTTGTTTAGCTGAAGCTGTTGACTAGACCCGATGAGGATAAAGCAGCCGCGGAGTAGTAAATGTAATCGCTCGTAGTGACCACGGTTGTAGATTACCTGTCTCCCCCCGCGCAGTGAGAAGCTGGTTGGAGAAATTAGAGCAAAGGTTGAGTGAAACTGAATGATGCGGGAGGCCATATTTGTTCCAGCAGCTAGTGTTACTTCCTGCCTGGGGCGCTCTTTGGCATAAATATGTTCTTTATTCTGCTGGAAGTCATTAAGATAAAGGGATGTTTGAGACATAAAGACGAAAAAAACAAAAAAATACCACAAAAAAAACCTGGGGAGCGTTAAAGTAATTACAAGACAAAGCTCAGCGGAGAGTGAAAAGAAAGAAGGGTGAAAGAAGAAACGTGCAGCAACAGGGGAGAAAAATAATATATAGTACAATTTCTGAGAGTTTTCTCTTCAGATTTCTTCTTCCTGCTCGGTTGCACCTCATTACCCGTTGTGTTGTTTTTTTTTCTTCTTCTTTGACTTGGATCGCCACTCATTACATCATCGGCGTGGGTGTAATCTGGTGGGGTCGTGTCAGGCTCCAGGATGTCCAAACGGCACCGAGCAAACCCCACCAACGGGTTACCAAGCACAGCCTGCTGCTGCTGCTGCTGTTGCTGCTGCTGCTGCTGGGGAATTAAGCTGTGCTCCACCTCTGATCCGGCATCTGTAGACACACACACACACACACACAACCAGGCTCCTGGCTGTGCTGTCTGAGAGAAGCACATGCACATACATCTCTTCCCTTTACTCCTGCACTGTGTGTTGTGCAGTATGCATATAATTTCACTTGACTTTATCAGTCTTCCAGGAAAGTTCTCCATCTGCCTTTCTGTCTGTCCACACACACACACACACACACACCTCATATACATATATATACAAATACACATTAAATGCACGACACGATCACCCCTCTGCCTACGCACGCTGCAGCTCCTGTGTTGTTTGAACACAGAAAACAGAAGGATGGATAGGGAGGGGGAAACGGGAGGAAAACGTCTTATTTTCAAGAGTTTTCTCGTTAGGTGGTCGGATGAAATCTGATGTCTCGATGCAGGAAGAGCTCAAAGTTTCCCCCGTCACTAACCTGCGTCGCCCGCCAAGCTGCAGGGATAAAAATACCATCACATGAAAGGTAGCAGAGCTCTGGTGTTCTACTTTGACTCTGAAAGCCTGCGTGTTTACCGCAGACTGTGAAGCTGCTGTTGTGGGTACACAAGCTTGTGACATTGTTTACGCGTATATATCCGCGTGCAAGCGGGTGTAATGCAAGGATAATATAACAGGTGTCTGTTTTAGTTTCAGGACGCTCACAGACGGCGACAACACCGCCGGTCGGTTTTGGCAGCAAAGCTGTCGTTTGACTGGATTTCAAAACAGGAAACTGAAGGCTGAGCTGATGAAAGAGATTTTGATTGCGTGATGATGAAACGGGGAGTCTTTGCTAATATGCTTGAGACAAACGGTGTCGTAAAAGCAGCCGCTGCCATATTTACTGTGTTCTACTTAAAGCACAGCCTTACAATGCAGTGTTAGTCCCACTTAATAACCCCTCCACATGCTCTCTGTGTCTCACAGACACAAACACACTCTGTCTATGGCGCGGCGGGGGGCCGGGGGGTCCTGAGGGGGGCTGCCGCTGCGATGATGGAAGTATGGATTTCTGATCTCGCAGGTCAAACTGAGTGTGGCTGGGCTTTATGTGTGGGGGCAGATGACTGAATGGTCGAAGATTCATGCGTCGCAGCCTTTTCCTTCTCTCACTCTCCTTTTGGCGTTTAGCTGGTGCTCCCCTTTTCTAAATAAAGCAGTTTCTCCCTCCTTCACATAATGCCGCTGTGTCTCCTCCTGTCAGACTGCCAAGCTGAGTTTGCCACCGAGCCAAAATAGAAAGTCGGCTGTCCTTGAGTATGTCTCCCTCGCTCTCCTCCTCTCTCACCCACTTACTCCCCCGCCTCCTCCCTACCGCCGCTTGGTCATGTCAGTGTCACCTTACAGCCGTATCCCACCATGCTCCCTCAGGAGACTCACCTTGCAGGGGGAGAAGATGGTCCTGACCTGTGCTCGACCCTGCATGTGTGTTTATGGAGGCTACAGAGCGGAACATACCACTGCTGCACCATTTATAGGGGGGTGTTTGATGCCAGGCCTGCACATATTTATATGTGTGTGTGTGTGTGTGTGTGTGTACCGGATGGTTGTGTTTGTATTATGCAGGATAAAACGTTATCCTGGAAAGAAAGTTTTAAATGATGAAATATTGAGTGTAATTGATCTTTTAGACTGCAGGAATCACCATGTTTTTATATATTTTTTGGTGATAATTGCATTTTTAACACCAAAAAAATCTCAAAACATGGCTTCAGATATTACCACATAATCTCTAAAGTTTGTCTTTTAGTATCAAAGTTAATTGATTTTGTCTGCACGCTCGTGGTTACGTTGGAAAACTGCTAGCGGCTAATGCAGTATAGCACTTCATGACGAAGATTAAAGAAGTAAAGATGTGTTAACACAGATAGTGAAGCAGATTTTTCATCTTAATTTCATTTTAATTGCATAAATTTAACTGTTCGACTGTTTATCCGGCCTGTTTATTAATCCCAAACAGCTAATACACCGACTGTAAAGATGCTAACTGTAAGCTAGCTAGCATCAGGCGCAACGAGCCTGTGTGTGTGTGGATGTGTTTGATGTTTTTATATATAAATTATATTTCCATTCAGGTTCAGACAATGTCAAGTTGTCAAATTAGCATCTCTTAGCATCCGCTTTCATCTTTACTTTACTTTATATGAAATCCTGCTGCATTTTAGCTTAGCACAAATGTTCTTAGCTTTCTTTATGTCCTGTCAAAATGGTTTGTATTACCATACGGTCATATAGATATACAGATCAGAGCTGAAGTCAATCGATGATTCACCAACTATTTTGATCTAATAATAATCATTTTGAGTCATTTTCTAATTTACAATTTTATATCTTTAGGTTTTTGGACAAAAAAAAATCATTAGTTGCAGCATGTACGGTGTAAATATTTGGATATATCATACTTAAAACATTGTATCTGTATAACCTAGATTTCTATTAAGGCTTAGATGTCTTTTGATGTGCAGATGCTTACAGGAAATAGAGTAACACTATCTGCACCATCATCACACCCCAAGTCTAATACTTCACGTTGATTTGATCACATACTGAGAATTATTTTGCAAATGCAGTTCAAGCCGCATCTGATAATGTTTCTAAATGAATATAGAGAGGCGAGGCAGTGGGTGAGGGTTCAGCGTGACCTTGTAGAAGATATTGTTACCACCGAGAAAGCCTCCGTGTTTTTTGTTGTTTTTTTTAAATGTGCAGTCATTGTCGGCTTGAAGGTCGTCTCCTCGCAACACATGCATTTGACTCACTGTTTTATTCCCTCCTGCGAGTCTGCAGCAGATCCTAAAATGAAGACGCACACGCTGTCTTTAACTCGTCAAGTCCAACTTTTAGGAGTAGCTAATGGTTTGTTTTTTTGTTTTTTATTTTCTAGAAAGCATTTGAGGTCAGTGCAGGTTTTGTGAGAGTGTGTGTGAAAAAAAGATTGTTGGCATTTTAAACAGCATTAAGTCTTTTCTAACATGCACTCGAGTGTAGAAAAAGAAAAACGAGAGAATAATATTCAAAGCCAGTAGAGCTACAGACCGGAGACGAGGAAGAAGAAGAAGAAGAAGAAGAAGAAGAAGAAGAGGGTCGGGGGCGAACTTATGATTCATTTTCAAATGCAGCTCTTTATTCAGCATGTTTCATACCGTAAGAATGACAATGACGTACAGAGTCGTCGTGTTTACCTTTCATTTTGGCTGTTAAGAGACGACTACGTCAATGAGGAGTCTGTCACTGGTTAGTGTGGGGGAGGTGAGACTTGAACAAAGGTGGTGAGGATGAATGGATGGATGGATGGATGGAGAGGGGAAGAGGAAAGACATT
>CM072866.1:22492500-22847500 GCA_036937835.1 Pampus argenteus | reverse complement strand
AGGCTGTAAAAGAGTGTCTGTGACCTCTGACCTCTGCTGAAACATGTACATCTGCATCTCTGAGCGACGTGTGTGTGTGTGTGTGTGTGTAATAATAAAAGACACATATTCTGAGTAAACATGTTGAAATACTTTTTTCTTTTTCTTAGGAACTCCAGCGTTACAGTCGGTAACATGTGCTAATCCCCAGTTGTGTTCTTTGGCACAAAATGTATTGATTTAAATTGAGATTCATGTTAAATTAGAAGCACATGCTCAAAAAGCCAGGGACACGTTGCATAGCCTAAAGCCTGCTTCTATTATATCCCAAACATATTACTGGCATTAAGACAAATATGAACCTCATTCTGTAGCTTGTTGATCTGCGATTATCAGTCAGTAAATATCTTAAATCTTCCTGTGTGTTGCCAGCATGACAATGAGAGTCAACTCAAAGATGTTTATTGTTGTGTAAAGGTTGTGTAATGAGACAACCTCTGGTTCTCTTATCAGATACCTGAAAGGAAATGGCGACCGGGCCACGGCTGTATTATCTGTTATGAACATATTGTGCAGACAAGTCATGTGATGGATCAGGTGTTGCTGCACACTACTGAGGATGTAGAGATGCTGAATGATTTTGGGTTGCAACCTTTTGTAAGACTTGTTCTTATTTAACCTCTATGTGAAATACCTTTTTATAGCATATAAATATTATACTCGGAGTATAATGTAGCCATACATCATGCTGTCACTGCTCCCACGCTGTAGCTAGACATGTTTTCATATCTATATTGTGGTTTTTTTTAATATATGAAAATGTGTATTTATGTAACACTGATGAGCTTTAAGGACCATTAGGTCGCCGTGTGTGAGTTGAACATGCGACGTGATGAACAGCTCTCATAAAGCGCGTCTCGGCGCAGTGACATTACAAGATAAAGGTCTGTAGTTGTTATAATTCACAGGCGGCATCCCGTCGTTTTGCTCCCGGTATTACATCATCGTAATGACAGTCTGAAGATGGCTTTATTGAGGATTATGTGAGTCAAACGAACACAAGAAGAGAAAAAAACAACCTATAGTTACGTTTCAGTGGCATCTCGCAGCTGTTATATTTATGATCCGAGGAAGTGATGTAGTTCAGATATAAGGTCGCTTACTTATCAGGAGGAGGCAGGTGGAGGAGGATGGATACGTGGTGAGCTGGCAGAAAGTAGAGCGATCAACTTGACATTTTAACCGTCACCTCAGGCTTTTTAAACCTAACCAGACCTTAACAACAGTGTTGTTACGCTCCGATTCGTCCGTTTTGCAGTTACAAACGACTCATGTGGTCATTTTAATTTGGAGGACTTGTTGACACACTGACACACACACACACACACACCATCAGGAGCTGTGATAGCAGCACTATTCCAGAGACAGGAGGTGGGTGCAGAGTTGAATGGACCTCATTGTGTTTGAACAGCGCTATCTTGGAGACAGACTGGCGAGCCAATGCGCACACACACACACACACACACACACACACACACACACACACACATATACAGTATTCAGTCCCTCGGCTTATGCTTGACCCCACAATGCTCTCTCTCTCTCTCTCTCTCTCTCTCTCTCTCTCTCTCTCTCTCTCTCTCTCTCTCTCTCTCTCTCTCTCTCTCTCTCTCTCTCTCTCTCTCTCTCTCTCTCTCTCTCTCTCTCACCCACCCATAATGAGGCACTGTACTGTACTCAACAGCAGCCTTGTTCTCTAATAAGCGCAGCATCTTAACACTGTTTGTCTACATCAACCTCTGCTTGTCTTTAAAGCTTCTTCACGCGCATCTGACACTAAATACACAATGCAGCGTGCAGCACTGTTTATACAGTAGACGGATGTTTACCGTGTAAGTCTGTATTCAAATATTGTGTGAAGGTTTGACATTTTAGTCACATTTTTTTTTTCAAGAATAAAATGCCAAAATCTTGACATGATATTTTAACAATAAGTAACAATAAACATCAAATCTTATCCTCGTCATCAATCATCCCTTAAATGACCACCAGCATACTTTCACGTGCTTCCTCTCGCTACCTATTTTTGTCTCTTTGCCTCCTCCTTCGCTCAGACTCACTGTGGCACAGTGTCACACTGCCTCGCTGCAGGTCTCCCGTCATTACTGCCAATCTGCCATCACAGTACTTTTCGTCACGCTGTTGTAATGTTGGAGGAAGGCTGTTGAAAGCAAGTTCTAATATTAGAAGTGGAGGATCGAACTCATTATTAAATAATGAGTGTAGTTGCAGTTTCTTCAGGCCTGTATATAACTGAGTGATGGACATGTAGAGATCGTATATAGCAGATAGCGTTTCTGTGTCAACTGAATGAGGGTGTTGCATATCATCAGCGTATTATATTTATGATCTCTAAAGGAGGAATCTGAATACTTTTGACCTTTTTCTGTAGCGCCTGTCAAGTCCAACGTGTTATGACTGTGGTCATAAGTTTGGTTATTTTGTTTGTAGGCTGCTGTGTTTGTGTCTGTACCGGGTAAATAAGACTGTGCCAACCCCCGGGAAGGCGATTCGATGAGGGATGCTAAGCCCTTCGCTCTGATTGGCTGCTGCTGAGTACGTACGTCCAATGATATAAGGAGCCAAGATGGCGAGAGGGAGGCGGACAGCAGCATTTCTCCCAACCTGCCACATCTCCTTCTACTCAGAAACCTTTATTGTAAATAGTGTAAATAGTTTTGATCGAAAGATTAGGGGCGGACTGCCATTTCGGTTTTGCCTCTTTCTCCTGTTTTTCTTAAGTTAGTGAAGGTACGACCTTGTTTTGGCCTGGGTCCACCCTGAAGTTGTGTTCTTAGTTGTAGTAGTTTAAACATACTGATTATTGTAAATAAATCTTAGTTTAATGAATCACTAAGTTTTGTAAGTGGTTATCTGGGACTTGGGGAAGATGAGGCCTGTTGGTGTTATGCCCTAAACACCTCTAGACTGGAGCGTAATAAACACAATCTTTCAGGCAGATTTACAAAGCAAATTGACACATCTCAAAGAGGATGAAGCCTTTTTTTTCCCAGTTTGAATGTGCTGTGAACTTTTGCCACCATAAAGGCAAAAATGTCATCTTCATGTTATAAGAAGTCTTATAATCTGAACAGGTAGGTAGGTGCATTGATCATTTTGAGTGTCGTATAACGGAGGCCTCGTCTTGTTAAACCCGATAGTCCAACAGAGACGGTTTATCTTTGAATACACTAATGACTAATGTACTTAACCACTACTGAAGGTATTAATGTCTGTCGCCTCAGGTGAGTTTGGCTGCCTGTATATTATATCTGAGGCTCCACCCATACAGATGCAGTCCAGACAGGTAGAGGAAGGAATTTACCCATCTCACCACATCAGATAAAACACTGCTCTGAGCTACAGACTGATGCTGCTCATGTTTAGCTCTGGAGGGTTAAAAAAAGCTGTCGTGAAAGTCATCTTTGTCGTGTGTCTTCATACTGATGCATGTGCAGTTTTGCTTTTTAAAAGACTCATTGACGAGACATAAAGAGCCTGATGTCCTCACTGTTTCAGGGACATAATTTAGGGACTGCCTCACCATTGTTGGCTTAATTCAGGAATGTGTTGTTGTGTCTCGGTTCAAGACTTTCTTTGTCCTTTAAACGTGAAAACTTAATTTGCAGCAAATCAATGAGCATTAAAATTAACAATGGAGGCGGTGTGAGACTGAACACTCGTCACGTTAAGAATAACCTCACCCAAACAAATCACATCCTGCCTCCCTCCGTCTGCTCGCGCTAATTACTCATCGAAAGACATCCGCCGTCGTTGCCTCGTCTCGCTTGTTTTTACTCCTAAGTCCGTCTTTCTCTCGTGATCCTTTTAAGGTCAGAGGAATTTTGTTTTTCTTCTCTGTTGCTGGGAAGCGACGGCTCCGACTCTTCTTACAGCCGGCTGATTGAAACAGAAGTGATCCAGGAAATGAATCTCTCATTCTGTGCCCGATGCCAAAAAATGTAAAATGTAAGCAATGCAAAGAGTGGGAAATTGAATGAGCAGTGAAGTGGAAAGCTACTGGAGCATTTTAGTGGTGAAACTTTGCAGCAAATGTGGTGTCTGTGGGAGAGTCGGTGTGGTTTAGAGCCTCGGTTCACAGCGTTTTTTGATTTGTGATCCTGTCAGACGTTGAGAGTAGATCAGCAAAAGAAGATATTTCCTGTTCTCACACTGTCTCGTCTTTCTTAATCTGTTTTTAATCTGTCTCAAAACCACTCGGATTATCTTTTTGACCCATTGGGTGAGCTTCCCCAGGTGGGAAATTTCTGGTCTATAGTTTTTTTTGTTTTTTTATGTAGATACCCCTGCTCTGTGCTCAGGACTACAAATCACCAGGATTTAGTCTGGGAGTCAGAGGCAGGTGTTTGGTTTTGGAGTCAATTCACCCACCGTATACGTAAAGATTATAAACTAAATATTGAGGAAAATTTAAAACAATTTCTTCTGTTGTGTGTTTTGACACCTGTAATTCTGGATTACATCAATCTGATGTCTAATCTGCATGTTGCCGCGGTCGGACAGAAACCGCATTTTTCAGCTTTTTTTTCAGTTTTTAGATTGTGCACGTGTATCATCTTTGCAGACTGAAGCTTTCCAATGGTTTTCTCTCTCAACATTCAAAATGTTAAAACCTCTAGCCTTCAGGGTTATCTTCACACTTTGAAGCAGCAGCAGCATCAAGAACTCGGGATGATTTATAAAGCTTGATAAAAGGGAAAGAACTGATGTTTTTTAGCAGTGAACAGGTGTAGGATGGGTACATAACCTCAGGTTGGGGATCAGAATTGGAAGACTGATCGATCAATCCATAATTAAAGAGCATCGTTAGCCTTTGATGCTAAGGCTGTTTCGTGGGTTGTTTGTGTTGTTTATTTGCATATTTCTTCTACTAGAAGCCTTTTTGGATGAAAAGTGAAACGTCTTCAAGCTCAAAGCTCCTTTGACTATGATGACCTGGATGAGAATCAGACATCAATGAGAGTCGTTGTGATCACATGATCCAGATACCTGCTCTGATGATGAAGAGCACTTCCAATTCACACCTTGAAGGGTGACTCTAGTGACTCTTTGTTATGGGGTGATTTAATTAAAGAGGCAGGAGATAAAATACCCTGCAGGGCTGCACAAAGAGCCACTGTGAGATAATGCAAAGGCCTTCAAAATAAAAGCAGTTATCTCCACTTCTCATTTGAGTACAATGTGATTCTTCAGGGTCCAGTCCCAGCTGCTCACTCATATGCAAAACAGGTTACTGCGATTGTAGGGAAATCAACAGCAGCCATCACGAGAAGAAAGGCTTTAACATCACTAATAGGCTCTCTGTAACTGTGCTGTGTGTGTGTGTGTGTGTGTGTGTGTGTGTGTGTGTGTGTGTGTGTGTGTGTGTGTGTGTGAGGAGCAGACAGATGTTGCTTCATCAACTCAATTAGACATCACATTGTGATTGTATGGGGAATATGTAGTTGTTTGTATGGATGTAAATGCATGTGTAAGAAGCCATATATTGTTTTCTTTTTAATATCTGCTCATTGTTTATATCTGCTTGATTGTACTCACTTGTGTGTGTGTGTGTGTGTGTGTGTGTCATTGCGTGCTGCCTAATCATGGGTGTAAGGTGCTGGCTGAGTGTGGAGCTCGGATCATTAACAGGTTGTCTTCCAGGGTTTAATGAGCTGCCAGTTGTCTCTCCCTCCTCTCACATGTCCCTCCAGAGACAGACAGAGTGGCCCGATGGGACAGGTGCTCATTTACTAATTTTCGATTTGTGGGGAAAAAAAACACACACACACACACACACACACCTCATTTGTCTCATGTCAGTCAGGTTAGTGTCCATGAGCTCGTCCACATATATCAGCCAGCGCCCTTATTTATCTGAACAAAACGGTGGCAGGTATTCATTAGAGACGGCTCATTATTTCCTCTGGCAGCTCTGCAGGCGTCTGTGTGGCTTAAAGTTGACTTTAAGAGCACAGACGATTACAGATAAACCTGTAAAACTTCTGATGGTTGTTGATTTGAGTTTGAATGTTCCTGTTCACTATATCCAGTTGTTTTTATAATAATACCTTTTTGTCTTACTTTGAAACATGTGTTTTGTGATGAAGTGACTGCTCGGTAAACAACAAGTCGCTTTCTGGCATTTCGTTGTCAGGTCGTCTAATTTAATAAATGATAACTGAAGAAGGGAAACAACCTCTCTTAACTGAAAGATGCATTTGTACCTTTGACTACTTTCTCACCTGTCTGCTTGTTTCCTCTTATGAAGTAGTTAATACTTCCACAGAAAAAAGGGCTAAATTTAAATAATAATACAACACAACTAATGAGCTACGATGGCTTCGACCATTTCCTCAAAGGTCAACGCTGTCGAGATGGTTTCATTTGCAAACTTGTAACCCTCCTGCATGGATTTACTTTGTCCCTGCAAATCCATTGATTACATAGATTGTACTGGATTTAGTCGATTGGTCAAAAAGTGTGGCCTTTTATGTAGCTGGAGGTGTATATGCAGGTATAGATGATTGAGTATCGTTGGGTTTCCGATTAAAACGAGCAACGTGAAAACATATTTTTCGCTATTTAATAATAAGTTCAGATCAATCAGTAATAATTATAGTAACTGTTTCATGCATTTCTCTGCACTGTTTTCTTTACATTTCGTTTGTATCGAGACATGAACCGTTTTGTAGACTTGAGAAATGATTAAGCTGTTATACGCAGCTGATTGCAGATACTGGGCCTCTCTCAGTGCAGGAAATGTGGGTGTAATGTTGTTTGTGAGCAGAGCTGGTTGGAGAGATGTTTGCTGTGGTTCTGCACCATTAGCTAATAAAACGATTGACTAACAATGAAGCATTTTGATGCTGTGCTGGAGCTGTTTCAGTAGCATATGCCTGCAGTGTTGCTTTTTTTTTTTTTTTTTTTATACGTGGCTCATGCAAAGTTACAGTTTAGTGGTGCAGGTGGAGATAAAACTTGCTTTTATTTGGAGCACATCTATATACTCAGCGGTTTTAAATCATGTGCTGTTGTGGTATAACGGTGCTGGATTTTTATTTAGCTGCTTCCTCCTTTTAGAAAACCTGCAAATTTACATGTCGCTAGATGCAAAGGAATAACTATACAAGAAACTGTCACACGATTAGTAGCAAGTTTCAATTTGTTGATCTTGAACTTTCATTTAGCTGCATTCACCGTCTACAATGCTACATGGTCTATAAGCGCGTCGCCAATCGCTTTGTATGCATTTAGAGTAACTACATAAGCTGCTTTCTGTGCTGTAATATGGAGAAGTTTCATGTCTGAAGTTTCATCCAAGTTGCAAAACGTTTATTTAGATGAACATTTTGTCTCTATTCATCCAATCGCTGCGTTACAACCACAAAATAAACTGGAAATAAAGTCTGATCATGTGCTTCGAATCAACTAAAGTTTAAAATAAGCCTTAAGTGTCTCATCAAACCACTTCTTTAGTTTGATTTCAACAACTAGGAGGTGGTTTTTTCTTCTTTTCTTCGTTTGTAACGGTCACATAGTTAATTTTGGAGAGCACCGATATGATCAAAAGCTCCAGAACACCCACTCAATGGACTCAATGGACTTTGAAAGTGTTTCTGCTAAATTTGTTCTGTGTTTTTAAAGAAGTGCCTTATGTGCTGTAAGTTGAGGCCATTTAGAACAAAAGCTTTGGTCAGTTTTGGTATTTTTTGTTCTTAACCTGGAGGATCACGGATCCCCTGAAGCTACACGGCTGTTCATTCCTTCTTACACGTCCTGACTTGTCAAAACCGTCTTTTGTTTATCGATCCCTCGAGTGCGTCGAGTCTCGCCTCTTCTGACTGATTCATGAACCTGCAGCTACATGTTCATTTGACACAACAAAGGAATCTGTTGCTTCATGTCAACTTTGTTACTGAACCCAAAAAAAAAAAATAATTTCCTCCTAATTAACCAATTATCTGTGTGTTAATACAAACATTGTCGTAATCGCACCTCCGAGCTACTCGGGCTGCCGAACCTGCCTACCTTTACTGCCTCGAGCGATCTCTAGCTCTTCATGATGTTGCCGCCTCCAGTAATCTGTCGTAATTATAATGATTAATGTGTCATATTGAATTTGCTGTAATGCTTTGTAAAATGTCGGCAAACCTTTTCACTTTCTTTGCATGTCCAAGATGAGACATGAGAATCTTACTTTCTGCTTTTCAAATGAGGCTTGGAGCAGAGAAGGGAGTGATGGGAGAAGAGAAAGAGACGATGAGGTTGCAGCGAGATTAGCATGAGCGCTAGCAGCAAACAGCCCGAGGTTATTTACTATCGGACGCTTTCTTTCTCTTAACACACGTCTTGCTGACAAGTAGCTCAGAGCGCTTGACATTTTCTTTTTTTTTTTTCTTTCTTTTTCCTCATTTCTGACCTTTCTAGTTGGCTCTTTGAGTGCGAGTAAGACGGTTGTTGAAAGGGAAGAAGGGTCGGCGGACATAAGAGCGCTTCAGCTGCTGGTCTGTTATCTCGGCCGCTCAAAGCGGTCAAGGTGAACGTAGAAATACAACGATTGATCTGCCGTCCAAACGTACTCGCCGACTCTGCAGGTGCAACTGTCTGCCGACACCTTTACGTTTGCAGCTTTAAATGTAATATTTTCTAATTGTTAAATGAATGACAGTAGAAATCCCAGAGACAGATCATATTAATATTTAAATGGATAGTTTAATCCTCCAACAGTAGGAGAGAAAAGGCTCTTTTTAGTCATTTGGGTGATCCAGCCCTTTGACATGAGACATGGTGGAGGGTCGGTAATGGAAGACGTCTCTCTGATCTCTCTAATTGAAGCATTTCCAGACTGCAGTCTCTGAGCTGGCAGCTGAAAACCTATAAAGTATATCAGTCTGTCTCTTCCACTCTCGTTCATTGGTCTTATCGTTGTAAAGCCACTATCTCAGACGTCTCAAACAGTCACCGACGCTGACGGGTGCCGAAGCGACAGACTGCGGCCGTCGTGACCTCTCTGTCAGCCAAGAGAATAACAGACCTGCTTTCTCTCCGTCTCTTTTATTCCCTTCTCTGTCTCGCTGCTCATTTTTCCTTCTTCCATTATCGTCATCATCGATCCATCTAATCATTATATTCTTAATTGAAAAAGAAAAATCAATCACACTTTCCTTTAAAGCCAAAAGTGACGTCTTCAGTCCGAATATTGAATTTTTACGATTCAGCTAAAAATGACAAGCAGGAACCAGGGAGCTAATTATCAGATTAGTGGCTGGAGTGTTTTGCAGTCGATCGACTAATCAATGAGTCAATGAATCCTTGCAGTTGTAAACGTACTGACGGTGTATTTAGTTAGTTATTGGTCTGAAATTGTGCAGGTCAGTTACAGTCACACCCAGCCTCTCGTTGTAGTTGTAGAACAGCGCCCGGGGTCGAGGAATTTTTCTTCTTTTCAACACGGTTGAATTAAAAAGCTCTTCACCTGTAAATCCTCATCCAGCAGGAACGACACAACGCTGAGCTGTACTCAGGTCAGCCCGAGCTGCACGAGGAGAGGCCTGTAAGGTGACATCAAGTAAACGGTGTTAAAGCACTAATCTACTAAAATAGAAAACTGAAAGCTGCACCTCCATATGCTGCCACGAACGTCAGGATGCAGATCTGAGGCGTTAAACTTCTTAAAGATGCATTAAACTTCTTAAAGATGCATCTTCGCAGTGATTTAAAAAAAAAAATTGGATTTATTTCCCGAACCTCCACATCTTGGCGCGCTCTGTAGCTGACGTAGGCTGATTAAAAACATTCGAAAGGTTTTATTTGACTTAAAATAAGTCGGCGGTCAGTGTGTTGTTTTTTCTTTTTCTTTTAGACCCTGCCAAAACCTTTTAAATCAACTGTTGCTCCTCCAAAATTAAGAACAGAGCAGCCACCTCATAGTGTGTCATGTTGAAGTTGGAAGTAACACAAGTACACGGCCCCGAGCTAGTTCCCCAAACAGATGTTTTCACATGACACTTCCTTTTTTATTCTCAGATGGGGTCATGTAGAGGTTAAGGAGGGACTTTAAGCCACAGGAAGACGTTTTTTTTTTAATTTTGGGCCGTATAACTTTATTCACTTTCCATTTGCTGTTCTGATGCTAAAATTAACTTTAAATGTCAAGTCTGAACATGAGGACAGAGGAGGGTGCAGTGTGAAAGCTTCCAGTGTTACAGACACAGATTTACATGTATTCACTCGTATTAAAAAAAAATGCACACGTACGATTTTTCTTCTGCACAAACATGTTCTGCTTCATAAACACACACACACACACACACACACACACACACATAGTGAGAGGCAACAACGTGCACGACAATCTGTCTGTAACAGATAAGTGAGCCGGGGAGCTCAGAGACGGGCCTTGTGATCGCGGTTGGCACCCGAGTCGTTACAAGTCTGGACAACGCCACGGCCGTAGAAATGTGCCAAACTCGATCAGACGCCGTCGCCGTCACACGTGTGGTAGCGACTGCTGATCAATCTGTCGCACTGCTTGAAACCCTCTCCCTAAGACGGGGAAAAAAAAAGAGGGGCAGGAAACAGAGGACGTTTTTGTGAAGGGTGTGTGTGTGTGTGTGTCTGTGTGAGTCATGTAGTTTTTATACGGGTCTTGAAATCAGCTGTTTTTTTACAATATGAATGCTCACAGCTGTTTTTCAAAGTTGAAGTGAAAGCTTTTACAGCTGGTTATTATCTTCTACCTTCTTTTTTTTATTTAATTCTCTATGAAACCTGAATTTTGTCTGTATTCAGTTTAAAGCAACGCGTTCGTACTCGAACACACAGACACCTGCCAGCCGAGCCAACACCTCGACTTTTCGCTTTCGCCGGGAAAACTTCCTTCAGTTGATGCACAGCAGCGTTTTTTTTAACACACTTCCTCTTTCACAGAGCGGAAACCATCAGATATGTTTCAGTGTGTATCTCGTTGCATACACCTTCCCATCAGTAATTTACATGACTGTAAAAACATGACATGTCATACGGTCTCGATATAGTTAGAAAAATATGAGCTGCAGGCTCAGTGTGGCTCTATGGAGCTTTTTTCCTTAAGATTATAAGATTATATTTCCACCTTCTTTTATTGTATCTCTACATAATACTACAGTGTTTTCCTGTTGAAAAGGTTGAAGTGTTCATCCCATCAAACAGCTGACAGAAATCACCTGATCCTCTTCTTCCACTGCACTTCCCAGACGTCTCTTACCAACATCGCTTCTCGTCCTGCATCTTTCGTCTCCGTCATTCGTTGTGTTGTTTACATGCGCTCTAATCATTTTATTTTATTAGAGCCAGTAGAGCAATATTGCAACTGTCAGATAAACTCTCCCTCTTTGAGTTATCTTTCTCACATTAAAGCTCGTAATCGCAGAGGCAGAACTCGATTAGCGGAGCTGGATTAATCAACTTCCTTCTCAGCACTTTTTTTTTTTCCTTCAGCTTTCACTTCAACAGTTGATCACGCCTGCATTTATTTCTATACGAGTCTTATTTCTTCGTGTCTCAACTTGTTTATGTTGTCTCATGGTGAAGTTTAGTGTAGAACATTTACAAGCGTAGTTCCTGTTAACGTGTTAACGTGGTCGTCAGATGAAACGTGGTCAATATGACGGTGCGAGATCATTGGCTTTTATGCTCAACAGTGCCCCCTGCCTGCCGCCGGCTCTCCTCCACTCCTCTCTTCTATTTATTTATTTATTTATTTATTATTATTTTTTATTCCTCGCTGTTGCTGCTTCACCATCACTAACCTTCCCCCTTTTCTTTCCTCCGTCCTTTCACCTTCCTCCCTCCCCCGGAGCCGTTTCTTTTCTTCTTTCGCCTCCCTATAATCTCTACCGCTTCACTCCCCTCTCGCTCTGATCACCCTTTCTCCTCGAGTGCCTCCATCAACCTGTAATTAAAAACCGTTGCTTGGCCGATCGAGCTGCGTTCAGGAGCTGCTGCTGCTGCTGCTGCTGCTGCTGCTGCGTTAACAGCGATGACTTTTCTTTTTAACGTGTCCACTTATCAGCATCGAGTATCCTGTTATTCATACCGGAGCAACAATACAGGACACAATGGCGCCTTTCTCTGGGTCCATCAGGCTTGATTTTTGTGCTTTCAGCAATTACTGGACTGTAGACTAATGCAAAGACCATAAGGCTCAACCAGGGTCGGCGTGGAAGCTTCCTAATGGCTTCCTGTTTCCATAATAACAATGGATAACGTAGCACAGACAATCAGTCAGCAAATCCAGCCAGCTTGTTGTAGCATGTAGCATTTTTTGGGGGGGAGTTGACCTACTTTAGTTAATCCCATGCATGTGTGTGTGCCTGTGTGTGATTGGCCTTAAATTACAAGTAAACTATGCTGATTGGAGTGTCAACAACTCTGTGATTTGACGGGTTGGCTGATGTCGTGACAGCTTTGGACTCGAGAGAAAACGCCGTGAATCGAAGCAAATACAGATCAAAGTATGAGGCGGGTACAAGCAGGTGGCCCTTTCACAAAAGGCTGGCTCGTACTGGGATGTGTGCTCACATGGGGTAAACAAACACGCAGAGAATCACGGCTAAACCCACTTATGTTTGCTGCCATTTCATTTTCTCCTGCACAGATAAACACACAGAGGCCTGTAGTTTCAGTAGGTAGAGCTCATACTCACTGGAGAGACCAGTCACACACACACACACACACATAAAGAAAACTAATGACTTCAATACTTCAGGCACAAATAGAAGCGGTAGTCCTTGCAGCAAACAATTCTCAGTTCAGCAGGCATCCGGGAAAAAGAAAGTGAAGACGGGAAGGTGGAAAAAAAAAAACCAGAGAGTGAATTGTTGTTTTCATCCTGTCTTGAAAATAATGACTCACCTGGGGAAGGGATTGCAACGAGGAGAGCATCTTTGTTTACTGTCAAGACGATCTGCCGAACCCTGTCATTACCGCAGATGATACACAAACGCTCAGCGTAGCCCACCGTACAATCACGATGCAGGCTGGGTAATGAGCTAACGCTAGCAGAGATGAAGCTTTTTTTTTAGCTCGTAATAGAGTAGAAGTGAGTAGACGTGGCGGAAAACGGGGAAACGGACGGATCGCTGGAGGAGTGAATCTCCTGCGGTGTGAAGATTGCTTTTTAAGAGAGTTGTGTTCATTAGCAGCGCTGCACAGTGATGTACGGTGCAGGAGAGATTGTAAGGGAGATCGACACTGTGAGCTGTCGGTGTATAATTGACTTACCTTTTTTAATTCGGTGTTCAGTCAACGAGGCTGAACTGAGATCAGCAGGCTGCAGGGATCCTTATGAGCTGTTCGGGGTGAAGAATAGTCTGGTGGCTTTTACGGGAAGAGAAAGATGATAATATGATGATGATGATGATGATGATGATTATTGGCAATCAGACAGGAACTTCATTGCAACAACTCTGGTTTTTATCACACAGAAATGTTGACTCATGAGGCCTTTTTGCTGACGCTCCTCATCGCTGGCTTTTCAATCATGACCGACTTCATCAAATATGTAAGAGATCTTATATAAGGTTGACTGACGAGGCTGCATGAGTGAATTATGGGAAGTGTTATTTAGTGTTACCCTTCGTTTCGGATTCAAAGTCTGATCTGACTCCTGACACATTTAGATTGTCTTAGTTTCAGTCGTACCGGTTAGTAAATTATTCATACCGGGGTTTTTTAGAGGATGAAAATGAATCTTCAACCACATCTCACAGAGTTGGTTTTTTTATAGTTAAAGTTCAAGGTTATTATTTTAAATTAGGAGAGGGTTAAAAACAGTTGTTCAGTTTGTTGAGCTTTGAGTTATGAGATGATTTGTTTGCACACAAGACTCAATACAAACAAAACGTCTTACACGTCAAACAAAGGATTTCTTGTCTTGTGTGTCGTGCTTTATAAATAAAATCAGTCACAGAAAAGGTTTCCTTCCTCAAGTCAAGTGTTATTGTTTTTGTTTTTGTTTTTTTACAATCATTCTTCCAGGAAAGTTTAAATATACCGGCTCTACATGATTTAAATGACTTAAATGTCCTTATTCGACGTAGATGTTCAAAGTACAAGATTAATGCTCCACCGCACAGAACCAGTAAAACCACAACCTTCAACAAACAACAGCGTCCGCTTGAAGCTGCTCAAATAGAAAGCTTAATAATAAATCATAGCAGTAACTAGACAGGAGAACGGTTCATCGATGTGGAGAAATCAATGCCGTCTACAGCAACATGTGATATTCAAGAGGAAGCAGAGTGACGGTGTGTTGCCGTTAAGATGCACCTTTGACACACTGCAGAGCAACAAAATAAAACTAATAACACTGTCAGGAAGCTGAGGCGAGATCAGGATCTTCACACGTCTTCACTGCTGGTGTTGCAAACGAGAAAACGTTGGAGTGAAAAGGAAGGAAGGAAGGAAATGAGCGAAGGGAACGGCTGAATCAGCTGCAGTAAGAGAGCGCTCAGCTGAGCGACAATGACGGTGCACATTTTACCCTTTTCACACAACAAAAACATACAACACAAAACGGCACGTAGTCACAATATTAACAAGGTGGAGATTATCGCTGATAAAAGGGGAAGTCCGCCAATTTTACACACATCAAGAGTCCTTTTTTTTTTTTTACTAGGCTTGTACTCACTGTGTGAAAACAGTTAGTAATAATAAAATAATAATGACTCGTGTGGCTCCGGAGGAGCAGCGTCAAGGCTGAGAAAACGACTGGAGTGACACCTCCTGAGTAATCTCTGTTTAGGATGGGGAGGCCACACAACAGAAAGCCTGTGTTATAAACTAGGGACATGGTCATTTATCAAGCAGCAAGTCTTAACATAATATACCACAGAGTTGCATTATGGGAAGTGTAGGATCCAGGGTTTGTGGAGCTTTATCCATAAAAAAGGTCTTTAACAGGATGAGTGTTATTAAAAATGATGAATACATAAGGCTTTAAAATGAATGAGTAGCTAACGTTGCAGTACAACCTCCTTCATTCACCGAGCTGCTGTTCACAGCTGCTCCGCCTCTGGAGAGGTAGCAGTAGATGGAGATGGATGGATGAGGAGAGACAGTGAAACGTAGCGTCTCCACCTTCAGTGCAGAGAGCAGACGGGAGGGAACGAGAGGGGAGACCTCACACACCGCTACCGAGCTGAATTATAGATGAGGTCGGAGGAATGGAGGCACTCGGCTGGCTTTTCCCATCATCCCGTCTCAATCCGTGCATGCATATATATACATATACACACACACACACACTAGTTTTATCTTAATCTACACACAGTTTCACACTCTCACACACAGTTTCTGAGGCCTTCAACATGCCTGCATTATTGAAACCCACTTAGCACACTGGCTTTCTCCCGACATCTGACTCACCGAACCGTTGACCCATAAGACCAGAGAAGAAGAAGAAGAAGAAGAAGAAGCAAAAAAGACGAGAGAAGAAGTCGTGTTGTCAGATATGTTACTATTAGTGAAGAAGTGCCGTTTCCTCTTAGCATGCAGCTGGTGGAAACCGAGAGATGGTAAAAAAAAAAACCACGACTCATTTAACTCATTTAACTGGATACGGGAGGCTTTTGTTGCTATAGATATGACTGTAGAGTGACATTATTGGATGTTACCTACATGACTCGGTACAGTGTGTGTGTGTGTGTGGCTGTTTAGGTGCTGGTGACACGCAGGTGAAGCGTCACCTTTTCAAAGTCACTTGGTTGCTAATAGAGGAACCACCCACAGTATCAGAAAATGAGCTGTGCAGGTGTTAAAAGCCAGAAGAAGAGGGCGAACTGCAGCTAGCGACGCTCGCTGAGAGATTTACCTTTATGGTCCGTGGAAGGATCAGGCTCATAAAACTTTATGAGACGTATCAGTCTTATGAAGAAGTTGTCGCCTGATGTTCAGTTTCTTTCTCGTGGTGAGTTTGAAATTCAGATTTTTGTTTCACTTTTCACATTTTGGATTTTTAAAACAAAACTTCTAAACGTGTTGATGGGATTTAATTTAGTTTATTTACTTCTGAATATTAGGATTGTTTAGATTATTGTTTATTCCCATTTTAAGATGCTCATCACAGGGTCCTAGTGCCCACAGTGTATGTCGACTGACCAATACTCAAAAACTAGAAGTGTTTCTTCCAAATTTGCCGCCACTCTCCGACATGTTTATTTATTTATCATATTTCGTCTGCGTTTTGTCCCGAGGATCAGGTGGAGGAGATGAATATCCATGACGTGTTAAACGGTGGCCCCGCCTACTTCAACCAGACACCTTTTATATACCGTCGGTGGGGTTTTCCATTACAGTCCATGCTATTCTGTTTCTGACCATCAACATGGGGGATATGAGATTACAAACTGTGGCTGTGAATGTATGCGGCCCTTTTTTGTTCAAGTCAACTCACAGATGATACTGATCCTTTCATGACAGTGGATTTTAATTTCAAACATGGGTAGGGAGTCCCTGTACTGTCTGTATTTCAGTATTAATTACGTGGCTCATTTTACGTAATTAAGAGCTTGTTTCTTTTGTCCGTCAGAGAGAAGTTCAGGGTCTTTAAGGTCACTCTGATTGGGCTGAGCTAGTGAACCTCTGGTAGGAAGCTGCTCCATTAACTGCTGCACCCAAGGTGCTTTGTTTTGTCTCGATATCCCCCCCCGGGTGCTTGTTAGGTGAGGTCAACAGACTGGTCAGAGACTGTGGGTGGTACTGAGCGAGCCGAGAGATGCTTTGTAGTTCAGATGAGACGATACCAAAGCTTTTCCCATGTGGAAAGATGTTTGAGAGCTTTTTCGTTGTGCTGAAAGGGAAGAAAAGTGGACTTAGATGAGACGGATCTCTTCTCATAGAGCTTTAATGCTCTGAGTCCTCCTAAAACAAAGGCCTGTAAGCACTTTGAGCGGGCGGTGCATCATTTATCATCATCTATGAAACGTTTTTAAAGGTACAGAAAGTGTGAGTGTGTGTGTGTGTGTGTGTGTGTGTCTCTCTGTGTGTGTGTGTGTGTGTGTGTGTGTGTGTGTGAATTTGTACGTATCTGCAAATATTCAGTCTGTAAACTTCTGCTGTAGTTGTGTTCAGGGTTGAATATGAACTGACATATTTTATGCCTCCAACACTATTAAGAACCTAAAGTTAGATTTATGTTTTGATCGAATATTGAAAGATTTGTCATACTTTTCTGAAATGTATACTTTATTTTATTTTATTTTTTATAAAGGTTTTGTACTACTGTTTTAAGACAATAGTAAAGATATAAAGGCTTTTTCAGATCTGTGTGTGCAGTGACGTGTTCCTGAGAAATTGATCTGCATAAACCTCATTGTCTGTTTTTACAAATTTTAACTGCAAATATCCTTTTTTTTTTTTTTTAAAGCTTTGTTTGGCCCTTACCAGTTTTCACACGCTCACATCTAAAACGTTTCCTGTTTCAGAGGCTGCAAATAAGTAGAAAGTAGAAAAAAAACTGAGGGTTTTTTTGCATTGAAATCTGAAAACTATAAAGGTGCAGTTTTTCCTCTCATTCAGCACCGCCTCCCATCTCACTTCCTCCACCTGTCACCATGGCGACAGACCCCCCCCCACACACACACACACATACTTCCTTTGCCTACCAGCCCTTTAAAATTTCAATATGAAACTAGTTCAACAGGTTGGCAGTGCGCGCGCACACACACACACACACACACATTGACTTACATTCATTTCCTGGAGACCTTACCCATAACCACCACTAGCCATTAGCCCAAACCAAGTCTTCAATCAATGAAGTTGCTTTTGTCCTCGTAACGGGGGCGAGTCCCCACAGCGTGACTGTGTAAATAGATTTAGGTCCCCATGACGCGAGGCATACCGGACCACACACACACACACACACACACACACACACCCAGGCTGATGAAATTAGGAGCAGTTAACTTGCAGTGATCCTCCCGGCACGTAGACTCTCTCTCTCTCTCTGGTTGTTTATCACTCAGATCAGCGTCTGCCTCTCCAAACCAAATGTTTGGGCTGTGTGGTTGAGGCTTTTCTAAACTCTCCAGTGGGTACATGTGAACTCCCAAAAGTTTTCAGAAATATTCCCACACAGACAGAATTGAAAGAAAGATGATCTTTGTTTTGGAGGTGTGAATGTTAGAGATCAGTTTGATGGGAAACGGCCAGCGTTGTAGGAGGAGATCAGCCGTCCTTTCACTCTCCGCCTCTGCTGATATCAATCTGTCCACAAATAAAAGCTTTCAGTTGTATAAACGCAGCAACTCAAAGCCTGCATTAAAAAAAAAAGACAAAAACAAAACAAAAAGCAGCTTTCTGAAAATATCCTCGTCTGAAAATTCGATGCATTCCAGGCCTGAACGAATGCAGGGTTCTGATTGGTCGTCTTATCGTCATAGCAATGGCTGCTGGGGTGTTTCCCATTGGTTGACTTTAAAGATTTAAAATAGATAGGTTTGTGCAAAAGGAAATCGTATTGGATTAAAAACAAAGATTTACAAAGGAAAAAGGTGTGTGTGTGTGTGTGTGTGTGTGTAATGTAATCCTTAATAATACAAAATCTAGAAATAAAACGACATATGTGGGAATAGAGCTGTGATACAAGGTAATATAATCAATCAATAAATGGTAATAATAAATCTGTATAAATGGTTGTGTCTAACCTGCTTCAGGATTGAATAGGAGCGCTAATAGGAGACACGAAGCATTAAAATACAACAACGTCAGCAAAACAAGCAGAGGTAGGTTCAGGGTTTCTGGAAAAACGAGTTCCCGGTTCACCTCATCAAATGGATCAACACTCCTTCTCAGATTACAACCAGAACAGGTTATTTATCAGTCCGTCTTCCAGATTTAATCTGTTGATAAGCTGTGCATCAGGTGTCTGGCTGCATTTCTGGATCCACAGCGGTAAGATGTCGAACTGGGAAAAAAAAGGTGCTTTTAACCAATCATCCCTTCATCTGGTTGACCTTTGCATGTCATTAACCAACATACAAATGCTACGTGCTACATGCAAACTCTGGAGACACAGAAGCAAATAGCAGTGTGACTACTTTGCTCGGCCTCTTTTTTTTTTTTTTGTTACCACGCTCTCTTGTCAGGTATTTGTGAAATGTAAAACTCCTCCCTGTGCATTATCTGACAGGCTGCATCGCAGGGGAGACGAGGTTTGCAGCAATACACCGGCAACCACTGGTGACATGAACACATTGGAATAATTTCTACAGTGATGTCTTGGCTTAGAGGTACCTGGACATCCCTGAATCCACAGAAAAAACCCACACGATGCCTGCAGTTACTCTGTTTGTAAGTGCTTTTGAATATGGATGGTGATGGGATAAGTCTCTTTGTAAATCCTGAAATTATTAGCCTTTCTTGTTCAATCTGTAATATTATAGTTCTCAATAGATTTTTTTATTTTCTCTCCACTTCTTTCTTACGGCCTGTAAATGGTGTTTTAAAATGAGCCAGAAGAAGCTAAACGTACAACACGAAGCCAAAATTATGAACAAAATCTAAAACTCACAGATTAACACGACTTCTTTATGTAATCTGTACATAATTTAACTGTTCCCCCCCCTCGCCTCCAGTCAGCTATGCTAAGATAAGATAAGATAAGTTATGTGTATCTGGGGTCTTGATTCATATTTAGTGTGTAGATGTGAGTGTGGGGTGAAAGTGAGACGGACGGTGGGGAGTGTGTGTGTGTGTGTGTGTGTGTGTGTGTGTGTGTGTAAACATATCAACAGATCACTTATCTCACGCTCCATATAACCTTTTTCAAGTCTGTCTTAAAACTAAAGTCATTCCTCCTGTTCATACGTCATAGATGGATGTACCTTCATGATGCACTAAGAATCCACAAAATACACAAAAAACAACAATATTTCAAAGTTTATCTGAATCTAATATGAACCTTCGGCCATCCAAAATGAGTCAAATCCAGTAGATATGTTTCAACGTTAGTCCTAACCCTAACCCTATAACGTCTCAACAGGGAAACACTCTGAGGAAACAGGAAACTTAATGCTAAAAATAAATACGTCAGATATCTACTTGATATGACAAACAGCCTGATAAATAAGCTTTAGACAAACATTGAAAGGCACATTGTGGATTTTGGCCCCCATCAGTTACATTAAAAGCACATTTAATGTTGTTTTAATACACATTTGCATCCTTTAACATTAAATTTAGCTTTTCATCACTGTCACTGTTTCCGTTTTGATTTGTCTGCGGCGGGCTCGAGGGTAGAAAGAGATGAATCTTTTACTCACCCCTCACTTCCTCCTCTTCTTCGTCCTTTTATGGCGAGCTGTACGGGAGACAGAGGGGAGCGAAGGAGGGAGCGAGTGAATTGGAGATGACAGACGATAGTTGGGGAGTGAGAGACATGTGGCGCTCCGCTTCACTACACCTCCTCTCCTTCTCCTCCCGTCTCCTCTAAATTTTCTTTATTTCTCGTTTCACATGTGATTTGTGTTCGTGGCAGCAGAGGTACAGCGTGTGCTTCGTTTATGAGGAGATGCATTTCTGGGAATTGATCCCATGACATAACCTGAAAATAGCATCCATATCTCCTCTTTAGGGATCTGAATATATAACTGCTGTCTGCTGATGAAACCGTTCACAACAATTATATTAAATATCCGTTTGATGAAAATTATTACTTCACCTGCGTTAATCAATTGATCCTATATATCATATATCATATATGTGATTTGTTTTAGTTAATATTGAAGTCCAGATTATCTTTATTTAACTTCTGCTAATACAAGTTATAAAAGTTTTCTATAAGTTTTATTCATAATTGCGTCAGTTTATAATGTTTTATTGAGTTTTTTTTTTATTTTTCTATATTGGATTTAACACCAGTGATAATGAATGAATCTGTGCTCACAGTAACACATCTGCTGGGTGTTAAGCTGCCAACATGAACCTTTCTGAACTCTGTGATTAACACATTCATGTTGTATCATATCTTCATGTTGGCTCGTCTCAGGCTCCCACTCATGCCTCATTCACTCTTCTCCTCCCTCCGCTGGCCCGTATCTCTCCATATTTCCACCTCCTCTCGCCTCTCTCTCCTCCCCCATCTTCAGGCGGACCTCTCTCCTCCTCCCCTGCCCTTCTTTACACTCATCTTCTCTCTACGTTTCTCTTCATATCCAGTAGTTGAGACCCTCGGGGGACTTCAGATTCATACGATACATTACTGGGAGGTCACCGCACAGTTTTTTTTTTTCCTTACCTCAGTTTTTTTATATATATATTCGCCTACACATTGTGTGCTTAATGTGTTCAGATGTCCAACATCTTTTGAAGATGGATTAGAGTACCAGAATAAATCTTGCTGTATAAGCACCGAGTGTCCTCGTTCCTTGACCGTCCTGCCTGCGTCAAACACAGGAAATCCCGCTCAAAGAGCCCAGACAGGCGTTCACATCCAGATGTGTTGTGCATACATAAAGTGAATGTACAGGATTAGATTAGGATGACATACTTTTGACATTTGTAGTTTTTAGCCATGCGGGCGGCGTCGCTCTATGGTCGGGTCCACCTAAAATATATCTTTCAAGATGATGAATCCTACTGACTTTCTGTGTGTTTCCTGTCCTCCTCAGGATGAATTATAATCACTTTAGTGATGCCTTAAATATGCTTTTACCGCCATCATCAGGTCAGACTTCCTGTTTGTCCAATAATCCTACTTTGGTTATCAATACCTTCAAAACGACTAATGACGTTCCCATCAGCCTCAGCTATACACGTTGGGTTCAGCGCTAATTAAAGCGTTTACTCTTTCCACTGTTTCTTCTTTCCTTTATTTATTTATAATGTATAGCTACAGGATGATAATCAAATCATTTAATCAACATGATATTCAGCGAGCATCATGCATTTTGCAGAGCCAAATCGTAGCACGATTAGATGATTTCTCAGTGTTTTAGATCAGGATTTGTTTCATCAATGAACTTCTGAATAAATTAGCACTTCTACAGTTTAACTTGTTCCTCCGTCTGACAGCAGAGATCCATCCGTAAAGTTGAAAAATTCAGACTCGTGTTGAGTTTTTCTTTTCACACTTCAGCTTCTTTCCTCGAACCGGAGCAGCAAACATCGGTCTGAGTGTTGAAACGGTGAACGCTGTTGAACTAATTTGCTTCTGTCTGCTAGTTTGACTGTTTCTTCTACCAAAGGGTGGTGATTGATTTGTTTTTTTTAACAACCCTCGAGGACATTTGCTCTTAAGTTAAATCACGTTCCTTCATTTCCTCCCTCTCTCCAGGATGAAAATGCGGCGGCACAGGGTGTTCTTGCTGTGCACGGTGGGCCTGTGCGTCATCTCCTTCCTCCACTACTACAAGGCCCTCCACTACGTCTCCCTGCTGCGCGAGCTCTCCGCCCCGTACCCCAACATCAAGTCCTTCATCATGGTCACCGGCTTCTTCTGGAGGGAGAAGGGTGCGTCCGCAACCCCGCTAAGCCCCGCCTCACCTGAAGAGGCTCCTCCCTTACCTGTTCTCCGCCCGTCAGACACCAAAGCTCGAGGCGTGGCGGGTGCTGCGGGAGGAGGAGACGGCGGCGGAGGACTGGATTTGGGGATTGGGGGTGTCATGATTGGCGGTGCTGGAATCATTGACAATGCAGGTGTGGAGATGAGGCTCAGGGAGGAGCCAGCACCTCCTCATCCTTGGGAGAAACCAGAGGAGAACCAGCGGGGAGACACTCCAAATGAGGTTAGATGACTAAACATTTTATCATCCTATATACCAGAAAAAAAAAAAATATCAGCCAATATGTCATTATTGGTATCGGCCTCAAACTTCCTGAATTGGTCAAACTCTGTGACAAATACATTGGAGATGTTAATGATAATTGATTGATTGATAGATAATTGGAAATGGTACCTCATTAACAAATATATAAAAAAAATATGGTTTCATACATTTCTGCTATTTAAAATCACAGAAGGGATGTAAACAACAACGTTTTCTTGAGTTAATTGTATATTAACTCCTGTTTTATTGATTTTATGTCTTTTCTTTCCCCCACTGTCATTGAATTTTATGACTTGTGTTTTTATCATTGTACAAAATAATCACCAACATTCGGCCTATGTTCATTTTAACAGAACCTCTCAGGCTTTGATCAGACTGCAGGCAAATCAGGTCTTTAAGTCAGACTGTCCTCGCTGTTGTTTGCAAGCGATCACATCGGATTTGTATTTGATTTGATTTGAAGCGTCGAGAAATGAAGATCCAGAGTGCCAGCAAACAATTTATTTCAGCATGTGTCCGCTAGGCTGTTGTTCTCTGCGTTGTCCTTCATACCGAGTGTATGCTCAGCCACTCTGACGCACCTCCGTCACTCTGGATTTGTTGTTGTTGCGTGTCACGTTGTAACTGTGGAAATCTTCGAAAGCATCTCAAATGCCAAATAACCTGTTCAACAGGCACGCACATGTGCAGTCATTGTTCTTTAAAGGATAAAGCATCTTTAAACAGCCTCGCCTCAATTTTAACTCTCCTTTGTCTACTTCCTGTTCAAATAAATATGTTGCTGTCTGTCAGACTGTCCTCCCACAACAAACACGCTTCTGTTGTCTAAGCAAATGTCCAAAAAAACATGTTTATATTAAAGTGAAAAAGTAATCTGATAGCAATTATTAGTCTTTTCTATCTGGAGCAAAGCAGGAAGTATCCTGACGTTTTATTGTTGGGCTACGACCTGACAAACCACAAACCTTATCCTTATTTTCTGTTCTTCATCTTCCTTTTCAGGAGAGAGCTGAATCACATGACCACATGAAGCCACCACCCCGCCCAAACCACCCCGCCCAACCTGTTGGTCCAGACCTCCCAGAGGCTCCTTTAGTGAGAAAAGAGCACCGGGTGGTCAAGAATCAATTACCAAAATCTGTAGCATCCATGGGAGACCTCCACACCCGCACTCACCAGCTTCAAGATGACAAAACACCTTACTTTGTCCGAACCAAAGCTGGAGCCCTCTGCTTCAGGCAGGGGACAGAGGTGGCGACCCCAAAGGAGTACTCTGGGAAATTAGGGGGCGCTGTGGCCAATGGAGGTGGGGAAGGTGGTCGGGTAGCAGCTGCTGGGCAACGGAAACCTCTGGAGGTCCAGCAGCAGCCCTCCATCCCTCCAAAAGCCAAGGCGAGGGCTCGGGGCAACGGGAAGCGGTTGGTCAAGTGTGTGTGTCGGCCGGGATGGCACGGACCTTACTGTGGGGTTCCCACCATGGTGTACCACTCCAACCTGCCCACCAAGGAGCGGTTGACACCAAGAGAGACCCCACGGAGGGTGATCAACGCCATCAATGTTAACCATGAGTTTGACCTGCTACACGTACGCTTTCATGAGCTCTCCCAAGCTGTCGACATGTTCCTCGTTTGTGAATCCAACTTCACTGCCTACGGAGAGAAACGGCCTCTGAGGTGAGACACCGTCTTCTGGATTAAAGTGATTATGAGAGCCGTGTCCTCGAGCAAAATGAGGTTGAGGTCCTATTGCACACTGGGAAACGCGCTCTGGTTTCATAAATATTCACCGTGTAGAATCTAAAAGTTAAATAATCCCAAATTTTTGCCAAATTGTGACACTTTGCTGGTACGTTGAGTAGTTGCTTGTTTTACATCTTACACGTCTTTGTTTACAACCAAACTTCACACTTCTTGAGAATCAGTGTGCTCAATAACAATTAGAAGTGAAGAACATGAAATGCCTTGGGAGCAATTTTACAGCAGATTATGACGAGAGTGACATGATTGACTCTGCATGCGGCCTTGAAGGGGAGAGATCGGTGTGTTTAATCATGGATATGACACCGCGTGAAAGCGGCTACGTGTCTTTGGCTATGAATATCAACAGGTTGACTTATTCTTCCTGTGAGCTTGTTTTACTGACACTAGATTTTCTACTACTAAAAGTCAACATTTGTCTTTTTTTTGACAAAAAAAACAACAAAACAAAGCAGACTTCTTTTCAAGTAGCACTAATGGATTTTCAGTTCATATGGAAGGAACCATTTTAAAGAACCAAATAAATACATCTAAACAGCTAAAACACAACAGGTTGTAATATTTGTACAAACATTTGTAATATTTTCAATCTCCTCTTCAGTTTCCTGCAGCTCCTCCTCAATGGTACATACGACTACATACGTCACAAGATCCTGTACGTGTTCCTCGACCACTTCCCAGACGGCGGTCGGCAGGACGGCTGGATCGCTGACGACTACTTGCGTACCTACCTGACACGCAACGGCCTGTCCCGGTTGGTGGGCATCAGGTCGGACGACGTCTTCGTCATCAACGACGCTGATGAAATCCCAGCTCACGAGGGCCTCCTTTTCCTCAAGTTGTTTGATGGTTGGACAGAGCCTTTCGCCATCCACATGCGCAAGGTAGCATGGATATGTTAGCACGTTTGTGTGTCTGTTTTCTGTTTTTTTTTCTCCTTTTGAATCACCGTCTACAAATGAACTGCATTCTGTGCTGTTTTTATAATTCACTTTTTGCCTGTTATCTCTCCATATCCAGTCACTGTATGGGTTTTTCTGGAAGCAGTTTGGCTCTCTCGAGGTGGTATCAGGCTGCACCGTGGCGATGCTCCGCGACGTCTACGATGGCGACGGTATCAAACTGCGCCGTCGTGAGTATTACACCATGCCGGGTTTCCGCAAGTATGAAAACGACACGGGCCACATCCTGGTGCAGTGGTCGGTGGGAAGCCCCTTCCACTTCGCTGGCTGGCACTGCTCCTGGTGCTTCACGCCGGAGGGAATCAACTTCAAGCTGGTGTCAGCGCAGAACGGAGACTTCCCGCGCTGGG
The DNA here is from genome assembly GCA_036937835.1 of Pampus argenteus. Taxonomy (NCBI): domain Eukaryota; kingdom Metazoa; phylum Chordata; class Actinopteri; order Scombriformes; family Stromateidae; genus Pampus; species Pampus argenteus. The sequence goes on along the minus strand of CM072866.1, from coordinate 22,821,578 downwards.
GCGACTACGAGGACAAGCGAGACCTCAACTATATCCGCGATCTGATCCGGACGGGGGGCTGGTTCGATGGCTCGTTGCAGGAATATCCCCCTGTGGACCCCAAAGAGCACATGTACGCCCCCAAGTACATGCTGGAGAATTTCAGCAGGTACCGCTACCTCCTGGAGAACCCTTACAGCAAAGTATCCAGACAAAGTGACGGCTAGGAGTACGGCGGGAAATGAATACGGTATGTGAACGAACTAGCAGGGCCCAACCGAAGCCTCGGCAGAGTATTTTTCTTTGGGGGGGGGGGGCAAAATGGTACTGATGAACTACATCTCTCATTGGATACTAAATGTGTCTCCACCAGGCAGCACTGATGTTGCAGGGATTTAAAATCTCTAAAAGATCATTGTTTTGAGGTTCAAAAGGGAACACTGAATCACATCCACCATGGATTTACAGAGAGAGCGTTGAGGACACAACCACTGGATAAACAAAGTAATCGATTTCCTCATTCCTCCCTTTTTGGGGGAGGTGCCAAGCTATCTCTCTATTTGTCACCCCGCTCCTATCCTCCCTTTCTTCGCCTGACCTGATTGGACCTGCCTGTCATCTGAGAAGAGGGCAGCCGCTTCGGAGCAAAGCGATGGATATTTCGCAGGCGTGTGAAACCTGTGGGGACGAGTAAACTTGGAAAAGAAGGATTTTTTTGTTTGTTTTGTTTGTTTCTGTCTGTGTTTACTAAAGATCCCGATCCATCCGTCCACCTTCAAATGTCTTCCTGTTATATTTGGTGACCTCTTTCCTGAAATGCAGACACACACACACACACACATTCAGATATTCAGCTTTTTTTTTAGGAAATTATGAATCCTATTTAAACCCTGCTGGAGTACCCACCGCCAAATTAAAAGGAACAACTAGATGGAGATGTTTCAACTTATTCATGTACTCACACCTTAGACCTTCTTTCTGTGTGTGTGTGTGTGTGTGTGTGTGTGTGTGTGTGTGTGTGAGACCTGTCTTTGTAGCATATTGAAGTGAGGTTTTGGGCCGTGAAAGGGGAACAAGATCAGCGAGAGGAAACAAAGTCAAAAAGAAACATCAGGGGGGAGTGAGGGAGCACAAGGGAAGGGCTGTGAAGGGAGACGACGAGATGGGGAAAACAGTGCGAGCGAGACAGAAGACAGGAAAGAAAGGAGGATAATGAAGGAGGAAGAGAGTGATGATGAAAAGGAGGCTCTCTCAATGCTCGCCTTCCCACAGCGCCAACAAGAGTCGCAGGGATGAGTGTGCACAAACTGTGTGTGTGAACGTGTGTGTCCCTCCAGAGCTTACAGACATCTCTGAATAAATCATGTCCTGTCGATGGCATCAGAGACAGATGAAACTCAGCAGTTTTTTTGGGGTTTTTTTTTTTTTGTTTGTCCGATGAGAACAATGGAGACCAGTTGGGGAGGAAAGAACGGCCATCAGTCGTCTCTCTGTCTATCCAGCAGCTGAGATGACTTTGTTTCCTTGGAAACAAAAGTATGTGAAAGAGGAGACGGGATGGGATGTTTTTAAGATGAGTGGGTGGGTTCAGACGAGGTCAGCGCTGACTGTAGGTCCCCCTGGTTAAATATGTCTTTCTTCTTCAGCTGTCTATCTGAAAATGACTCTCCTCGTCCTCGTTCGTTCTCTCGTTTTGTGCTGCTAAGTGTCTTCAGTGTTTTGTTTCCTGTTAATACTCATTAACAGAGCATATTTTCTCCCCACTCTCCCACATTTCAATTATTATTCACATTTCCCTCTCTGTCGAACATTATGAAGTGTCTCCAGCTCGCTCTCTTTCTCTCCACCCACTCACACACTCCATTTTCGGTGTGTGTCAGTTTCCTCTTAATCCTCACAAAAATGCCCCCATTTCAATAATAGGGTTTATTTATCTTCCCCCGTGCCTCGTCCCCCCCCCCCCTCATATATCACCAGGACGGGGAAGCCGTTACCATGGCGATGCCTTTCCTGTGCACAGATCACTGTCACGCAGAACATTTAGGCATGAGCGCTCATGTCTTTTGCTCTCAAACCCCCGACATTGTTGAGCTGAAGTTCAGTGACAATGCGGCAGATTTTTACGTGCGTGCTTTTTGCTGCGGGCGGAGCATTCTAATCAAGGGCAGAAAAAAATAATAATATCAGCAATATTTACAACGCTAGGGCGCGGTTAAGGATGCTAAACATGCAGCAGACAAGTACCGATCTAAGAAAGGGCATTGATTTCTCTTTTAATTGCAGATTGACTGCTTCTTTAACGCCTGTCTCGGCTTTACAGATACCTCAGCTTCAGGTTAGACGCTGGTTCAAGGTGAAAAGCTCCTCACTTTAAACCCTAAATGCAAACGTTACATATTGAATCATCAATTATCATCTTAATACTATGATTTCCAGCTTTACCTCATATTTATTCAGATTCCAACCCGAAGGCACATATTGAAATCTCAAAATGATTAAACTGTTAGATACAAAAGCCTATTTACTGGATGAGCAGTGATTTGGCCAAACCGGTTAAACATTTGATCCACGCTGGCTCTTCATGGCTCCTGCTGGGGAAAAGCAGATTAGCTGCTGACAGTTGTGTCGGGTCTGTGCTGCTGTTTTGATGGCAGAGTGGTCTGTGGTGGCAGCTGTTCGGGGTTTGGTGTTGGTGTTCAGAGGCAAACTTCCCATCCAAAAGCCCAGCGGGGCTGCAGAAAGAAACGAGCTTTAAATAGGATTTGACATGAAACGACACGAGAGACGACAACAATGCTGAAGCTTTATTTGAAATTAGAGTTTCGGCCTCAAAGTGAAGGCGTTTCCTCACTTTGATAATAAAGATTGATAAAGATAGACTTATAAGGGAAGTAGGCAACTTGAGTGGATCTTGTAGATTTTAGAAAATGTAAAAATCACAGATTAAGACAAAAGGTTAACGGCCTCAAACCACAACAGACTTCATCCTCTGATGTACACGCTGCCGTTTCTGCTCTATTAAGTGTATTCTGTGCACTTTTAATATCATTTGAACGTGTGCATATCATATCAGATAAAGGTATCCGGGCTGCTGAAAGGCGAGCCAGGGTGACTTCACTCGGCCTGTTGCCCTGTTATTGCCATGGCAACTATCCTCTTTATGAATTCCTGAGATTTCCAACGGGCCAAGGTCATCAACGAGATAGCGGAGGATAAGAAGTGATGTGGAGCAGATGGAGGGTGATTGAGAAATATCAAATCTGTTCCACTTAATGCAAAAATGCACGAAACAGAAATGCAAAATCTCGCATCACTTTCAGTGAATGTCACAGCGCTGCAGAGCTGAGAATAGTAACACACACACACACACACGCCGTGTACACCATTAACCAGCATGCACCTCTTGTTTTTCATTAATTTGACTGACTCATCACAGGGAGCGATAAGAAAAGGGAGACAACATGAACACTTTTCTTTAAAAATCATGAACCAGGAATAAAAGAAGATTCTGAAACCGAGTTTAAAAACCAAAACGAGACAGGTTTCAGAAATAATCTGTCCACTGATGATGACACAGGAAGAAGAGGGAGGTGATGAGCTTCACCGAACGGCTTTGATTTTTCATTTGGATGGAACGAAGTCATCGCGGCGGCGAAATGAAAAGCGTCTAAATGAAGGGAACAGCTCATCATCCCCGTAAAAAAGGAAATCTATAAACTAGTGACAGTTGAAGTGGAAACAAGGTTGTGATGTTGACAGATTTGAGCGCTGTTTGTGCCGCCTGGCCGGGCTTATAATTAGAGATGCACCATATTGGATTTTTTTTTTTTTTTTACTGATATCCAATAAGCCGATATTTTCCATCCCATCTTGGCCGACCAACACTGATACCGATACACAGTGTGCACATATCGTTTCCCACATAGTTGCAGAGAACAAGTCTCTCCTATAGTGGATTTTAACATATTATTAAGCCTGCCGTCTAATCGTGATGCAAATATAAAACACAATGCTTCAAAACAAACCGTATTTATTGTTATGAGGCTGCTGACAGTGGACAGTCTGTCTAATTGCAGCTCCGGTTTGATGCCTGCTTGTCACAATCAATCATAAAATAATAAAATATGGGATATGTGAGATGGGTGAGCTGCAGCCAGCAGCTGCAACACAGCCCGGCCTTGACTTTGATGTTACAGCTTATTTCCAGTGTTTTTTAACATTTTTACAACAGTGTCAAACATTAACCAACCTTTTGACTTTTTCATCAGGTTGTAACTCAACTGCAATAAACATGGCTGCTTGCGTCAGGTGATGCAAAACGGTAAACAAGACGCAGTGATAAAGCTGCGGACGGGGTGTTGCTAGGAAACAACTCCGTCTCCGTCTACGGTTTATTACTGTTGGCCAGTATCAGTCGTTTTTTTTTTTCTTTGCACAAAGTATGAATTTATTGAGTTGCGTAGAAATGTTTTTTGCACATAATTTATGTGCCTAAATGTTTAAAGGGGCACGCCGTAAAGTTCGGAGACTTTAATATATTAATGAGAGAGGCAGAGGCTGAGATATCCAACACTGGATCCATTATACATTTCCCATAATGCAACTCGGCAGCATCTCAACAAATCCTCCTGATCCACAGACGATATCATACAGTTGTTATTAAACGCTGGGTAGAAGTAACCATGAATGATATTCATGAAAATATCATCACTAATAATAAATAATCAGATCCTCCATTGTTGGTCCAGCCATCTTTTCAGCACACACACACACACACACACACTAACCATTAACACATGTTTTCAGTGTTCAACATGTGTGTATCCCATACAGATGTGTGTCTGCAGGGCCGTGTTGCTCCACCACCACCACCATCACCTCCCTACACCCCCCCATCTGTTGTGCCTGCTTGTCTACAAGGCTTTACATGCCTTCACGGCTCTGGGCCCCCACCAGCTCTGTGGCTTCCACCCATTGATCTTTTCCAAGAAACATTAGCGGCAGGCAGAGCAGAAATAAGGGAGGAGGAGTGTGTGTGTGTGTGTGTGTGTGTGTGTGTGTGTGTGGGTTTGACTTTGTTGTCGTTTCTTTCTCTTTTCTCTCTGAGGGGTTTCAGCGCAGGTCTGGAAAAGTGTGGAAACAAAGTACTTTAAAAGAGTTTCTAAATGAACAAAATCCTTCGGAAATAAAAAGTTCCAGTGTACTGAGCTGGTACACAAAAGATGACGAATGAAATATGTTGTTGTTGTCTCCATGTAAGCAACGGGAAGCGTTCACATTCCCCCAAGCTGAGCGATCACATTAACCCCGACAGCTGCAGCGATGTATCACAACTGATTGGAAAACAGTCGGTCCCACAAAACACAGTTCAAGTCTTCTGTTTGTGCTTCAGGGCTGAATTTGTTTCTATACGACTCGTTATCTGATGCCTACAAGTAATATTAAAGGGTCGGTTCACCCAAATTACACAACAAAAAAACAAAACGTATTCTTCCACTTTGTTGCAGATAGTTTCGTGATATCCAAAACTTAAACTTGTGTTTCTGATAATGGAGGTCGTAGGAAGTAGTCCCTATGGCAGCTGTTGACTGGGTGCGTAGTAACATGGAAAAGCTGTTCAGTGTTGTCATATAAGTTTAATTTTGCAGCGATTTTTGAGCTTTCGCAAACAAAATTCCTTTCTGTTACTGTTGAGTGAAAACAGAAATCAGAGAAACCACAAGTGCACATCTGCGTAGATGGATACAAATCGCTGTGAAAGTTGACCGAGAAGTACCTCGAGTCCTTGAACTGCTCCGAGTTCGGGACAGGTGCTAATAAAGAGACCTTATGCTAAGATTTAAAGCATTAAACGGTGTCTGTAATTCAACAGCTATCCTTAAAAACCTTCTTATTGTTTATGGCTCTTTTTTTTTAATGAGTAAATCAATTGGGTGCGGTCCAGTTCTGTTCAGGAACGCAGCCAGCTTGTGTCTAACGTGCCCTATCACACACATTGAAGTGTGCTTCGATTCAGCACAAACAGGCTTCAAATTAAACAGCCGTTTAGAAATCTGAAATACTGGAAACGTTGCTAACGATAAGCGGGAAAACTGCTCCTCTGCAAACATCTCACATTCTGTCTGATGAACGCGTCTGGTATGTATGACAGCAGAAAACAGGAGAGGTATGCGAGCATGTGTTTGTGTGTCGGGGCTCATAACACGTCTGAATGTGTTCCAGGGCAGATTGTTGGCTGTAAGGACGAGTCTGGTTCGTATGTGTGAGTCCATATGTTGTGACACTGCAGATCTGAGAGATGAAAAATTCAAGAGTAGCTGTGCAGAGACAGATGGACGCGGTGACACACGCGTGCATAAAAAAGTCGGTGAGTTGCGTGAGACGAGCCGACACTTGGATGCGGATCAAATGCCGTCAGAAACCGGAGGGAAGGGATGAGTGTTGCATATGTCTGATGCCTGTGTGAGGCTACATTAAAAGGCACTTTTGTGTTGTTGTTGTTGTTTTTTTGGTTGGGGTCCAGATTTTTGCCACTTCAGCCGGCGTTTTGTGACAAGTGACGAAGCAAAAAGATCTTTTCAAGGCCTTTAATGGAAAAAAACAGAGTTTAAACATGACACAACCAGGTCAATAAAGCCAGGACTTCCCAGGAACTTGACTGGATTCAACCTCATCCAAACACATTCGTGAGTCAGGCTTTATCGCCTCAACATCAGGGGCCGGTGGGAGCAAATCTCCTGCAGCCAGGTTGCAAAATCTTTATATAAAGCTTTCCCAGAACACCGGACTGGCTGTAAACGCATCGCAGCAATGCATGATGGTCAGACTGAAATCTATCTATCACACACAGGTCGTAACATTCAGGTATCTTTCGGACATGTAGCACATGATGCAGTATGTGTTTACTCCTTTTCGTGTGTGTGTGTGAGACTTTGTAACTTGAACCTACCTGCTCTCCCCTTAGCGGCCCGAGCCTGAACTGAGTGACGGGGCGGGGGAGGGGAGGGGAGGGAGGGGGTGAGGGAAAAGAGGGCGAGATGGAGTCTCCAGAGGGGTTTGAATTCCCTGCAATCAGAAACAGACGGAAAAAGGGAGTGACTGATCCTTACAATCACAGACTTTCCACATTTAGACTTTTTTTTTCTTTCATTCGTGTGAAGTCGGTGGTCTTTTCCTTCTCGGGTGTTTTCATATTGTTCTGATGGAAACAGACGGCGTGTGTCTCTGGCACCTCTGTTTTTCTATTTAACTTTGTTTTTGTACTTTTTTTTTTGTAACTTCATCCACTTGGCAGCTTGATATTTAATGTCTTTTTAAGGCGGTGTGTGTGTGTGAGTGTGTGTGAGTGTGTGTGAGTGTGTGTGTGTGAGCTCATAAGCACTGTCAGCCTACTGCTTGAATAGACGTCCACTTCACCTCACGGATCTTTTACCTCCTTCGGGCATCATATACTGTGGCGGCCATTTTTTTATTTTTTTTGTTGCCAGTTGTTGTTTTGATGTCACCATGTTGTTGTTTTTGTTGTTGTTGTTGTTGTTGTTGTTTTTCTCCATGTGACCCTTAACAGCATCACATAACCACTTGATTTATGACTTGTTTTGTTTGTTTTAATGATGTTTTATTCATAACTAATTCATTCATACATGGCAGCATTAACACACACACACACACACACACACACACACACACACACACACACACACACACACACACACACACACACAGTGAGCCTCTGTTTTTACTGTGCTCTGATTGTGGCCGTGTCCACTGCTGGTCAAACAGTCAGACTACTGTAGCCGCTCTGTTTGTGCCCTCACTGTTATGTGATCGCTATGAAGGCTCGCCATTGTGTGACCAAAGCCTTTTTTGTTTTTTTTTGTTGTTTTTGTCGTCACTCAGCCACTCAGAACCAGTTTCGGCTGGAGTCCCGACACAAGAAGAACCAGGATACTGAAGAAAAAACAAAAAAAAAACAAATCCTGCCATTTTCATCTTCAGCTGTCCGTCAACACAGCGACGTGTTTTGATGCTTTTTGTCTTCTACTTATTTTTCCTTTTTTATCACTGATCTGTCTGTGTGTGTTGTTTTTCCTCGTCTCCAAATAGACAACGATGTCATGAAAAAAACAAACAGAAAAAACAAAGCGGTGATGATCTCTTTTGGGGAAAAAAGCTTTTTTTAAATTTGAGTTGCATGCTGAAAAGCAGACAGTACTTCTGCCTATAAAACGATGAATTGCACCTTATTGGAGGGATGTGGTTTGGTTCTGTTTAATGCATACATAAATCTATATAAATATATATAAGGGGGATGTATATTGTTTATTTGTTTACTTTTTCATTTTGATAAAACACATAACTGCTAAGCTTGTCAGGCAATGTATCTTCAACAGGGTTTTGTTTGTTTTTTTAATGCTTATTAATGCAAAGGGGTCGTTATAATTGATGCATTCACTGTTTGTATTAGAAGAGCTTCATTAAGCAGCATCACAAAATAAACCAGAGGCATAAAAACATCTAAAAATCAACTAAAAATCAAAACTTAAGACCAAATGGAGCCAGAAAACACACATTTAACAGTGTGTTAATCCAATAATAAAAATATATGACAAAGATCTTCTCCACAGACATGCAGCAGGAGCACGTTGGTGTGACTGTCTGGATAACAGCTGCTGCTTAGTGAAGCCCTGTCCACACACAGTGACCACTAGGAGGCGTCCTGCTTGTCCTCTCACATATCACACACAACACTTCCTTCGCCTTCCGTCCATCTTGTCCTTGAAAAAGGGCAAATGACTAATTGGAAAAAAAAAAAAAAAAAGACACCACATTGCTTTGACACATACAGACACACAAACACAACACACACACACACAACAACAATACGTCCTGGGCAGATGACTGGCACTAGGCATGGTGCTGCCACCCGGTCTCATGTCCCCAGGGCAATGTGCTGTCTGCAGCCAATTAACCAACAGGGCCGGCTGCCAGGTCCGTATCCATCTAATCCTCTCCACCCTCCTGCCGGGTTGCCAGATTTACCCCTCCACTTTATACACAGACTTTTATTATGTTAAAAAACACAACAACAACAACGAGAGGGATAATGAAAGTAGGTTAGATGACTCTGTTTGTGTGTTTTTTATGGATAAAATCCTGGTGTTTGTTTTTTAATTGACCTACATGAACATGGAGGAATAACTAATGAAGCGGCCATCCTTGCAGTTCTTGATCATCTCTCTGAGCAGCTTTCAGCCACATTTATCAATCAGGCTCTTCAAGAATATGTTTGCAAAAGCTTTCAGGAGAGGACACAGCATGGCCACATATGAGCATGCTGTATTACATCAACCCAACCTGTACGGCCGGCCTCCCTCTGTCCCCATGCACTGATAATGATTGTATATGGTCGCATAGTTTTATTTTTTATATCATTGTTGGGGCTTGTTAATTTTTTTGTTGTTTTTTTTTTATTAATTTGTGGTGTTATTTTGAGACAGTTTGATGGGCCTGTCGCTCTGTAAACGGTGTGCGGGAGAGTTTTTGTATGTAACTGTAGCTTCCTGGATGTGTGTGTGTGTGTGTGTGTGTGTGTGTGTGTGAGAGACAGAGAGAGAACAGAAGAGGCCGGGTGTGTTGTTCAGTGGCTCGGTGTTCAGATCCCATCAGCCCCTTTTGCCTGTGTTCATCATTGTGCCAGTGTGTTCAGGTGTTCCCTTGACTCTACATCCGCTCATCCAAATGGAAGAGAAAGAGGGAGAACGGGAGGAGCAGGAGGAGGAGGAGGAGGAGGCAGACAGTCTTTTCCCCTACGGGAAAAAAAAAAACATAAATGAGAAAAGATGCTTTTGAAAAAAGGATATTTTTCTCCTCTGCGGGGTCTCAAAGAAGAGTGTAAATTTCTAAGTTAATTGAAAAAAAAAATGCTGAATAAAAAAAAAAAAGCTCATTTGTTCTCTATATGAATGGCTGTATGTTAACCATGAACAAAAAATAATGAGTTCTATGACAAAGACATATAATAAATTAATTTTAAAACATTTTAACCGCGCTGTCTGTTTGTTTCAGACTTACATCGAACAACTTCATCTTCAGGGCGTCTGTTGAGGTGTCGAGGCTGATGTTTGTGTGCAGATGTTGCTGGATTACGGTGCTTTGCATCATCCGGCTCTCATCTCACTAGAGGGCAGCACTGCAGCACACATCATTACAGCTCATTAAGCTGCATCATTGTGCACACTTCGTATTGCTTTGGCTTCATTATAACAGAGTTTTAATGTTCAAAAGTCTTTTGTTACATCTAAATATTAAATTATGTTCTTACATGACAAAAAAAAACCCTATTAATTATATATAAACTAGATTTTGACACAGTTCCTCAACAAGAAAGGACCTCAAATTTAAGTAATAGTTCAGTAAAATAACAGAAACTGGACAAAAGTTTGACATTTTGGGACATTTTGATCGTTTTTGTTGTCTAATGTGGTTGTAGCTTCATATTTACTATATATATATATATATATATATATATATATATCCAAAAAATACAAACTTGTGCAATGTTCAAAACAAACCAAATATAATATGAATCACCCTCAAATATCAACAACTTCAACCGCAGCAGTCCGTCTTTGGAAAACAAAAGTATAATCGGAGGCCGTGACACCGCTGTGACACATTCAGCTGGGAAAATGAAGCGACTGTGAGTCTAAACACTCGAAGTTAATGTCCAGTTCAAGCGCCAGATCAGCCGCAGCAGACAAGGGTGTAACAGCACCCAGCCTAGCCATGCACACACACACACACACAGGAATGCATTACTGTTGTTTTTCTGAGTCTGAGCTGGACAATGAACCACGAACAAAAGGCCTTTAAATATCTGAAGACGCCCACATGTAGAGAAACTGCAAACAGATGCACACACGCACCATGCAGATATAAAATATATAAAATATTCATAATCACAGGATGCTAATAGTGAAAATGCAAAACACGTTTTATTTCTAAAGAAAAAATAACAAACACACATCATGATATTTGTGGCTACTCGACGATGCTCTCTAATAATTATGGTGTTATTCAGACACCAATATTTCCCTTTAAAAGACTTTCTTTCTCCCACCATAAAGCATCAACCTTATATTCATGTTTATCATATCATGCACATTTCCAGTTTAATAAAACTCCTTCTTCATCTTATACCGGTTGAAATCGGCTCCTTTTCCGTGTTCTTTACTCAAACTGTCAACTTCTCAAACACATCTGTACACGTCTGAGCCTGAATCTGATTGGAAATAAACAACCTTGGTGACAACATTAGTGTCTAAAGCTGCAGAACGGACGGCTGTTTATGGACATGAACAAACTAGACTGACTCAAGCCTGGATTTTGACTTTCAGGGAGCTTTTTTTCTTTTTACACGTGTTCACCTCGTAAAGGTAATCTCATCACCTTGCGATATCCTCTTTGTGATTCTCCTAACTGCTGATGATTTATAACACCATCTCAGCGCATAATGACCGTTCAATTAAAAAGCTTTTCTCCGAAATTACAACAGATGAAGTGATGTAAGAGAAACAGACAGAAAATGAAAATGTACCAGAGTGCAAAATTGAATTATGAGAAAAAAGGAAATGGCTCCAAAACAGACATAATTTATCCCTGCAGGAGGACGAGGTTACAGTATGCAACCTCCCTATTACAATGTTTATGGTAAATAATATAATATATATATGAATATATAATAAGTGCAGGCGTTGTCATACAGTAAAGTAACATGTGTGTGTGTTTTATTTTATTAACTGCAGCATTCAAAAATCTGCTTAATCTGACAGAAACATGAGCTGCATCATATTCAGGGAGGAAAAAACGTTCACATGTTTTCATTTGATCAAGATTTCTTCCAAGAAATAAATTTAAACCTTCAGTATCTGTTTTTTTTTTCTTCTTTCTGTCTAACAAGTAGTGAACAAACCATCGACACATCATCACCTTTTATTTTGAAATTACTTATTTCTACATCCAGCAACGTGATCATTTATTTGGCGTATCGGTCCAACGTTCCCTCTCCTCCAGCTCTCCTCTAGCTCTCCTCCACCTCTCCTCCAGCTCTCCTCCACCTCTCCTCCAGCTCTCCTCCACCTCTCCTCCAGCTCTCCTCCAGCTCCCCTCCAGCTCTCCTCCACCTCTCCTCCAGCTCTCCTCCACCTCTCCTCTAGCTCTCCTCCAGCTCTCCTCTAGCTCTCCTCCAGCTCTCCTCCACCTCTCCTGCAGCTCTCCTCCACCTCTCCTCCACCTCTCCTCCAGCTCTCCTCCAGCTCTCCTCTACCTCTCCTCCAGCTCTCCTCCAGCTCTCCTCTACCTCTCCTCCAGCTCTCCTCCAGCTCCCCTCCAGCTCTCCTGCAGCTCTCCTCCAGCTCTCCTCCAGCTCTCCTCCAGCTCTCCTGCAGCTCTCCTCCACCTCTCCTCTACGTCTCCTCCAGCTCTCCTCCAGCTCTCCTCTACCTCTCCTCCACCTCTCCTCCAGCTCTCCTCCACCTCTCCTCCAGCTCTCCTCCACCTCTCCTCTACGTCTCTATCAACTCCTGTTGCAAACATCTGTCTGCTAAATGATCCACTATGTTCACCAATTAGTGTCTGACTGTATCTGTTTACCATTCGGTGCTGAGTAGTTGCTGTTCAGTCTATTAATAACTATTGTTGTCACGTCAAACGGTTGACACCTTTGACCCTTCGTCCTTTCCTTCATCCTTGAGATACACACACTACACATACTACACATACTACACACACTACACACACTACACATACTATATATACTACACACAGTACACATACTACACACACTACACATACTACACACACTACACACAGTACACACACTACACATACTACACATACTACACATTGCACACTAACTGTCTATTAGACTTCTAAATGATTAAACTGATTACGTCGGTGATCCATCTTCACAGTTTCCTGTCAAACTGAGTGGAAATGCCACAAAAAAAAAAAAATGAAAGAAAGAAAGAAAGAGAAATGATTTTCGGGCGAGCCGGAGGCCTCGTGTGTCAGCGTTAATGATCATAACTCATATAAACCGACTGCAGATGGAAAACTCTGTTTAGCTGCAGCAGAGATGGATGGCAGACGGTTGCAGAAGGCCTCCGGGTGAATTGATGGGTATTGCTTCTGTATTGCATGATACGGTGTGTGTGTGTGTGTGTGTGTGTGTGTTTGAGTCAATCTTCTTCACAGTAAATCCTGGGGTGGGGTTAGGCTAACCATGGCCTGAATAAATGGAGCCAGACAGCCCGTCATATTGTGTCTGTGTGTGTGTGTGTGTGTTTATTGCAGATGCTTCTGTAACACCTGGACAGTTTATCTTCGTACTGAAGAAACGTGACGGTGAAGAAGCCATCAATAATCCCATTTTCTGTTCGAGGCCTTTCTAAATAATCCGATTTAATCCAGATTGTTTCGACATCATTCCTGTTATCTGTCATTAATCAATCTCCTTCAGATTTCCTTTGGGTTAACTCCAAATTAGCTTTGAGATTATGGACTTCCTGTAACAACTCATCCATCATCTTGTTAGAGGAATCAACAAGGATTTCATGTCATATCAAAGCAGAGGCAGCAGTTTACAGCAAAAAAAAAGACAAGTTTGATCCAATCCCTTGTTTTTTTTTATTAAGTTTGCAGGAAAATATTGCTGATCTGTTTGGATTTCCAAAGATATTTAATAGTTTGGGTGCAGTGAGTCTCTCTGAGACACACCAGCAGCATCAAACTGGAACCTGTAACTCTGCAGAGACTGAAACAGCATCAGAACGGCTGTAAAATCAACTAGAAAAGTGAGATTCTGCAGGATTTTGAAAGGTTGAAACCACTAACGTCGTGTAAAATACATCATTTATACACATTTTGACAGCATAGCAACAAAAAGCACGGCTGTTGGTAATAACATTAGAGATGATTTCATTTAAAATGAAGCAGTAAGCAGAGGCAGAGAGCCAGTGTTTACTTCTGCTCCTGTGATTGACCTCAGCGAGTGTGACGGAGACTTACGTGTGTCTTACTTGCAGGACGTGGCGATACAAAACAAATAAAGTGAACATATTAAATGGACAACATGTTGAATCACGTGAGTCTCATGTAGGAAGAGGAAGGTAGTTTAAAACAGCAACGTACTCTGAGAGAAAAGTCATGTACAAAAAACCCCCAAAACATAAGACAATAAAAGAAACACAAGACAACGGGTGTGGTTCAGGCATCTGGACGGCTCCTGGCTGCTTCTGTGTGGAGGTAACCAGGTCACGTACACCAGCGGCAGACTCACAGCATGCTGGAGGGTTTATATAGCCCATCAGGAAGGAAAGAAAGATATGATCTCAGAAGAGGACTTGTGGACTATCAAGCTTAGCATGTTACTCTTGATCTGAAAGTCAACAGAATACTTCAGGCAGCAGGATGACAAGAGGAAATGACCTTTTTTAAATAACACAAACCAAAGGTCGCATCAGGTAAGAACATCCTGTGCAAAAATAATCTCTTTCACAAATGAGGCTGTGATTTATGTACGTACAAAACGCCTTCAAGTATCGACCGTAGAATCAGCTTTCTCCTCCCCAGCTCGACACCTCACACTGTGCAGGGAACAGATAAGAGCTCTGCCCCGGGGCGTGTTTTAGGAACCAGCCCTCTCTTCTTCAGCCCTCAGAGAGCATCGGGATCAGAGGAGAAAGCTCAACCCGTCAGATACCTTCTCTGGCACAGAAAACCAAACGACTAAATTAGCCTCTGATGGACAGATAAGCTTTTCTTTTCTTTTTTCTTTTGGCTTTACATCTGTCAACGCATGTCCTCCAGAAAACCCTGGTTTGTTTCCACAGCAGTTTGCTTAAAGGGGTTTTACAGAAATACTGGCAGTGCAATACAGGCCAATCAATTCTGATTTATACGCAGTACAGTACATCAATGGCAGCATTAGACTACACAACATTTTCCTCTTTCCAGATGGTCATTAGATCCCGACGTGACCCTGACTGTTTGTGTTTCACGGATTCTTCTTCTAGATACGATAAAACTCGACTGTCGTCCACTACGACGTAAACAAATGCCATTATTGGACGATTATAATAAAAAAATGTTTAAATGGGATGCTTTTCTACCATATCTGCACACGGTTAAGTTTCAGTGGGGTTTGGAACAACTAAAACACATAATTGCAGGTTTGTGATGGGACATAAACTCCACTCTACTGCATCTGCGGTCTCCTCCACCCCCACCTCCACCGCACTGTTCACATACATGAACTACCAAAACTATGAATGAAACCAGACGTTGCAGCCTGAAACCGAGAACCATGTGTGGAAACTAGTCGTTGATGTTCTTCGGTACCATTTTGCAGCAGAACATAAATAAAATCCAGTTTTCTGCTGCTGCCTCCGTCCTCCGTTAACCGGCCCCGTATCTGCTGACTCGACACCAGACTCCACCTCACCTGCACACACCTGTATCTGCTTGTCTCCTCACCTTCACCACAAGTTAAAATAAAGCCAACATACCTCCTCGTCTTCCTCGTATCAGGCCTTTACAGGACAAACAGAGAAACACTCCTATAATGTATTATGTGTACACTGTATAACCCACGATATGTTTAATAATCCAATATGTCCACATTTAACAGGTCAGCTGTGACCTTTTAGTCAGCTGAACAACTACGAGACGGACCGCCGTGAAACTCGTGATGCACGTTGACGACTTTCATCGTGACGTTTGACGTTTGTGGTTTTGAGGAAACGTCTCGGCGACTGTTGCGTCGGCGTGAAATGTGGTTACAGACGGCTAACACACACGGATGATCTGTAATAACTGTTAATATTTAAAAACACACACACACACGGACGTTTCTGCCCCTGAAAACACACACAAACACTTATTTTTGTTCTCTTTTTTTTATGCATTTTCATGCAGCCACAGTGATTGTGACACTTCCATCAAATATGCCAAGAACATATCATTATTTTACTACGAGCTGACGCTGCAGCGTGTGCCCTTCATTCATATGAAGCAACCCGCAGACACTGTGCTGCTTACTCTGGAGCAGGATTTCCTGTCTGCTCTATTTATATAGCAGATTTTTTTGGGACATTTTTTATTATATATATATATCTATGTTTTAAAGTCTTATATCCAGTATTTCCTCTTCTTTCCATCAACCTCCCAGACACCTTTTTTTTTTCTCCTTCCTCTTTCTTCCTCTTTTTCCCCTCGATTCTGTCGCTCTCTGACAGATGAGTGCGGTCAGAGGTCATGTGCTTGTAATTAGGAGCGCTCTGCCTCGCCACTCCTCCCTGCTTCCTGTTTCTGATCTACGAGAAAACGGGCTTCGGTTCAGTCATCCCTGAAAACAGCTGTTAGCCTCGGGGGCTCAGCCTTCAAACTCCCCAACCTAAATAAAACTGTCTTTAAACTGTTTTCATAGACTCATAATATTTATCACACTCGGTCCACCCTCCACTTTCCCCTCTGTTACATAACTGCAGAGTACCAGAGGCCTCTCAGCACTGATACTGTCTCTATCAGCAGATGTTGTAAATCTTATGGTCGTTCTTTTTTAACAGAGGAATGTTATTAGTCTGTTAGTTTTGGATCATTAGACAGAATCAAAGGTTTATAATCCAGATTTTCCTGTTTTGACACGTCCAGCATCTTCTGGTCTGTCTTCTTCTCTTCTTGTTATCCAGGTTTAGTCTTTGGGGGAAGCGTTTGATCGTTTGATTTAAAGGTGGCTGCACATTTATAATCCTGTGTTCACATTTTATAGATTTTATAGATCAGAGGGAGAAAAGAAGTTTGAGTTTGAGTTTTTCAACTGAGACGAGTCGGTCACAGTTTAGCTTCCAATATGAATATTTTATGCTTCTTTTAAGCTAAAGTTTGACTTTCTAGGAAATGCAAAACTTATTCGCTTTATTGCCGAGTATTAAATTATTAGAAGATTGACACGACCGATAAATAAAACGCAGCTTAGCAAACAGACTAACCATCATTAATATATATTAAAAAATGAAGCTGTGGTTTCACAAGAGTTTATTAAATATATAAAATATAAAAACCCTTCAGATGAATGAGAGAAACCGAAGAGAAAGTTAGACGAGACTCTCGAGATGTTCATCTGAGACAATGATTACAGACCTACTTCAATCACATCTTTCCGGTGTATAATTTCACACTTATTTCCTTTTAACAGAGTTTCCTGTTGAGTAGCAGTGAAGGGACGATAATAAAAGGACTGTAACCGTGGAAGAGATTCCCTTGATTTTATGTGGCTGAAACTTGAATACATTTTTTGCACCAAATGAAGGCTGAATTTTGTCTCCTATCACATACATTGAAAGTGCATTAGGTCGATGATTACAGCAAGAAAAAAACCCCCCACAGTTTCAATGTCCCTGACTGTTTCTTTAAGACAGACTTGGTAAAATGGTGAACTCATCCTTTAACATCTGTGCATCCCTTTGCACAGGCCGAGCTTATAGCTTCTAAATGCTTCTAGGAAACGGCGTCCGTGCTCTTTAATGCTGGCGTTGCCTTTGTGAGCCGGCGTTTTACAGGCTGCAGGGATAATTGAACGTGAATTTACAAGTTGACACTCGTTTATTGTTTCGCAGAGTTTAAGTGAAACAGTCTGAAAGTTTGCTCGTAAAAGTTGAATTAATTATGCAAGTGAGCAGTTTTAGTATTAGTATTTATTGTTAAGTCATTTAATCATATTCGTTTGTTTCCCTTAATGCATTCTTCATTTGGTTGTTTTTCCACAACTTCTGTTGCATTTCGTTGTTTTTTGAGGTGGATCTTTTGGATTTTTAACAGCAAAACTTGAGGCGTCAACTAGGATGAAATGCTGACATGAACTATCTCAACCAATCCTCATTTAAACAGCTCGTCTACTTGTCCATGCTGGTACTAGTCTGGCCTGACAGTTCAGGAAACTGTTCATATTCCCTGCTTTATTTCTCCTATAAAGTGTTTCAGAGCTCCACTCAAAGCTTAAAGTATTTACAACCCTGCAGTCTGCTTTTTCTCTTGCATGGACATCTCGGGGGATGGCATTACAGCTAATGGGACAGATATGGCCAAACAGATGGAGCTGGCGTGCTGCAGATTCATCCGCTGTCTCTCAGAGTCTCTGCTGGCTTTTTTCTTTACAAGTTTGTTTATTTCAAAGAGCCAATTTTTATTTAAGGGGGTTAAATCTCAAATGCCATGTCCTCATAGGACTGAGTGGCTCAGCCAATTCCCATGTTGCATGGTGTAACTTGTAAAGAATTAGCAGGGTGGAGTAAACGTTTCTGCAGAAATGATGATGTGCATGCGCGTTGTGGTAAAAGTGACCTTTTTGTACAGATTGTTGATTTTTTTTTTAATGTGTTTATGTGTTATTTTGTTGCATGGTGATAAATAACAAAGACAGATTTGGTTAGCAATGCTTTTAAAGGAGGAAATATTGTGAACAAATACAAACACACACACACACACACACAACACAGCATTGATTTAGGCTATAAAGACAGCTATTATACAGCTATTTACATTCACTGCTCTGCAGTTTGAAGTCTCTATAAGATTACATGATAAGAAATCATTAATGAATTCCTGCATCATGAAGCACCTTAAACTTTCATTTTGATATGTTGGGAAATGTGCATGTTTAAAGAGTCACTTCACCCAAATCACAAAGATATGTTTTTTCACCTTAAACCACCCCACACAGTTTTCATTGGGACTATTTCTTCAGTGGAAAAAAAAAAGTTCCAATAAAAAAACTGTTGGCAGTGATAATTGCAGATTTTTCCAGAGAAACCACATCACTGTTTCTGGGAAGAGATTTTAAAAATGTGAAAGGTCTGACTTGTAATCAGTGGAGATACTGAGGTGAGTAAAGTCAAGATAATATGAAGAGAGTGAATTCTTTGATTAGGGTTTTTTTTTTAGTTTAAAATGCCAGAAGAAGCTTCCAGCTGTCACTATAACCAGATGTTTGACTGTTGAGTCAAACCACTTCCCTCAGGCCAGCTCACATCAAACTGGAAAACATGCAGGGCCACGCTCGGAGGTTGTGGGGCAAGGTTTCAAATTTCCTGCAGTATTTTAACGTATCGCTGTGTGGCACTATTATATCAACATGGTGGAAGAGCTTACAGTAAAAATGGATATGTGCAAGGGTGCAGGGTGCAAAATGTGTTTTTGCAATTTAGGGGAACTGACCCTTTAAAGTCAAGTGTTCTTCTGAAAGGCACAAAGGAAGCATTTGTTAACAACAGCAGTCTGCCTGAACACAGTTTAATCCGACAGAAACTCTCCCCACCTTAAGCACCATCATAGCACACACACACACACACATATATATATAAGTGATTGAACATATTTACAATTCCTGATAAGTGATTTAACTTCCCTGACAGAAATAATCCAGAAAGGGAAAACTAACATGTGTAGAAAAGGTTTTTCTTTTTTTTTTAGTGCAAAGGAAGTAATTTGACATTCTTTCCTAATTATGTGCTGCACTGCCTTTCACTGTATTATTATTACTTTTGGTTTTAAAGGAAGTCCTCATTCAACAAAGAACAGTATGTTTCTCTCCTGGATGAAATGCATATTTAATAATTCTTTTGCAGGATCCACGGCAAAAAAAAAAAAAAAAAAAAAGACCAAATAATCCGACTCAGAGGTTCTGCTCTCATCTCTCACTGCATGCTCGGAGCCACCAGATACCCGCTGAAGGTGATGTAAACGTCCACGTCATCGCTGTAGATGGCATTCTCCCGCTCCCTCTTGTAGAGCCGGACCCAGACCTCGTCGTTAAGAGCCAGATCCAGCATGACGCTCTGACTCTGCATGATGGACCTCTCGCTGGGCTGAGCGTACAGGATCACCTGCTCCTTGTCGTTGTGCATCAGGTGGAGGTAGGTCTCCTTGAAGTTCCAGGTGTGGATGTTGATGTTGAAGAAGTAGATCCCCGGCACATAGCAGTAGAACTTGCCTTTGAACATGTTGAAGTGCTCGTGGAGGTTGACGAACACCGTGTCGAACACCAGCGCCTGGTAGTAGTCCAAGCTGTGCACGGACTTACGACGTCCCACTGAAAAGGAAGAGTGAGGGATCTTGCAGGCATCTCCTGGGGCTCCTGCCTGTCCTTTGCTGCCTTTAGGACCCGCGGGTCCCCGGTGCCCATGGGGTCCCTCCTGACCTGATTTCCCAGGTGTCCCTTTATCCCCTCTGTCTCCTTTATCACCTGCAGGGACGAGAAAAAAAAAAACCATCAGCTTAATCTGGACGTCTTTTATTTCATTTAACTCGGGTGTCTAAAGACAAATTCCAACATTTTAGCACTTAATATGTTCATTTCGAGTGGCTGTAACCTTTTCTCTAAACATTTTTGAGATTTACACACTTTGCCATTTAGCCAAGTGCAGCTCTTACAGAGAAAACAGGTCAAAGCCTTTATTCAGGCTTTTAGTGCAGAGCTGATCTTTTCTGTCTTTTACGATGGTTACGAATCCAGAAATGGCAACAACACGCTGCGAGCCGAAATCCTGCTTGTAAATCTGAACTCGTATCTTAATGTTGAAGTGTGTAAGAAGGGTCCGCTGTCATTTAAAATAATCTATGACCTTTATTGGCCTCTAACTGAGGAGCAGGGAAGGTTATGTTGTTGTATTTTCATACTCATCTAACCGTTCGGTAAAGTGAAACTCTGATTAACATTTTGAGTGTTGCTGTTGCTTTGCTATTAAATCTGGTGACAATGCTTACAGGCGTTTAAAGACTTCATCAACATATCACTATGAAACAGCTGTAAAATAAATAATAATAATAATAATAATAAGTCTTAACAGTAAACAGAAGCAAATAAACTGATAAACCTTTTAAAATCCAATTGATGCAAAAGCATTGAAAAAATCTTGCTGTGTTATTCTCTAAAATGTTGTTTTCCCTTCAGGAAACTTGTGCCGTCATGAGTTAAACCACAGAAGAAGAAGAAAAAGAAGAAGAAGAAGAAGCCACATTGCTCTCTGCCCTCCAGCATGTCCAACGCTTCCTGTTGGAAACACCAGTGATCCTCTGTACAGATCCACAGTAATCTGTCCATCTGTGAGCAGCGTCCACACAAAGAGGACAGTTACAGTAGCTTCTGCTACGAGACTCCAACTTTCATTTATCAGATTTCTATCAATATATCCTATAATTCAAAATACCCAGCATGCCTCATGTCTGCAGTGCAAATGTACATGTTGAGACAATAATAAAAATATCTGTTCTTATCACTTCTTTTAAATTAAAACGTGACATCAAATTGTTATGTGTGTTGATAAAACAACAAAGTGGTTCCAGATATTGATGTCAATAGTAGGCGTTAAACACGGGAAACATCAGGAACACGGAAACATCTGGCACGGTTTCACTGTTTTACAGCAAACTTCATCACGACTGAAACTTTTGCCAAAACCTGGAGAAAGATTGAGACCATCTTGACCGTCTCCTCCTTCTGTAATACGCGACGCTCAGAGACCAGAAAATGGAGCTGACACAACATAAAACATTGAATACACACTGACATCTGATATTAGTCTATGTATTAGTAACCAAAGTAAACAGAAATCATAATTATTACAAAATACTGACAGACAAGCTACATGTGAGATGGTGTGTTTCGAATCTAATCCACATTGAAGCTCCTGAATATTTTAACATTGTGTAAAAGACACGCAGACATGCAGACACGCACACACGCACACACGCAGGCACACACACACGCAGGCACGCACACGCAGACACGCACACACGCAGGCACTCAGACACGCACACACGCAGACACGCAGGCACGCAGGCACGCAGATACGCACACACACAGGCACGCAGACACGCAGGCACGCAGGCATACACACGCAGACACGCACACACACAGGCACGCAGACACGCAGACACGCACACACACAGGCACGCAGACACGCAGACACACACACAGACACGCAGGCACGCACACAGACACACAGACACGCAGGCACGCACACAGACACACAGACACGCAGACACGCAGACACGCAGACACACACACAGACACGCAGACATGCAGACACACACACAGACACGCAGGCACGCACACAGACACACAGGCACGCACACACGCAGACACAAACAGGCTTTATTTTAGGCTTTCTAGTGAGAAGTGTGAAACTGTGCATGAGTGTGTGACTACATGTACTGTGTGTCACTGTGTGTTTGCGTATTTGTGTGTGTTTTCTGTTCGTGGGTTGAAATTCATCTGTTTCTGAATAAATATCAAGTTATAATAATAATTAAAAAAAAGAAATAACTGCACGAGTTTCTATCATATTTTGTGTTTTCTTGATTTCATTTTCAGTAAAGGTTTTTGTTTTTTAGTTGTTTGCAGGCTGCACACGTCCATATGTTTGCAGAGTCCAGTTAGTTTGTGGCCATGTGGAAACTTTTTGGGTTATGAATTATGTCCAAGAAAACTCAAAATTGTACTTTGGTCCGTTCTATGGAAAGGTTACAGAGTTCTGTGGTTAAAAAAAAAGAAAAAAAAGGAAAAAAAAGGCCATAATTGCGTAAAAATATGTGCGTGTATCGTATGGGAGGAGAGAAAAGAGAGATTCTTTCCATTTTCTTGGTTCAGCAGTTGGAATAGTTCGGGGGTTGAACGAGGGTCAAAAGGACCGGCAGATAAAACAGCAGAGTGATGACACATCGTTTGGGCCACTAAGACGGAGATATTAGACACACATGTTCTCACAAAATCCTCCCCAGCTGTGACTGGATATAAAACCCTTGTAGTCTTAATCTCTTTCTCTCATCACATTCTTCTATATCTATATATCTATATCTATATCTAAATCTATATCTAATTGCACGGACCAGTTATCACATGTATTGCTACAAACCAACCAGTATTGTCATGTGTGAACACACCATGTGAGTAAAAGTAGATTTTAAAGAGGACATATGCACATTTCCAGGTCTTTATTCATATTGTTGAATATATTTACATGACTTCCTCCTCTTATAGTAGCTCTTTATGCAACAGGCTGTTTCTTTAAGACCTCCCATCATTATGAGTCTTAATTTTTTGACTTGCAGGGCACAAGTTTTATCATAAATAGTATAAAAATAAGAGAAAATCACATTATATAATACGTCACCTTTAACATTAACGTTGTACTTTAAATGTTATTACAAAACAACAAACAACTCTTTATGTTTGTTTCCGATTGGATCCAAAAAACGTGGATCGTTGCGTTAAGATAAATAAAGACGTGATGTGTTTTCTAAAATTTGGAAACGAAAGCTTTTTGAAAGGTTTGCAAAAAAACATCAGACGTGTGTGTCGTGCATTTCCTATAACAGACAATGTCATAATCATACTTGTCAGTGTGGTTCTGGTAGTTGAATAGCGGTTGATTTCTAAAGTGGTTCCAGGTTGTTTCTCTCGGTGGAGTGTCTAATTTCCTTTTGAAAGACAGTCTCGCTTTCTACTTTCACTCGAGCAGCACTGTTTCCATTATAACGTACAGAACATGATTACTCTTCTGATTAAATAATAGCTTTGCCAGACACACAACCATCTGGAAACGCAGAAGCAGCAGGGACGCGTACCTTGAATCAGGCAGATAGTGACACAGATATTAAAGGAAAGACTGATTTCAGTGAATGAAATCAAAACCTTTTTTAGCAAAACCTGTCATTTCTGTTAAATGCAGACATACAACGAAAAAAAAAAAGGGAGAAGAATAAGAGGAAACTAAAAAACTTCAAGTGGTGCTTCTTAACCTGCACACAGGTTGAAGTGAGCAGTAGCTGACAGGTGCTAATCAAGGCTCTGGTACCTTTGAGGATGGTCATGTTGATGACAGTACGGACTTCTGGCATCTGGTACTGAGCCGTCCCTGCTGGAGGCTCAGAGTGATCGCAGCACCGTCTGCAGAGTCTGGAAGGAGGTCTGGAGGGAGACGGGACGCAGCAAACCAAAGGGAGGAGCAGAAGGAGCCTCAGACACAGCGCCAACATGGCTGACACAACCTGAGAAACGGAGCAAGTAAGTTAAAACGGGGTGAAGTTGCAACAAGGTGAAGTTGAAACAAGGTGAAGTTGAAACGGGGTGATATTAAAACGGGGTGAAGTTGAAACGGGGTGAAGTTGAAACGGGGTGAAGTTGAAACGGGGTGAAGTTAAAACAGGGTGAAGTTGAAACGGGGTGAAGATGAAACGGGGTGAAGATGAAACGGGGTGAAGTTGAAACAAGGTGAAGTTGAAACGGGGTGAAGTTAAAACGGGGTGAAGTTGAAACAAGGTGAAGTTGAACCAGGGTGAAGTTGAAATGGGGTGAAGTTGAAACGGGGTGATATGTTGAAACGGGGTGAAGTTGAAACGGGGTGAAGTTGAAACGGGGTGAAGATGAAACGGGGTGAAGATGAAACGGGGTGAAGTTGAAACGGGGTGAAGTTGAAACGGGGTGAAGTTGAAACGGGGTGAAGTTGAAACAAGGTGAAGTTGAAACGGGGTGAAGTTGAAACAAGGTGAAGTTGAAACGGGGTGAAGATGAAACGGGGTGAAGTTAAAATGTGGTGAAGTTGAAACGGGGTGAAGATGAAACGGGGTGAAGTTGAAACAAGGTGAAGTTAAAACGGGGTGAAGTTAAAACGGGGTGAAGATGAAACGGGGTGAAGTTGAAACAAGGTGAAGATGAAACAAGGTGAAGTTGAAACGGGGTGAAGTTGAAACGGCGTGAAGTTGAAACGGGGTGAAGTTAAAACAGGGTGAAGTTGAAACAGGGTAAAGTTAAAACAGGGTGAAGTTGAAACGGGGTGAAGATGAAACAAGGTGAAGTTGAAACGGGGTGATATTAAAACGGGGTGAAGTTGAAACGGGGTGAAGTTGAAACGGGGTGAAGTTGAAACGGGGTGAAGTTGAAACGGGGTGAAGTTAAAACAGGGTGAAGTTGAAACGGGGTGAAGATGAAACGGGGTGAAGTTGAAACAAGGTGAAGTTGAAACGGGGTGATATTAAAACGGGGTGAAGTTGAAACGGGGTGAAGTTGAAACGGGGTGAAGTTGAAACGGGGTGAAGTTAAAACAGGGTGAAGTTGAAACGGGGTGAAGATGAAACGGGGTGAAGATGAAACGGGGTGAAGTTGAAACAAGGTGAAGTTGAAACGGGGTGAAGTTAAAACGGGGTGAAGTTGAAACAAGGTGAAGTTGAACCAGGGTGAAGTTGAAATGGGGTGAAGTTGAAACGGGGTGATATGTTGAAACGGGGTGAAGTTGAAACGGGGTGAAGTTGAAACGGGGTGAAGATGAAACGGGGTGAAGATGAAACGGGGTGAAGTTGAAACGGGGTGAAGTTGAAACGGGGTGAAGTTGAAACAAGGTGAAGTTGAAACGGGGTGAAGTTGAAACAAGGTGAAGTTGAAACGGGGTGAAGATGAAACGGGGTGAAGTTAAAACGTGGTGAAGTTGAAACGGGGTGAAGATGAAACGGGGTGAAGATGAAACAAGGTGAAGTTGAAACAAGGTGAAGTTAAAACGGGGTGAAGATGAAACGGGGTGAAGTTGAAACAAGGTGAAGATGAAACAAGGTGAAGTTGAAACGGGGTGAAGTTGAAACGGGGTGAAGTTGAAACGGGGTGAAGTTAAAACAGGGTGAAGTTGAAACAGGGTAAAGTTAAAACAGGGTGAAGTTGAAACAGGGTAAAGTTAAAACAGGGTGAAGTTGAAACGGAGTGAAGTTGAAACGGAGTGAAGATGAAACGGGGTGAAGTTGAAACAAGGTGAAGTTGAAACGGGGTGATATTAAAACGGGGTGAAGTTGAAACGGGGTGAAGTTGAAACGGGGTGAAGTTAAAACAGGGTGAAGTTGAAACGGGGTGAAGTTGAAACAAGGTGAAGTTGAAACGGGGTGAAGATGAAACGGGGTGAAGTTGAAACAAGGTGAAGTTAAAACAGGGTGAAGTTGAAACAGGGTAAAGTTAAAACAGGGTGAAGTTGAAACGGGGTGAAGTTGAAACGGAGTGAAGTTGAAACAAGGTGAAGTTGAAACGGAGTGAAGATGAAACGGGGTGAAGTTGAAACAAGGTGAAGTTGAAACGGGGTGATATTAAAACGGGGTGAAGTTGAAACGGGGTGAAGTTGAAACGGGGTGAAGTTGAAACGGGGTGAAGTTAAAACAGGGTGAAGTTGAAACGGGGTGAAGATGAAACGGGGTGAAGATGAAACGGGGTGAAGTTGAAACAAGGTGAAGTTGAAACGGGGTGAAGATGAAACGGGGTGAAGTTGAAACAAGGTGAAGTTGAACCGGGGTGAAGTTGAAACGGGGTGAAGTTAAAACAGGGTGAAGTTGAAACGGGGTGAAGTTGAAACGGGGTGAAGTTGAAACGGGGTGAAGATGAAACGGGGTGAAGTTGAAACAAGGTGAAGTTGAAACGGGGTGATATTAAAACGGGGTGAAGTTGAAACGGGGTGAAGTTGAAACGGGGTGAAGTTGAAACGGGGTGAAGTTAAAACAGGGTGAAGTTGAAACGGGGTGAAGATGAAACGGGGTGAAGATGAAACGGGGTGAAGTTGAAACAAGGTGAAGTTGAAACGGGGTGAAGTTAAAACGGGGTGAAGTTGAAACAAGGTGAAGTTGAACCAGGGTGAAGTTGAAATGGGGTGAAGTTGAAACGGGGTGATATGTTGAAACGGGGTGAAGTTGAAACGGGGTGAAGTTGAAACGGGGTGAAGATGAAACGGGGTGAAGATGAAACGGGGTGAAGTTGAAACGGGGTGAAGTTGAAACGGGGTGAAGTTGAAACAAGGTGAAGTTGAAACGGGGTGAAGTTGAAACAAGGTGAAGTTGAAACGGGGTGAAGATGAAACGGGGTGAAGTTAAAACGTGGTGAAGTTGAAACGGGGTGAAGATGAAACAAGGTGAAGTTGAAACAAGGTGAAGTTAAAACGGGGTGAAGATGAAACGGGGTGAAGTTGAAACAAGGTGAAGATGAAACAAGGTGAAGTTGAAACGGGGTGAAGTTGAAACGGGGTGAAGTTGAAACGGCGTGAAGTTGAAACGGGGTGAAGTTAAAACAGGGTGAAGTTGAAACAGGGTAAAGTTAAAACAGGGTGAAGTTGAAACAGGGTAAAGTTAAAACAGGGTGAAGTTGAAACGGAGTGAAGTTGAAACGGAGTGAAGATGAAACGGGGTGAAGTTGAAACAAGGTGAAGTTGAAACGGGGTGATATTAAAACGGGGTGAAGTTGAAACGGGGTGAAGTTGAAACGGGGTGAAGTTGAAACGGGGTGAAGTTAAAACAGGGTGAAGTTGAAACGGGGTGAAGTTGAAACAAGGTGAAGTTGAAACGGGGTGAAGATGAAACGGGGTGAAGTTGAAACAAGGTGAAGTTAAAACAGGGTGAAGTTGAAACAGGGTAAAGTTAAAACAGGGTGAAGTTGAAACGGGGTGAAGTTGAAACGGAGTGAAGTTGAAACAAGGTGAAGTTGAAACGGAGTGAAGATGAAACGGGGTGAAGTTGAAACAAGGTGAAGTTGAAACGGGGTGATATTAAAACGGGGTGAAGTTGAAACGGGGTGAAGTTGAAACGGGGTGAAGTTGAAACGGGGTGAAGTTAAAACAGGGTGAAGTTGAAACGGGGTGAAGATGAAACGGGGTGAAGATGAAACGGGGTGAAGTTGAAACAAGGTGAAGTTGAAACGGGGTGAAGATGAAACGGGGTGAAGTTGAAACAAGGTGAAGTTGAACCGGGGTGAAGTTGAACCGGGGTGAAGTTGAAACGGGGTGAAGTTGAAACAAGGTGAAGTTGAACCGGGGTGAAGTTGAAACAAGGTGAAGTTGAAACGGGGTGATATTAAAACGGGGTGAAGTTGAAACGGGGTGAAGATGAAACGGGGTGAAGATGAAACGGGGTGAAGTTGAAACGGGGTGAAGTTGAAACGGGGTGAAGATGAAACGGGGTGAAGTTGAAACGGGGTGAAGTTGAAACGGGGTGAAGTTGAAACGGGGTGAAGTTGAAACGGGGTGAAGTTGAAACGTGGTGAAGTTGAAACAAGGTGAAGTTGAAACGGGGTGAAGATGAAACGGGGTGAAGATGAAACGGGGTGAAGTTGAAACGGGGTGAAGTTGAAACGGGGTGAAGATGAAACGGGGTGAAGTTGAAACGGGGTGAAGTTGAAACGGGGTGAAGTTGAAACGGGGTGAAGTTGAAACGCTGTCAAACGTTGCAGACATTAATGATAATAATCATCATCTTTGCTGGTTGTAGCTCAGTGTGCAACATGTAAAACATACAAAACATAGCAGAGAAACGAGTTTATCAGTTGATATGTTGTGTGTGAAAGTCTTAGAAATGTCTCAGTCAACTAGTTAGCTAGCGATCAATTATTGTGATACGATTTCCACAACTTTAGAAACGGAAAACACCAAAAATCTCTCAACTCTCAACGTTGAGTAACTATGAGATCCAGAGATTTTCGGATTTAGAAACGTAAACTCTGGAAAAGCAAAAGATATGAAGGTATGAGGCCCCTCATCAACACACACACACGCACACACAATAACACAATAACATTATATGTCAAAGTCATCTGATTTCCCTGAATAGTTTTTTTTGTCCACATGGGGGCAGAAGAACCTCAATAAGATGACATATAAATATTTATAACATATTAATATATCATAAAGTTTTAATTAACATATATTAGTAAAAACATACAACACTGGCATTATTTCAACACATCCGGTATTTATTTTATTTTTTACTTTAACTTTTATTTTCACCAACTTGTGAGAATAATAGCAGCTGGTGGATGATCTGTTTATCTAAAAGCAGCTGCAGGTTTCTGTGAGAAACACAAGCTGTCTTTCTCCATCTACACCACCTCTCACATCTATTCCTGTTTTACTTTCTGTCTGCATCCATCTTCATTTTAAGCCTCTGAAATCCACACATGTAACGGTAATCCTCTGAAGGGCGGGACGGAGAAGAGAAAACAAAAAAATGTGAGAAAGATGAGAGTGAAATGAAAAAAATAAAAAAAATAAATAAAATAAAACTGGGAAGAGACGCATGAGTGAGATAACAGAGAGATTCCCAGAGGTTCTTACAGTGATGGATGAATTTTAATAGGATTTGAGATGATGGATGGTGCATGACTATAAGAAAATAAAATGACTGGAGCTCTGCCTCAAAGTTTTTATGTGTTTTATAATAAAATATGATCAGAACCGTTAATATCTGCATAAGCTCCACTGTCTCAGCCAGTAACATGTCAGAGGAGAAGATTTGCACTCATTTCCTGAATGTGTTTTCAGGTTTATAACGACCGCAACAGCAAAAAAGAGTTATTACAAAACGTCAAAATAACAAAACCATAACGGGACATTTATGTCATATAGGAAGAAGGATAATATGGGGGAGAGTTTATAAATATAAATAAATATAACTGTGGATTTACTGCAGTATTTAGGAGAAACTTTAAGCCATCAAAACGCTCTGTTTTCACCAGTAGTGGTTCATTTTTACAGTACTGTGAATGCATCATATGAGTCACATTACAGTAATTATTATTTATTACATATTACAGAAAAAAAGATGTTTTTATTATTATTTTTAGATAGATAGATAGATAGATAGATAGAGAGATAGATAGATAGATAGATAGATAGATAGATAGATAGATAGATAGATAGATAGATAGATAGATAGATAGATAGATAGATAGATAGATAGATAGATAGATAGATAGATTTTGACTTTGACTTATATACGGCTGCAAAACAAAAAAGTTATAGAGTTGAATATGAATGAAACATCTTATAAGAAACATTAAAACGTTTCATAAGCAGCTTAATAAGTTAATAACAGAAACTAAGTAAATCCATTACATCATCACCTCCTCTCTCCTCCCCCCAAAAAAGACCACGGGGACCCCCTCAGAGATGTGTGCACAACTGATGACTCCTCACAAACTCATGAACTGCACACACACACACACACAGACACACACAGCCTGACTTTAACCCACAACACTGTATGCAACAGTCATAATGGATTCATTTAGGAAGCCACGTCTACAACGCTGGAGCATCAGTTTGGCACACACACACACACACACACACACACACACACACACACACACACACACACACATATATATATATGCATACACACACACACACACATATAAACGTCTTAAAGAAACGTGTCCGCGTGCCGCGTGTGAAAACGTGCACGCGGATGTTCGCGGTAACTTTGACTCTTATAAAACTGCTGCTGAGTTGGCGATTTGTGAACTTCTTCTTCTTCACGTCTCTGCACGCACACGCGCCGCCGGGTGTTTCTTTGTCTTTGTTTCTATTTAGGTTTTTATTATTATTATTATTATTATTATATCAACCGTGAGACGGATTATTAATTATTATAAAAGTCACATGATGTCTTTATTTCTTCTTACCTGATGGAGTTTCACCGCAGCAGAGGAGGAACAACGGAGCGCTGGTGTCAAAGACTGAGAGGAGGAACTACTGAGGAGAAAGCTCTCCCTCTCTCCCTCCCTCTCTGTGTCCCTCTCTCTCTCTCGCTCTCTCTCTCTCTCTCTCTGTCTCTCTCTCTCTACACACACACACACACACACACCTTTACTACCTCCTACTCTCATCAAAGAACATCAACACTAAGTCTTTCTCCTCCTTTACATCCCTTCATCTCCTGTGATCACCTCCTCCTCCATAAACTTCTCATCCATCAGTCTCAATCTACTTCTGTACATCAATGCAGAAGTTTCAAAACAGAGAGAGAAATGTCCCAAACACAAACAAACACAACAAACAAAAATAACTATATTATAACTCCTCTCATAAACTGTTCATTGCTGCAGGAGCTTCTTTTATGATACTAAAGCATAAGAATAATATGTTGAATGAAGATGAAAAACAAATCCAGATCACAACAACGTCTTTGGTTGCAATGAAATACTCCAACATGGACTTCATATGTGCGCAGAAAAAAATAATTGTCATTGTCATGTGCATTTCTTCTAAAAAAGAAAATGAAAATAATCATTGATAAAATCACAGCTGTGATTGGTTGATTGATGAACAGAGAGGAGGAGGGCGGTGACGCTGTAACACAAGATGCATGTTTATGGCCCTTATGGGATTAAACACACTGTAAACAAAACAAAACAAACAAAGAAGAGATTGTTTGTTTTCCTCTGTTCACAGATTTATATGTGACTTGACGGTAAATATTACAGAACGACCAGAACAAACATTGATGCCTCAAATCGGCTTAAGATCATCGTTCAGTATAATTAAACTTGTCTATTCTCACACAAGCGACTCTGTAATTACACCTCCATAAATAACATTTCCCATCAATCCCACATAACGTGAACGTGGCATATATTAAAAAAAACAACCAAAAGCTTCCTCTGACAGTCTCTGGTGAAAGGCACTCTGGGAAATGCAGTAAAAAACCCTCCTGATGATATATTACAGTGTGAGATGAACTGCGGGGGGGATTTCCATCTAATAATAAGCTCTGATTGGTTGAAACCCGTCGACGTGAAACGACGTCTGTGATGGTAAAAGCTGCTAATTATACGGCGAGCTGCCTCGTAAAGATCATCTGTTACTAGCTGCACTTTCTAACGCGCTCTAAAAATGACAAAACATTATTATTTTCATCCCGCCAGTTCATTTTTTGGTGAATCTTATCTTAGTGTCTCCTATGATCTATCGTTTCCCACAGGCCTCCCTCTCCTCTCCTCTCCTCTCCTCTCCTCTCCTCTCCTCTCCTCTCCTCTCCTCTCCTCTCCTCTCCTCTCCTCTCCTCTCCTCTCCTCTCCTCTCCTCTCCTCTCCTCTCCTCTCCTCTCCTCTCCTCTCCTCTCCTCTCCTCTCCTCTCCTCCTCCTCCTCGGCCTGCTATCCATCACCCGGGCTTCCCTCCTTTCACTGTCTGTGTTCTGCTTGTTCTGTTTCCTGTTGGCCTGCCTCGGTTTTGGAGAGCAGTCAGCCAACCAGATGCCACAGGGGTGAAAAGACAAAAGTAGAGCGAGCACATGGAGGAGGAGGACAAGAAGACGAATGAAATCCTTTCTGTCCTTGTGAGGACATTTTGTCCTCACAAAGCTTGAAAGATGAGGGGAAACGTCCACAGAGAGGATTTTGTCTCATTGCTTTTAAAGATTATTGTAGGAGAAACTATCCAGAGTCCCTTTAGATGTAAGGAGGCATTTTTAAAGTGACACTGACTTATGTTTAATTTAAATTTTGACCTGATCATCATGCATTTATCATCAGGAAACTGATGAATTTCTGTAGCAAATTTCGTGCCAATCCATCGACTGCATGCAAACTAATGTAAACTAAGTCTTTAGATCTCATCACCTCCTGCAGGGCTCTGAACTGACTGCATGCAAAGCAGCCGTTTCAATGAGGGTTAAATTCCACTGCAGAAATATTTATCTTTATTCAGACGTCTTTATTTTTCCAGCTTCGAGCACAAAAGGTCGAAAGTCTAAACTCTTGATTTTTTTTTTTTGGTTTTTTTTGCCAGACTGGAAACTTCAGTGCAGTATATATAAAACATATTCACATTATGAAATCTTAAAAATTATCTCGTGATTTGTTTTAGCTTGTGGTTGTGAAGGGAGTGGCTCGGGAGGTGAACAGGGACACAATCTGGGCGGAGCTTCTTTACATAAACACACAGTCGCTGGTTCATCTCACCAACGTTCACACTCACAGCATCGAGGTTTTTACAAATTGAACCTGTTTAATTTAACCTGACGTTGAGATAATTCACAGGATTGAAAGTGAACACTTTGACCAGCTGGTGGCGCTAAAGTAAAGGTCAGAGGTTAAATTAAATGTGATAGAATATATATTAGTCGTCTGTGCACCGTGGATATCTGTACCATATTTTAGAGCGATCCATTTGTTGAGATTTCTCAGTAAAAGCCAAAAAAATCAATAAATAAATAACAAGAGATATTTAAAAATAAAAAGAGAGAAAAATGAAACCAGTGTTGAATGTTGCTGATTGAAGGGACGCGTCATTGATTCACTCCAGCCCTGATTAAACCTCTGATTCAGGACTCGAACCCGCAACCTTCCCAACATCAAAGCAGGTATTTTTATTTCCCAAACAGAAGATTCATGTTTTCATTTCGTCTAAGTGTGCAGTCGTCGTTCTTCGCTGCTTTTGACCTCCATATGTTCTCAGTTATCGTACACTTCCTCCACTTCCAGCTTTACTGTGTGTATACATATTTACCTTTAACGGCAGCCAAGCTGGATCAGTGTGTTGCACGACTTGGCTCCACGTCTTTGTTCATCTGATCTGGAGTCTGTTGAGATAATAATCAATCAGTTGCAGCTCTGACTGGGGAACATAATGGAGGATTTAACGCAGCTAAAGTTCATCTGAAGTTGGTGAAGAACAAAACGGAGCTAAAAGGAGCTAAAAGGAGCTCAGATGCTAAACTCACACTCATCAGAGACTCAAAATAAAGCGGGTGATAGATGTATTAACCCTTAACTCTAACCGTAACGCTTAAATGATGCTTCATTCATCACTTTACATTCATTCACTCCTTTTAAATCTCTGAATCATGACATTTAATTGTATTAATTTGTATTATTTGTCTCTCAGGACATTATATTTACTGATATTCAACTATTTTTGGAATTTAAACTGTTTAAAATGAGAGTAAAATGGCTTAATATTCATCCATAAAACTAGATTTGATGCAAAAATAAAATAAAATAAAATAAAATAAAATAAAATAAAATAAAATAAAATAAAATAAAATAAAATAAAATAAAATAAAATAAAATAAAATAAAATAAAATAAACCAGGATAAGATTAATCTGACTTGGTTGTATGATTGTAAAACTGTTATATTGCCTGTTTCTCCGTCACGTTGTCTTTTGTTCTGTGTGTCTCTCACTGTTAACAGAATTTTTTTTTTTTTTTTTTTTTTTCAATCAAGGTGTTCATGTCCCAGCTCTGCGTGACACCTTTGAGTCGTATCTGTGGAAGAAGATGAGACAGATGGTGGGAGAAACTGGAGGAGTTAACAGTGTGTGTGTGTGTGTGTGTGTGTGTCTCCTATGTGTGATGACTGTAATTTAGCAGAAGCTGGAGTGTGTCCTGTGTGTGTTTTTTTTCTGTTATTTCCCTCAATATTTCCTGTGTGTTTGTATCTGTGTATACATTATTTAAAATCTAACACACATATATCCATAAACACACATATATCCATAAATACACATATATCCATAAACACACATATATCCAGAGTTATGTGTCGTGTTCAGGTTGCATAAGACGCGGCTGCAGACTTTTGAGCGTCTTCATGTGTCTCCTTTGAACTCGTGGTTGCAGCAGAGCTTCAGCCACTAACGCCGCTCTGGCTTCGACTGTTTACACTGACTTTTCTTTTGTTTATTTTACTCGTCTCTGTGACTCTGAGCTCCACTTTACTTCCTGTCTGTTTGAGCCCATTCATCGTCTTTATGAGCACACACACTTCTAGCTGTCTGTGTTATAAAATATACCTGCTGCTCTCTGTGTACGTGTTCAAGTTGAAATACAGACGAAGAAAACCTCAAAACAACCACATGATTGAAAACTAAACTAATATGAGATATTTTAATATTTCTGGCTCCCATTTTCTCTCCTGCTGTTTTTCTGTCTCCTTTTAAAGACTAAAAAAGACTAAAGCAACACCAGACAAGTCTCAATCTCATGATGCACCCTTCATGATGCAGTAAACATGAAGGTGACGCCGTAACTGACGAGAATAAAAAAGACACATTGCAGAAATAAAACAGACTTTCCTTTTCTATCTTGTATCTGACTAGTTTAACTGAACATTGCATCTTGTAACACCCCCGTATTCGATTTCTCCATCTCTCTTTTTACGCCCACCATTTTCCTTCTTCTTCTTCTTCTTCTTCTTCTTCTTCTTCTTCTTCTTTTTTCCTCCTGTCAGCTCCTGTCCGCCTCGCCCCTCATCCCGACTCCGTCACATCGTTTAGTCCTTTTCATCTGCCGGTCACGCTGCCTGTTTGATTGGAGTTTTCCATTTTCTGTTTGTTTGTCCTCCTCTTATATTCTTCATTTCTCATCTTGACCTCTTTCCTCTCTCTCCCTCATATTTCAGATCTTCTTCTTCCTTTTTTTCACTGTGCTGTCACCTCCTCATCTTAAATATCTTCTTCTGATTCATTATTACTGGTCTCTCAGCTCCTCTACAGCTCCTTTTTTGTGGTTTTGCCTCCCGTTCCTTATCTCTCATATGACCTAGTTCCATACTACATACTGCTACCATGAGTATTTCACTATTATACTCATTTTCATAGTATATTTCATAGGTATTTTTATGCAAAAACTACTAAACTGCCTTTTGACTGTGTATAACTGGGACTTATTTCACCATACTACTATACATCATACTAACTGTGCATATGTTAACATGCCAAATGTTAACATACTAACAGCTAACCGTATGCATGTTAATAGTTTGGGCCTCCGGTAGCAACACAGGTGAAGTAACTAAGTTGTTAGTCTGTGTTGAAGACGACCCGCCCGACGCTGCCTCTGATTGGCTAGTTGTTCAGGTTTATTAGAGCCAATCAGAGGCAACAGAGGGGAAAAAAATACCTGGTGGAAAATCAGCTGTCATTCACTGGTGGAGCTCTGAAGTTTGTAGTATTTACATGAATAAACATTTGAAAGTTAATTTCATGTGTCATTTGCAATTTGTTGTGCTTTAAGGTGAAAATTAATAACAATATTCAGCACTTTAATTATAGATAAGATAATAGCCGTGTGCAGACAGGAGGCAGACAGATGCACGAATACTGCGGTGAACGAAAAAGAAAAAAGAAGAAGAAGAAGGTACAGGTACAGGTACACTCACATTTAGAGAGGAAAAACTAACAAACAAGAAGGGAAGAAAATACCAACAGATAGCTGCATTTTAAAGGAGCAGTGTGCAGGATTTAGTGGCATTTAGCTGCTTCCTGTGTAATGAAAACACATCAATTCTTATTTTCAGGCTGTTACACACTAATTAAAACATGTTTGACCAGCAAACACTCATCAACCATTTATTCATGTCTCACACTGACCTGTAACTTGTTATCCTGTTTAATCTCATTCTTTGTTTATTTACATGTTTTTTAATCCTATCTATATGCATGTTTTTTTTATTGTGTGATTGTCTTTTATGTCTCGTGTAAAACATGCGTCCGTGTCCTACAAACACAATTACTCTGCCTTGAAGTGCTTCAGTGTCGACTGGAAAACGTCGGACGTGTAAACAACATTTTCTCATTAAGGATCCGAGTCCTCCTCTGCTGCTAATTTCTTCCTGTCAGAGGTAAACTGTGGGCAGCTGCTGCAAGCTGCAGCCCTATTTCAGTACCAAAGGGAGTGGACGCGGGTCAGACTAATCACTTTAATGCATTCACTCAGAAAACCAGAAATAATGAGCTTTCTCCATCTCCGCATGTCTCTTATTATCTCCGCTCTTCCTCTCTTATCAGGACTCCATTGTTTCCTTATTGCTTCCTTAAATAAAACCAGTATAAAATAAGTTGTTTTTTTCAGTATTTTTCTTCTTCTGGTGACTCACCCGTGTACGTGAGATTTTCCACTCACATGTTTTGGTTATGTATTTTGTGTGTGTGTGTGTGTGTCTGTGTTTAGCCCAGAGCAAAGACCCACACAAACACTTCAAGGCTCTCAAATAAAGCATTCAGTCTGTTCTGGGTTTCTTTGGCTAGCCTGCTTTCCTTTCACACTTTTCATGTGGTACGTATGTTGTTACAACACACGTTGTTATTAAAATTGGTGCTGCTATGCTCCATTTTTTTTTTTTTTTTTTTCCAGTCAGTAAGCAGAGAGAAACCGTGAGCACCCCAGTTGGAAAATGAGACACACCTGATCCCCATTAACCTGGATGAATATACACAAGCTGTCTCCCATTTCACAGGCGCGGCTGCCTCCTTCAAAGTCTGAATTTCAAGGCTGACTATGTCTCGGCAAAGTTGCCCCCGACCCAAAGTCTCCTTCAAATTAGAAAAATACTGCCTTGTTTAAAAACTGTAGGACACAACTGAAAGAGGCCCCACAAAGCTACAGCCAGTTTATTACAGTCACATGACAAAAATGATGAAATATAATTCAGTTTTTAAGACTTTAAGGTAAGAAATTAGAGTTTCAGATTTGGTTCTTTAAAACAATGTCCACAATGTGTCTGTATACATCTGTCTGACTTCCTGTTTCTCTCCTTCTCTCTGCACACTCTCAACATCCTCCCACATCCTCCCTCG
This sequence comes from Pampus argenteus, assembly GCA_036937835.1. Lineage (NCBI taxonomy): Eukaryota > Metazoa > Chordata > Actinopteri > Scombriformes > Stromateidae > Pampus > Pampus argenteus. The sequence continues at coordinate 22,784,170 of CM072866.1, read as the reverse complement.
CCTCTAGTCTAACCACTACTCCCAAGATAAATCTCAACCACAATGAAAACACACACACACACACACACACACACACACAGCCTTCAGCTGTTTAACCCATCGTTTTCAAGGAACGAGAGGGAGAGGAGCCCAGGGGAGCAATGGAGAGATGGAGAAGGTGGAGAAGGAAGAAAGAAGCAGAAAAGTATTTTTTTGAAAAACTTGGCTGGCTTTGTCATCATGGCAGCAGAAAATTCACCACAGCTGTGGTTCAACAGCAATGTTAAACATTTCGACTCTTCATGTTAGTTTCACAGTCCAGCTGAAATTAAATTGCATGTTTATAGATTTTTTTTTTTTTGTGGAGTTCGACCGTAACGGTCACACCAAGCCTAATAGCCACAGGCTCTGAACAACATTAGCTTTCACCTTGTCCTGCTCCTTAGACCAGACCAGGATGACTGCATGTGATTTGGATGTCCAGGTTTAGCCCCTGCATGCTGGTGTTTATCTTTCTACTCAGACATTCACGTTGTTTTTCTTCCATTGATTGAATTTCTTATGTATTGATCTTAAACAATGTTTTCCATTTGACTGTCAGTCGGAGATCTGTGCGTCCCTGACTGGGTTTTATAAAAACACCTTTCTGTCATCTCTGGAGAGGCCAAATTAAGCCTGCAGACTGTTTTTATCCAACAACATTAGTCTGTGACACTTTTGTTCAGAGTGTTATATTTAGCATGCAATTTGTTACACACATTCAGAAATAACAGTTTACCAGTTTGTTATAGGGCTAAATGCAGAGACACAACCATTCACAAACACCTCATACCTTTCCAATTCATGTCCACTAAATGTTATTTGAAGGCATTAGTTGAGATTCATTTTAACGGTGGGATGATTACGGAGGCCCGACAGTCCTGAAAGGTGACGTCTCGATGAAGTTGTTATCGTGTATAAACAAGATACTTTACAAACTTTGCAAAGATACGATTTATTGCTGAACTCTGCTCTCTTGGTAATAAATTAACTTTAATTTTTTATTAATACAGCACACTTTAGCCCAAACAGTCCGGATCATGGTGTTGTAGTTTTTATTTGTTGCTGACAGAGGTCAGTAAAGGTCAGAGGTTTTTTCTGGTAATAAAAACAAGATGAATGCAACTTTCTCCCTAATCTGTGGTCCTTGTCAAGAAAACAGCAGCTTCCCTTCATGCGCCCGTGTTTTTTTCCTTGAGTTATGATGATAAATGCACTGCATCTTAGCCTGCATCCATTGTACGCACGCTTGTTGTTCAATAAGAGTGAAAAATTGGTTTGTAAATCCTATTTGTGCGCGAGGACACTGCTTACATTACTGCAAGGCCGGTATTCATGGATCAGTGAGTGCAGAGAAGATGTTTTAATCTTGCTGCCCTGAGGACAACAAGTAAACTACTGAATGGAGATGAAGTGGATTTCATGTTGCTGTGGACAAAGTTATCACCGCACACACACACACACACACACACACACACACAAAAGCTTTGTATTATTGCAAAGACTGAGCAGGACTTATTTTGTGGTTTGACCTCATTTATGAAGACGTATGTGATGTTTTTGAACATGTCCAAGGTTGCCAGATATAAAAAACTGCACACACACACACACACACACACACACACACACACACACACACACACAGTAAATATTTTGTGGGAATGTTAAATTAAACGGATTATTGTGGTCTCTTATAAGTCTCTGGAGCAACAAAGTGTGTTTGTGTACCAGATGTTCATGGTTTAATATTTTCTAGTTGAGTGATGTAAAATATGTCTCCCTGAGTAAGATCTACTTGGTCAGTGTTTTGAGGTCAGAAAGCCTGTTTGAAATTGCTGAATACTTTAAGGGCGTTTTTCATACTTGGCCTAAATACTTGAATTTCTTTGGAAGAGTGGATCATTATGAGATGTTTGTCCTCCATTTCCTGTCTGCTGTAATTCACATGGTTACGCCTTCAAATAAGCTATATGGCTCTCAGGGTCAGGAGGGAACATATTTTAGATAGACATAAGACCCAAAAATGTGGTTTCAAACAAAATCCGAGTTAGAAAAGACCTCGTAGCCTTTGTAGGATGAGACATGATAAGAGTTGAAATATGAGAAATAAGGTGCACACTTCTCAATCTCACCTGGAACGCAGGAGAAGTTACAGAAATAGTTGTAACACATGAAAAAAAGCCTGAGAGTCTGAGATAGAAATTTCATGCTTACTTTTTCACTTTCAGACACACCTGATCAGCTGTGTGAAGTCTGCGTGAACGTTGGATTGTCGGTTTTGGAAAGGTGCAAAAAATTGTGTGACACAGACCCGCAAAACTGATGCCAGAAAGATGTAAACAAAGCAACATCATCGCTGCTGAATCCCTTTGTTGTCTTTCCTATTGTTACACAACACAGTGGCCCAGTGGCCTAATGGATAAGGCATCAGCCTCCGGAGCTGGGGATTGTGGGTTCAAGTCCCACCTGGGTCGTGTAGTGGTAACATGACAGTAGCTTTGTGTAATAATGAGACTGCAGTGTACTCGTCATGCTTTTAATCCACTTTTAAATGTAATAAAATGAGTGAAAAGCTGCAACCAGAGAGTTGAATCACCAAACAAACACTTCAACAGTGTCGTTTTCCTCCTCATAGTCAAATATCTACCCATTATTATTACATTAAACTCACATGAACTAGATTTATAAAATATGTATTTGTTCATACGGCCTGTCAGTGTAAATATTGTGATCACTGTCTAGTAAAATGTGACAGGATGTACAGTAACATTATGTTGTTGCTGCTGGTTGGAATAAAATCAGCTCCATCTGTCTTCTGAAATGTTTTCATAGTCAAAACATAAGAGCAGCACGATGGCCGTCGTCCATCATTTAACGAACGTCCCGCGCCAAGTCTGCCGGCCCGGCTGCCTCCTCTGCACGTTCTTTTGTTCATGCTTCTGCCTTCCTAATAACTACACTGATTGTTTAGTTGATCTGTATATGTGGATGGATTGAGCTCAAGGGAGCTTCACACACACAAAACCCCTCAGTGTCTGAGAGGGAAACTGCTCATTATGCAAGAAAACAAACCGAGTTTACAGACTATAGCGTCTGTAGTGGACGTTCTTCTTCACTGGTTGCTTACATGCTTCTGCCTTCCTGATAATTATACTAATTGTTTGGTTGAGCTGAAAACTCCCCAGTTGCCGTAAAATTTGAAAAACAAAACAACAAGCGTAGTAAACAATTTTCGTTAATTACAGTATGCACTATATGTTGCAGTTTTAGCTTCAGCCACAGCAGTAGAAATGGCCACAACCACAGCAGGAGTGACTACGGCTGCTTTACAGTTTATGTTGTCAGATGTAGTTTAATTTAACAAGAGTAACTCCTCAGCTACCAGTTACGCAACGCAAGTGAACCTTAGTCACTTACACGACATATGTGATGTGCTTTTTCTGCCTGTAAGGACATTATATCAGAGATATGAGATATATGTTGTACTCTTGTAATGTGAATTATTTCACTTAATTGTCTTATATATGAGTTAAATGTTGGCAGAACACATGTTGTTGTTGTTTTGAGAGCTGCATCACTATTCCAAAAAAATGCGCTTTTAAGCATTTAAGATGAACTTTTTAATGCACACGAGGGATTTTTGTTCAATGGCGCCCCCCGGTGGTGATCAGAGGTAAGACTTTGAAAACTTTTTCAACTTCAGAAATCCTGTAATATGATGTCATTTAGAAATAACATTGAGGGGGAAAAAAAATCAAATGAATGTTCAAGAAACATATATTTTAGGTGTAAATGTCAGTGAAAATCATCCTTCATGGCAAACGATGAAGGTCATTTATAAGCGTTGACCATTACTGTAAACGATAGATGGTTTCTGTGGCCTCCAGAGGCCCAGTGAGCAGTGGATGGATGGATGGATGGATGGATGGATGGATGGATGGATGGATGGATGGATGGATGGATGGATGGATGGATGTATGGATGGATGGATGGATGGATGGATGGATGGATAGTCATTCACAAGAATCCAATCAGACTTCCGAGGACAAACGCTCTTCACCCTAGTTTTGTTTACAAATCACAATGACTCATGAGCAGCCAGCCGTGGGGACTGATGCCAGGCTCTGGCACCTGCTTCCAGTCCCTTTGAGGATGTTGTTGTAAATAAAATCAGCTGAAAAGAAGAAACTGGAATGCAGTAACTCACAGTCCGTGAAAATAACCACTCACACACACTGAAAAGCAGCTCGTGAAAGAGACATTAAACACCTTAACACCTGCGCACGGTGTGAATTCAGACGTTACTTTGGCTGCAGTTGCATACATATATCCACATGAGGGAGGTGTCACACAACCATAGAAGAAGAAAAGTGGCTCTGTCGGTTTGTACAAATATCTATCTGGTGGATTGTGATGCATGTTGGTGATTTTGCAGATATCCATAGTGCCATAATGTCCCGATGCATCCTACTGGTGAACCCCTGAACTTTACCATTAACCATTAGCGCCACCATGAGGCTGATTGAAAAACTGCATTGATATAGATTCACATTCGTTTCCAGACAAACATGCAAACACACACAAAAAATACTTACAGACTTTTGTTTAGAAAACAGAAATAGTTTTATTATGGGAAACATGTTCAGTAGTTTGGGTCTTTCAGAAAGTACCTAAAATACTTCCACTGTGCTATGTGCTATGCATTACATTCAAATCACCTCTGAAATGGGTTTTTTAATTATTATTATTTCTTAACATTCAGTTCCTCTTTCTGTGATTTTCACTTTTTCACTTTATGATTTTAGAATAAAGTCTTTTCATTTCTGCTTCATTTTCGGAGGATGTTGGATGTTGATGTAAAAATGATGAAATGCAGATTCACAGATGACTCAGAAGCTGCTGATGACCTGTTTGATCCAGTCGCTGAGCCTGGTGATGCGAGTGTAGACGCCGTAGTAGTCCGGACGCCCGCAGCCTCTGCCCCAGCTCACCACCCCGGCCAAGAACCAACGACCTGACGGCTCCTGGCAAACCAACGGACCACCAGAGTCCCCCTGGCAGAGACAGGCAGTGTTAAAGGGGGCCCTACCATAATAATTGATAGGGCTAATGATCAATACCAGTGACTCAACGCTGCTGCAGCTAAAAATGAGGATAATTAGACTGATTAATGTAAATCAAAACAGTAAAAAGTCACTTGATCCTTATAAATGTTGATTAGAGCAGCTTTATATTCAAACTGGAGCATTATATCTATATATGTGTGTCTCTGTGTACCTGACAGGCATCTTTCTCTCCACTGCGGTAACCAGCGCAAAGCATTCTGGGAGTCACCATGTGGCCGTAGGAGCGAACGCAGGCCTCCTCACTGACGAGGCGAACATCCACCTTCTGTAGCACCTTACTGACACTTCCTGGAAGAGGTCAGAGGGCAAAGGTCAGCCAGTGAAGGCCCAAAAGATGAATCCTCTCAATATACTTGAGACAAAACGTCTGCATTCATCTCCCCTAGCATTATATATATATAATATATCCTGTTTAAGTCTACATGAAGCTCCCTCAGCTTATTTAGTCTGAAAATAAACGTCCTACGTGGCTGTAGTTGCACTTTTCATGTCTGCAGTTACCCACCAGCATCTGGAAACCACCTCGAGGGAAATATATCGATGTAATCAAACTTTAATTTGCACGAATCTAGCTAAGCTTTTTTTTTTTCTCTCAGAAGTTGCAGAACTGTGCACATCTTTGAAACAACGTGTGCACCTTCTCGTTCGAACAGCCTCAACCCCTTTTCCTTTAATTCATTATGATACCAGAAACCACAAACCACAGACTTCTAGTCATATTACATAAGATGACACTTTATTAGTAAGAATCTCTGTTAAAAACGTATTTTTTGCAGAATTGCATCCTGTAGAGTTGTGTTTTTTTGTGAGTATTTTTCATTTTTGTTGTTTTTGTTGGTTTCTACTCTGTGAAAAGCATTTTGTGCTTGTTTTTTGAAAGGCGTCCTCGCTCTCGCTGCTTCATGTATTCTTTAATTTTTTTATTTATTCCTACTAGTGATCAAACTCTCCACAGCTTGTGTTTACTCTATTATCATGGTAGCGTAACCCACTTTCCTACACATCACCACAAAGTGCCCCAGAAGATCTGGGGTTTCAGAGGCACCGAGTGAAATATATATATAAATATATATAAATATAAATATCTAACAGAAATGGAACAAATTTACAACAACACACATAAAATAAAGCTCCTCCTCACCTCCCTCGCGGAGCGCCCCCCAGCCGGTCACCCAGCAGAGGAGGCCCGGCTCCAGCTGGTGCGTGGGCGGGGGCAGGCAGGCGGGGCGAGCGTGTCCGGCCAGCATCATGGAGGCGGGGCGGTCCAGCTTGAGCAGGGCCAGGTCAAAGTCATGGGACTCATCGTCATAGTATTGGTGAAGGTGGATCCGCTGAACTCGTGCCACTTCCTCTGTGGGGCTGCTGTGTCCCAGCAGGAGTTTTCCCAGGTAGACTGTCCACACCGAGGCGGAGTAGTGACTGGAGGCACACATTCAAATAACAGTTTTATATATAGTTGCAGGTGTTGAGAAACTTTCTTTCTACTTTAATTTAGACTCTCTCCTTTTAATCACTGTATATTAAATGAGAGCTAATCCTTTTCAGTATGTTGCAGACAGCTGTAGCTTTGGCTGCAATCCATCCATATATATATATATATATATATATATATATATATATATATATATATGACAACCTGTTCAGAACAACAAATAACAGTGCTAAGTGCTAAAAAAAACATGTTTAGCTGTTTTTTAACACCTTTTTAACACCTCATGATAACACACCACTTCCTCCTCCCCTCTCACTTCCTGTACTTACTGGTCGGCATAGAAACAGTGGGCAGCGGACACCACCCACTGGCTGGAGATTAGCGCGCCCCCACAGATGTGGGTACCTCGCACCTGCAGGCTGGCCTGCCACGGCCACTCACCCTCTGAGGCATTGCCGCCCCCCACGATACGGCTGGAGAACTGCCTCAGGCCGCAGTCTGGATACACACACACACAAATACAAAGACGTTAACACACATGTTTGTATAGTAAAACCTATATTATGTCAAATCCAGGTTAAGTTTAAGAAAACTGTCCGAGAGAATCTCATGAAGACAATAAAAATAGGTAAATAAAAACCGAGACGTCTCTCACCGCACTGTTTCTCATCGGAGGCGTCAGGACAGTCAGAGATGAAATCACACTCTGGGTTTGGCTTCTTCAGACATGTTCCATCAGCGCACACGTATGTCATATCTGTACACTGCACACCTGGACACACACACACACACACACAAGTTTTCTTTTACAGATATTTTGGGACATTTTGAAATGTGTGAATGTTTGTGTAGATCCAAGTGTGTTACCATCAGTACAGTTCATCTCGTCTGTGGCTTCGGGGCAGTCTGGGTGGTGGTCACACACCTTGTAGTAGTCTACACACTGACTGTCCTCTGGGCACTGGTACTGAGCCGCACACACTTAAAACACACACACACAAGATCATTTATCAGCTGACATATATGAAATTCATGCAACAGAAATGCTTTATATCATATCATACACCTACTTATCGAAGCATGCAAACACAACCTCAAATATCTTTTACTCATTAATGTGTTTATAATATGTTTAGTTTTAAACTACATTTATACCACAGTTCCTCTCATCAAGTCCACTGGGACAGTCCTTGATGCCATCACAGGCAGGAACACACAGGCCGTTCACAGTACACAGAAACTGACCCGGGCAAGCTGTAAAACACACACACACACACACACACACACACACACACACACACACACACACACACACGGTTCAAACATCTGTTTTAAAAAATTTCACATCAACATGTACTGGCTGTCTCTACTGCATCCGCAACGTACGATCGGATATGTTGAAGATGCTGTAGTGCAGCTGGAGGCCCGGCCCTGTGAGTGACACCTCTGACGTCATGACAACAGTGGTCGTCGTAGAAAGCAGGAAGATGCGTTCGCTGTATGGCTGCAGGCCCCTGGTACCACACAGTCTGAGAAAAGATGAGACTCAGCTTGTCAAACAAAGTTTATTGTACATATCAGTATTTTGAGCTCATATGAGATGATGTTGCCCCCTGTTGTTCAATAGAGGAAAATATATTGACGTATACTGTATATAATAATCTGCATATTGTGACTCACATGGAAAACTTTGACATGCACCGACGCTTCCTGTCAGACACACAGCTGGCAGGTTTAAAATAGACACTGGATTAATTAGCAAACATGTGGTTGGTTATATAACTTAAAGATCGAACACCTGCACAGATGACAAAAAAAGAAAAAGTCTTCATGCGTGACAATTTGTGGAAAGAAAAAGTAATTTTAATTTAAATCTGGTTTGAGGTGAGTAACGCTGTTATTTAGTAATAAAGGGAACCAGACAGGGTTGATACAGGCACCTGTTATAAAACATTATACCGTTTTATTAAAGTCAATCAATCAGCCAGAATCTCAGTTGTTTTATCGGTTCCAGCTTGTTAAATGTGAAGGTTTTTAATTCATTTTAAATTAAATATCTATAAGTTTTGGGCAGTGTTGGTCAGGTTAACCCGTCCAGCCTCGGTTCCTACAGACCAGCTGGATCCCGCGGTCTACCTGCGGTTCTGGATGATCCACGCTCCCTGGGTACAGGCCTGGTTGTAGCTGGCTCTGCTGAGCTCGTAGCCCTCGAATGTCAAAGACAAGCCCAGTCCTGCACTGGGCATCTGAACACACACACACACACACACACACACAAAAATGTCCTTTATTGTTTATTCTAGGTCATTTTGGGAAAAGTCAGGGTGATTTTTACTGCTCTCCAACATCAAATATGGGTCAAAAGTAGTGGATGCTATTGAACGAATGTCAATCAATGAAGGACATGATTGTCTTACAGTAAAGGTCCAGGTACAGTTGGTGTCGGGGGGATAGTAGCTGGGAAAGAAGGGCGTCTTCAGCGATCCCTGGACCTCTGATACGGCCTTCAGCTCTATAGTGGAATAACAGTCTGCAAAAGAAACAGACGGTGGGAGAAAAAAGAGAGAAACCGGTCAATATAAGGCTCAGATCTTCGGTTTATGATCTCAGTAGTAGTATAATTCATCTCATACCTTTCAGTCTGTGTGTGTAACATTTTTGAACTGAAGCTCTGGGCATTCAGGTGGTCTTACCCTGGTGGTCCCAGGCCTGTGCAGACAGAGAAAAGGGGTCTTTGTAGTTGTACAGACCCTGTTTCCAAACCACCGTCATCCACTCGCCTGACGACAAGACGCGGACTACATGTTCATGTCTGCTGCAGCCGTAAACACTGCAAGGTCAGAGAGAAACAGGGTGAAAGTAGACATTTAATCCAAATCTGTCCAACTGCATCTGTGGATGAAACTCACGAGGTGATGAGGTGAACGTCAGCAGGGGTGAGGGAGTCGTACACCACCAGCCTGTCCCGGCACTCTGGCAGCAGCCACTCCATACGGAGCTCCAGCTGGGAGCCGGGGGCGGTCTGGAGGTGCCACATGCAGGAGGAGCGCTGTGTGTCGGGGCCGCGGAGAGCCACAGGACTGCTGGATACCAACCTTTGATAACGGTAACAGTCTTGGAAGAAGAAAGTAAAGATTTGTGTTTTATTAAAACATTAAAAACCTTTAACAACACTTATTCAACATTATAAATTAATTTTCCAACTTTTTTTGGTCAATATTTCTATTCATCCCCCAACAACATGATTACTTTTTAGTAAAAATCTCAATACGATCATTTTCTTGATGGAAAAACAAGTTATTTTCTAATTAATGACAAACAGGTAATTATTTTGTCATTAAATGTCTCATATTATAGCAAACGATGGCTTTTAGATCTATTTAAATATAAAACTTTTATAACTTTATCAGTGTTGGAGAGTTTCATGCAGTCGTTTCCATGCAAAAAAAATTAACGTGCATGCAAAATAATGTCGTCCTGCACATGCTCACAGATCAATGGAAATGCACCGGATGAAACCGGATAGTTGTTATTGTGTAAAAGTAAAATGAAAATATATCGTGATACCAAACGAGGCTTTAAGAAGTTCTATAACTTTGGACTCGGTTTCTGTTGAGAGCAGAAGATAAAAGACAGAAAACACCGTTTCATCACTGTTTCATCTTTACACATAAACAGTCGCTCCTCCTCTCGTTCTCTCACCACTGATGGACAGCGACGGGAGGTGAAGGAGGTATCCATTGAAGCTGGCCGTCTCCTCCTTCTCCTCCTCCTCCTCTGGCCTCCTGTACCTCCTCAGGCTCTCCTCCAGACTCCTGGTGACCTTGTTCAGTGTGACCCTGCCAACGTGGCTGCTGGGGATGGACAGCACTATCCAGAAGTGAGCCACAACGCTCCCCTCCCTGCAGAAACCAAGCCGAGATGGTGGTTAAAGGGACATGAAACAAAGGAGACAGTGTGTGCAGAGTTTATAAAGTGTTTAAAAAAATGTTTTTATTTTTTTCAGGTATGCCTTTATCTCAGTTTATCTCATTTTCTGTGCAAGCTGGCCCCCCGGATGTAGAACCCAAAGCAGTTCGCTGTAATAACCACTGAAGATAACTAGTTTCTGTGTTTACTTCAGGTCTGACTCAGAAACAAATGTTCGAAATGATTCATGTTGACGTTTGTTTCCCCCCCGAGTCACTGAAATGGAGGTGAGTGCAAAGTTAGTGTGATAGAGGTAGGAGGTTTTTTTTAACTACATAATATTACATAAGAAACAAAAACCTCATGTTTGAACATCGGGAACTTTGAGAACTAACACACTCAAAACATTGATTATAGATTTGGCCTGCTGACGAATTCTCTCTGGTCTATTATATATATATTTACTTCATATGTGTGTTCCTATATAACAATAACATCAGACATACTGATATGTGTATCAGGGGGCACCCAGATTTGAACTGGGGACCTCTTGATCTGCAGTCAAATGCTCTACCACTGAGCTATACCCCCTCATACAGAAGACTAACATGCTCAAAACACTGATTATAAATTAAATGCATGAATAGGATCTGAACAAATGTATTATTTATATATGTGAAAAGTAAAGTAAGTAAAGAAAAGTACCCAAAAGCAAACACAGTGGTGTAGTTGAAGTATCGAGAAAGGCAAGAGCTCTTCATTATCTTCTCTACCTAGAAGAGAGAGAAAGAAAACATCACATTAAACCACATCTATCAACCTATAGAAAACCTGCGTCTCTGAGCTCCCTCGGGATGCAAGTCAAGTTGTTCAGGTGTACATCAGCATCGTAGCGATTAATGATCCCTGCTCACCATGCTCTGTACTCCCTTGGCCTCTTTCTTGAACGCAGGGTTGCTGTGAGAGGACAGATCAGTAGAGAAGTTCCTGTTAAGGATGGACAGGTAGACTGTGTACTGCTGCTGGACACGAGGCTCCAGTATCCAAACCCTGTACTCTGTTCAGGAGAAAGGTATGAAGATGGATACGGCGTAAATAAATATGTAAATATAAACAAAAGAATGATGGGAAAAATTAAAAAAAAATGCTCACCTAGGAAGTACCAGGCCAGAGCGGCTCCTGTAACGATGAGGATGAGGATGAGGATGATGAGAAAAGCCAGGAGATATTTGCAGGAGCGAATCTTCCTGATGGGTGCAACCGTAGTTTCTGCATCACCTACCGCCTGTAGAGAGAAGACACTGAAAAAAAAACCTCACCACGGCACCAGTCGAGAGTGAGATCCTGAACCCGGGCTTTAGTTAAAACAGTGACTTTCTTCATGATTACAAATATTAAAAAAAACTGCAGTGTTAAAAAGTGATTGCAAAACAGGTTGCAGGGCACAATCCCAGTGGATTATGATCAACCACGGGGTTGTTAGGTGCTGTGTTTTTGTCTCCCTGGGTGAAATCTGAGGTGAAAACAACAATATAACTTCTGTATATGTTGTTGATGAACCGCGTCTTGATCAACCAACAACTTATCAACATGTTGTTTACATATTTAAACATGTTTTTCTGCCTATAAATCCAGCGTCAGTCATTCTGTTAAAACACTGATTTATTCTAACAACTCCACAGGTTTGACACACTGACCCGAACATACTGACTGATTAACCTCAGACTACATGTTGTGTTTCAGTGAAAAGCATTACTGACCCCGTTGTTCAGAGAAGCAGGTGTGACACCTGCGTGGTCACATGAGATGGAGTTCTTAGACCCGTGTCCACGCGCCATCGCATCACTCCGCAGCCCTTATTCCTTGAGAAACCATATCACTGTCTACGCAGACTCGTCGACGTCTAATCTTACGATTTAACTAGCTTTTACTAAGCGTCTCCGGTAAGCACATGACCAGACATGCTGCTCCGACGGACAGAGAACGAGTCCCTCTCTGTTTGTAAGTCCAAAGGTAAAAACATGTCAGTCAATATTTCCCAAAGCTTTTCTGGATCTGCCAGTTTCATAGAGATAGGTTGTGTTATATCTAAAAAAAAAAAAAAAAAAATAGGTTCATAAAATCTGGTAGTTTAAAACTGATCACACAGGTTGTAAAAACACAGCAGTGAGTCAGACAGGTAGGCAGCAGGTATCCTCACCTAGTAACAGTGATGCTCCCAACAACTCCACCTGCACAGGTGAATCTGTTGGGACTGAATCAGGTGTATTTACGCACTCACCTCATTTTTCTAGAGTTCATTTGACTTTCCATGTAAACAAGAAGCCCGACCGGGCCATAAAAGAAACACATGAAGAAGAAGTCTGAAGACTGTAATAACAGGAAATATTTATTTTAGATTATGAGGATTTAGATTATAATCTTTCGCTTTTCGAATAGGATGTTGGTAAACAGGTTAATATTATATTTTCTTTTTAAGTATTATATTTTTGGGAAAGTTGTGTTGAATTATGTCTTTAGTCTTGAGATAATTTTACACTTATGAAGAAAAAAAAATCTGAAATGTAAAATAAGGAAAGAAAAAAACTACAATTTCACAATAAATGCCACCAAAATAAAACATTTTTTATTTCATTGACATTTTACAACTTTTACTTATTAGATAATGGCATATATTTTAGATATTACATGAATTACATGCATACAAAGAAAGTAACAATGACAAATGCAGCAAATATATACAAATACAATGAAAAGTCGAAACATAGTTAGATATAAAAACTTTATATATAATATTTTATTATTATAATATAACAGCCGTACATATATTGCAGAGTACTGTGGTATATATATATATATATTATAGAGTGATGCCTGGATGCCTTTAATGTTTTATTTTTCAATAACCGGAAATACACACCTTTACACACACTTCTACTGACTGCAAACGGGGGAGGAAAAAAAGGCGAGAAGAAGAAGGTTGAAAACAAAAGAGTTGTAAAATGCTGTGAGGTAGGAAATGCATTCGACAGGCGTTAATGGAAAACACGGTGTGTGTTTAGGCGAGGAATGCTCAGTATAGACATTCAGTTTTAATGTGCAGCATCAGATATTATCCTCTTATTTCTAAAAGCTAATGATGATATCTGTCAGACGTGAACATTTCAGTTAAATAAGGCAGCATTCATCATTATTAGCAAGCAAAAAAAAACAATTGTTGATAATAAAAATCATATATATGTATATATATATATTGAAATGTTAAATCAAAATGACTACATGTGGTATATGATGATGAATATGTATAATAAGGAAAATTCATGAATTCTTTTACATATGTCAGACATTGAGGATTAAATAAAGGATTGTATGCTGTTACATACTAGTGACATCTGATATTTTGCAGGTTATATACTGTATTGTAGAGCGTTCACTGTTTTTCTGATTTCGGTCTGTTTTTAGTCGTCTTTCTGTCTCACCGGCATGTAGCCGTCACCACAGGGCTCCACTGACCTGCAGGTGGACGTTAGAGAAACTGGTCCAGAGAAGCTGAAAGGCAGCGGTGGGAAAAAAGGCACGATGCACGGTGAAGCACTACAGGTAGGAGGATGTGGAGGCAACAGGAAGTGTGTAGATTCAGTGGGCTTGTCAATGTCCTCCAGGCTCTCCTCTTGACTCACCTGCTCCTCACTGCCACTACCAACGTCTGAATCGAGGCTAAAAGACTCGCTGCTGTCGGCCTGCAGCTTCTGAACTCGTTCGTAATCGGAACAAACCTGAATGGACCCTTTGCTGATGTTACCTAATAACATCCGAAAATCGACATCTTTTCCGTTCTCTCCTTCCCTCTCCTCCTTGCCTTGTGACTCGTCGTCATGGCGATCAATCACACTGATGCTATCTGCCTCCAGACTCTCTAGACTGAGCTCTTCGCCACTGCACATAGCTGAATCTAAACTCTCGAGCCTGACGCGTTCAGACTCGAGCTTTTCAACCTTATTATAATCTAAAACGACTTGCATCAGCTCCGTATTGCTGCTGCCTTTGGAAAGCAACTGCTGGATCTCCACCTGTTTCCCTTTTTCTTCAACCGTCCATTCCTGTTCTGTGGTTTTACTTTCACTTTGACCCCTAACAGGCCCATACGGTGAATCAGAAGCACAAGGCTCCAGATTCCCTGCAGTGAGCGAGGTGACGGGAGGAGGAGGATCCAGGTGGGAGTAACTGGGGTTGGAGAAGCTGGATGAATCGTAGCTGCTTTCGTTTCTCATCTTCTCTAGCAGCGCCGTCTCCGCCCCGGAGGGCTCAACACCATCCACATTGCAGGTTACCTCTACTGAGATGAATTCGACTGGTTTGAAGAAGGAATTAAAGGATTCGCGGGTGAAGTGAGAGCTCAGCGAACTCTGGAAGAGAGAAGATGAAAGGTTGACGAGTGAGAGGAGGATTCACCATAATAATAACATCAATGTTATATTTACTTAACCCAAGCAGCTTAAAGTATTAAATATTGCAGCTTTAATATGTTGTGTGACTGTTTTTAATGGAGCACAATGAACAAGAAAATTTCAACTCACATGGAAATTTATATCCTGCAGGAAGGACATTGCTGGGTTCGGTAGAGGTGGACCTCTGAACTTCTTCACTATGTAAACCCTAAAAGACAAAATAACATCATCTTAAAGCTCTTAAAGAGATGTTAATGCACACAGACGGACAGAGTTAAAACTGAAATAAATATCTGGAAATATCTCTACTTTGTCATTACTTACCACGGCGTTTTGTTACTTCTAAAAAGTACGAAGGCCAGAAACAAGGTGAATGCTGCTGTACCTGTAGCAGCCATACTCCAAAAACCCCCGGCAACATCTGAAAAAGAGCGTTCGCAGCACATGAGGTAAGCATACTGTACTACCATACTGCTCCCACATTGACATTTTCAGCATGTAAAGGTCATAAAATGATTAAACTTATACAACATCAGGTGGATTTTTGCACTGGCTGGAATACTGTACTTTATACTTCCTGATCTGATTTAAAAGGTGCTGTGAAATATACCTGATTTTTCAGCTTGTCCTATCTGTGATACCCATGATGCAGTGGGGCCCCAGTCACTCCAGGTTGACCCATATTTAACAGGTCTCACTCGGGCACGGGACTCGTACGTCTCGCCTTTTACCAGCAGGTCTGGGTCCAGATTAGTCTCGCAGTTGGAGCCGCACGCTGCTTGCCTTTTCTGTTCCTGCACGGACAGATCCTGTTGGGTGAAAACAAACAGAAGGCTGAAGAAGATGGTTTTTCACATCCATATTAAACTCTCCAACACTCATACTATACAAAAACAATATTTATATATATATATATACACACTCACACTCCATGATTGACTCTTTCTTTTCCACTCCAGTTCAGAATTGTATTGGTCGAATTTGATATGCTTGGTAATTAACCAAGAAATGCTGGTAAAGTTGATTTCTGGTTTTCCTGGAGGATTCAGCTTTACTGCAATAGCACACACACACACAGACACACAGACACACACACGTTTGTTTCAACATGAATAACTCAAAAAGCTCACAAAGAAGAAGTATACTGTATTATGCATTTACTCACTGTGACATTTTGGCGCGTAGGACATAATCAATCTTTTCTGAGAGTTACACGTCACATTAATGGAATACTCTTGGAAAGTCTGAAACTGAAAGTTGAATTGAAAGTTGAACAATACGAAACAAAATAAGATCATAGTTAGTGTTTTACATTTGGAAGTAACAGTAATACTCTTTATGATATTTTGATTAAAATAACAGCCATGCATGTAGATATGAATGCTGTTAGACGAAGGCTAATTAGCAGGTTATATCTCACTTAATCCGTGTAAAAATTTGGCGTGTTTTCTATTTCTCGGTCGAGCGTAAACACCGTGAAGGAAAATAAGCAACACTTTTTTTTTTTATAAGAAAAATGCATATTAACTTGTTTGCATGCTTTAAAGATGCTGACTTTTGTTATATTTTGATATATTTTGTTATCTTTGGACAGAGCCAGGTTATGTTCTGTTTTCAGTCTTTATGC
The DNA here is from genome assembly GCA_036937835.1 of Pampus argenteus. Taxonomy (NCBI): domain Eukaryota; kingdom Metazoa; phylum Chordata; class Actinopteri; order Scombriformes; family Stromateidae; genus Pampus; species Pampus argenteus. Next base: position 22,767,610 of record CM072866.1, on the reverse strand, counting down.
TAAGCTAAGCTAAACTAGTGGCTTCATATTTAAAGGCAATAATTATGGAGGGGGGGGGGGTATAGTAGCTTCTCAGACTCACAATATATTTTTTTTCGAAGATCAGGTCACATTTCTTCACCTCCGGTCTGGAGATTTTAATGGGCTTTAGGTCACAGGAAGACTTGTATATTTTACTGTAGAAATAACATATACATATATTTATATATATATATATATATATTGGGTACATATAGTATTTGCTTGTACTTATTTTTCCTTTTGTAACTAGCATCCTTACCCTGTCACCCTTTTGGCGTGTATCGTGCACACATGTCCTGTGAGGTCAGACTCATCTGTGTTGTTCCACACACACGTGATGACACAATTGTAGTCGTTGTAACAGGTGAGCTCTGTGAGAGGTAACGAGAGACGAGATATGAGAACTGTTATTGAAGACAGTTACTGGAACGAATTAAAACGTTACTAACTTGGATCATGTTGGATGTTGTTGGAGTCACACTGGTCCGTCCTGACGGTGCAGAAGAGACACACAGCAAGCAGGAGACTCTGAAGCAGAGGGGTTTTCTTGGGTCTCTCCATTTGACTTGTCACTGGCTGGGCGAATGGGAGATGTAGCTTGTTTCTTGCTTTCAAGGTGTAACTCACTGCTTCCTCTTTCTTCTCATCCTGCACACATGAAAACATTCAGCTGCTGACAAGTGGCAGAGGTGTATAATAGCACATATGTGGTGGTTTATTTATAATAAACCTGACCACAAAAAAAAAACACCAGCTGAGGACGTAGTTTGATCTTTAATGCAGCAAGGCAGAAAGTTAAGAGGACCAAGTTCAGTTCACTTGTTTTTTTATTTTTGGGTATTATGCAATATGTAACTTTGCCCAGAACAAGGCGGCAGACTCACAGGCAGGTTTGGTAGAAACTTTTAATGTTTCCGAGCTGCTGATAAACAGTCACAACATTAAGAAGCTTCACTGACCAGAACTAAAACTAAAACTCTGCTACTCTCTTTGAAAATCACTAACACTAAACTAGAAAGAAAAAAACGCTTCACCGAAATGGGAAAGAATAAACTAATAAAATGTATCAAACAAAAACACTCACTTGAAAATGAGGAGGAAACAACACTATATATATATATATATATATATATATATATATATATATATATATATATATATATATATATATATGGATATATGACCTGATCTCCTAAACTGGCTAGAAACAAATAAAAAACGATCCCGGAGGACGAAAACAGGCTACAAAAACACTTTCTACACTTAAACTTATGGCTATAAAACTTACGAAGCAAAGCAACGTAGAACAGGCTTGGAGTCAGAGGAAAGGCTTGGAGTCAAAGGAAAGGCTTGGAGTCAAAGGAAAGGCTTGGAGTCAGTGGAAAGGCTTGGAGTCAGAGGAAAGGCTTGGAGTTAAAGGAAAGGCTTGGAGTCAGAGGAAAGGCTTGGAGTCAGAGGAAAGGCTTGGAGTCAAAGGAAAGGCTTGGAGTCAGAGGAAAGGCTTGGGGTCAGTGGAAAGGCTTGGAGTCAAAGGAAAGGCTTGGAGTCAGAGGAAAGGCTTGGAGTTAAAGGAAAGGCTTGGAGTCAGAGGAAAGGCTTGGAGTCAGAGGAAAGGCTTGGAGTCAAAGCAAAGGCTTGGAGTCAGTGGAAAGGCTTGGAGTCAAAGGAAAGGCTTGGAGTCAGTGGAAAGGCTTGGAGTCAGAGGAAAGGCTTGGAGTCAAAGGAAAGGCTTGGAGTCAGAGGAAAGGCTTGGAGTCAAAGGAAAGGCTTGGAGTCAGTGGAAAGGCTTGGAGTCAAAGGAAAGGCTTGGAGTCAGAGGAAAGGCTTGGAGTCAAAGGAAAGGCTTGGAGTCAAAGGAAAGGCTTGGAGTCAGAGGAAAGGCTTGGAGTCAAAGGAAAGGCTTGGAGTCAAAGGAAAGGCTTGGAGTCAAAGGAAAGGCTTGGAGTCAGTGGAAAGGCTTGGAGTCAGTGGAAAGGCTTGGAGTCAAAGGAAAGGCTTGGAGTCAAAGGAAAGGCTTGGAGTCAAAGGAAAGGCTTGGAGTCAGTGGAAAGGCTTGGAGTCAAAGGAAAGGCTTGGAGTCAGAGGAAAGGCTTGGAGTCAAAGGAATTATTTCAAAATAAAACAGGAAATGACAAGCCATAACAAAAACCCAGCTTGACCTCACCGCGGTGTGACAAACTTCCTTATTTCAAAGTTAAATTCATCATTTGACTTCTAAGTCTTGCCCAGATGCTGACTGGTGTTGTCGATGTTTAAAAACACTTCCTGCCACTTGTTCCTTACGTCAAATAATTATTTCTCATAATGTCAAATAAATGTGTATCTCACTTGAAATGAGCTGTCAGTTGATGCAGTGCATGAATACTCCCACTGTTAATAGACCACAAACGGCATGATTCATTAGCTGTGGGTGTTCAACTCTGCAAAACGTATGATGTAGGTGAACAACAAGTTCACACCTTTTGACAATTGTGGCTTATAAAACGAACAGTGAAAAAATGAAATGAAATGAAAATAGCTCTACGTTTGAGCAGCTGCTTGCCTGTCAGGTATCACATCCTCTTTAATGATTAACAACATGTAGACATGTATCTGTAATATGAGCTCAGTATAGGCTCTGCTGTAATGTCTTACCTGTTAGTGAAGCTGCACAGGATCTGCTTCAAAGAGCTGCTTTATTTTCATCTGATGTCCTGTGAAAGAACAACAAACATATACTTTTTTTAAAAACTTTTTTCCGTATATATATATATATATATATACAGACACACATATATATATAAACTCATAGGAAATACCGTCAGCATAAAGATAGGAGATAAGGTAAAGACAGAATACGACACGATAAAGGTCACTGCCAAGAACTTTAACCACAAGTCAAGTTAGTTTTCTCAGTTTGAATCCACCTAAGCTCTTAACCACAAGTCCTAAACACGTCAAAGTGTGATGAATCCATCTTCTTCTGTTATTGAGTCTTAATACTTCAGAGCATGTTGTCCTTTGGTTAATAATTCATGTTAATGACGCTTTAATTGACGCTTCGGTTTTTAATCCTCCATACAGTGTTACTTACAGCTTATCAGTCGGTGTCTCTTCTCTTTTTTTTCTACGTTTTCGTCCTTTTGTAGCAAACTCTCAACTCATTTTGTATCTGAACCACATTGACATTTAAACTCAGGCATAAACAGGATGGAAAATAAATTGTGTGCATGTTTCAACATGTGTTTCAGGTTGGATTTGTGGTATGTGGTTAATATAAGCCCGCTGTAAGCTGCCCCCAAAACACTTAACTGTTCAGTCGATAGCGATAGCCTGCATCCTCTTACATGCTGTTATACAGTTTTAACCTTTTTATAAAAAAAACAGGATCTGTTAAAACTAGTTTCTCTTTTTTTTTTTTGCAGCATGCATATGACATTTCGAAATATATAATGTTTTTTGGGGGTTTTTTCCATTTCCGTGTTCAAGTTCTTGCTGATTGGCTGACTACCTGGTCACCTGTTTATGTGATTTAATAAAGGTCAGAGTGTTTTTCTGAGAAGCCAAATGTTTCTGCTGATAGGTGCACTTCTCGCTAACCAGAACATCCTGTTCGTAAAAAAAAAACATCAATCACATTTTTTTTTTACTTATCACCCCCAAAAAAGGTCTAAAAAAGTTCACGTCGTGTGCTTCATAGAAAGTGATTACTGCAAACTTAAACCTTCTCCTTTGCTATTAATCATCCTTCCTGTGTATACTGTTTATCTGAAGCTAATATGAGTCTTTCAGTTAGTCAGATATAGTGGATAAAGTAAAGTAAAAAAAACATCCAGGGTTTTTCTGTTCAGCTGCACAAAAATAAATTATTTACCTCTAAAGAGACTTTTATTTTGAAAGATATGAAGTTCATTTGACTGAAGCTTCATATGAGCTTCAAGTAAGGATGATTGGGGATTTTGTGCCCCATAACTTACGCTGTAAGTGTATTATGAAGAAGAAGAATAAGAGAAACTTAACAATATGTTGCAAAAAAAAAAAAAAAAAAGAACTTTCCCTGCCGTTGGTGTCATGTGCAGACGGTGAAGGAAGTGAGAATTTTAAAAATGTCCGTGAACATGGTGAACTCTGGTGTTTTTGCAGAATCATCCAGTATCTGCATTTTTGCCTGGTGACAGGATTAAACTAGACGCCCTTCACAAGACAGGACAAGAGGAACCAGTTTAGTTTCATTATTTTAAACTTAAACTTAAACTTAACTTAAATTCAGCCTCCAGTCACCTCCAGTCACTGTAACATGGGGCCCTCCATAGTGCTCATCGACAGGTTTACACACCTGTAACTGTCCCTTTCATTAACCTGCATCATGACCTGGATTTAACATAACAACACACACAGTTAAAGGCCCCATAAAACACAAGTTAAAGCGTGTTCGATGGACAATTAACGCGGGGACTACGGATTAATGAAAATTTTTCATTTCATGATGCCCTTTAATAATAATAACTTGAAGTTCCCAATTGACCACATGTAGAAACTCTTCAGCTGCTGTACAGTCCAGCAAATCTCCCAACCAACCGATGCTCTGAACGATAAACTCAGTTTAGTCAGCATCTTATGATAAGCAACCGGGAAAAACCTCGTTACCAAACCAACCAATCCAGCTCTTTCTGGTGTCACTTTGTCAGCCGTGATGTGCCTAACCTCGTTCTCACCCCTTTCAGTCGAGAACTGTTTTCGCTCCGCTTGCATCTGTCTTCTTTTGACATTTGGATTTCCCCTAAAACTGCTAACTTGAAATGACACTCGTGTCCGTCTCTGTTTTCTTTTTCTTCTCTCTGTTACACAGAGAGAAAAAAACAACCACAAACTAAACACACACACACATACATAAAACACACAAACCACTTCCTAACCTGCTTATCTTTCCTGAAAGTTGCTGTTTCCAATAAGTAAAGAAACTCAGTTAGCATGTTAGCTGAGGTAGCTTCACAAGTTTACATAACTAATATAAGCAATATGAACGCATTAAATACATGGTTTATAACTTATGTATTTTACTATATTGTCTATATGCACCAACCTCCACTAATGGGAGCCCACAAGAGGAGTTTTATTAATGATCATTTATATCTGCTTACAGCTACATTATAGATTATTATTATTATTATTTGTATTAACTGCTTGTTGTTGTGGAGAAATTGCTGAAGTCAAAGGTCAATGGTGAAGTCAGGAGGGAAGAAAGTGTTCAGGAGCCTCTGATGTCTTATGCTGTATTATTTATTGACGCTTGGCCAAGCGAGAAATAGAGACACTCTCAGAGTACACCTGAAGTGTTTGAGTCGGTCTCGCATTCTGACAAACTCGTGATGGTGGAAATAACCCAAAGATCACACCCAAACCCTACACGCCCCAGAATTAGTCAAAGATAATGTCCTTGACCCTTGGAGGTGTTATTGTCAGCCTATTCCAGTCTGGGGACACAGATGTCCGCTTACGCAGATTGGAACGGCAACAGCAAGCTATCTATTATGACTATATATATATATATATATATATATATATATATATATATCTACATTGGCACCATGCAGGTCAATGTTATTATTATTACCATGACAACCATAACAGACACTCATTGTCTCCACAGAATGAGCTGCAATCCAAAAACATGAAAGACTTTTAACGTGGCCTTTTTATACCCATTAAAGTAACTTGAGCCTCTCTCTGTCTGTCTCTGTCTCTCTCTTTCTCTGTCTCTGTGTCTGTCTCTTTCTCTGTCTCTCTCTCTCTCTGTCTCTGTCTCTTTCTCTGTGTCTGTCTCTGTCTCTTTCTCTGTCTCTCTCTCTGTCTCTGCATCTGTCTCTGTCTCTCTCTTTCTCTGTGTCTGTCTCTGTCTCTTTCTCTGTCTCTTCCTCTGTCTCTTTATCTGTCTCTCTCTCTCTCTCTCTGTCTCTGTCTCTCTCTTTCTCTGTCTCTGTGTCTGTCTCTTTCTCTGTCTCTCTCTCTCTCTGTCTCTGTCTCTTTCTCTGTGTCTGTCTCTGTCTCTTTCTCTGTCTCTCTCTCTGTCTCTGCATCTGTCTCTGTCTCTCTCTTTCTCTGTGTCTGTCTCTGTCTCTTTCTCTGTCTCTTCCTCTGTCTCTTTATCTGTCTCTCTCTCTCTCTCTCTGTCTCTTTCTCTGTGTCTCTCTCTGTCTCTGTCTTTGTCTCTTTCTCTGTCTCTCTCTCTCTCTCTCTGTCTCTGTCTCTTTCTCTGTGTCTGTCACTGTCTCTGTCTCTGTCTCTTGTCACTCCACTCACGCATCTTCCACTTCCTCTTATCTTCTCACACATACATTTTGCCCACGTATCTCTGCGTTTCTTTTCATATTCTTGATAACGTCTCTTATTTATCCATTCTTATCTATTACTTTGATACTTTAATAGAGACACCATGCAAAGTATTTCATCCCAAATACCTTCACGAGTAAGTATTTCTATAAAAACATAAAGGTAGATGGTTTTAACACAGGCTTGACATCTCAAAGTGTAAAATGTCTTTTTAAAGACTAGTCTAATATTAATACAGGGTTTTCTTTACAATGTTGAATATTGATTATCATTCAGGACGTTTATTACTATATTGTCCAAACATCAAACATTTGCTGTCATGATTCACGTGGATCTTGAGTTTAAATCATTTAGTCACATGTCATTGTGTTAACTTTACTCACAATTATTTCTCGTTTTAAAACACAAAATCTGTTTCATTGTCGTTAATGTCATCATCATGTGTCTCACACACACACACACACAGACACACACACAGACACACACACACACACACTGATCAACACAAAAACCACTTCTAATCTGATTTCAGAAGCGTAAACCAAATTTAACTCTATAATTTCCCTCCATTAGACTCATTCATTCATTCATTCATTCATTCATTACCCTAAAAAAGAAATACACATCCAATAATTTGATGAAGAAATGTCTATATGGACCTACCGGCCGTGTGCTGTCCTCTGATGAGCTCTCATAACTGAATTCAGTCTCTTATCTCAGGGTGTAAAATGACGTATTGTAAAGATTTCCGGGTAAAGAAAAAAAAAGAGTGTGTGGTTTTTCTGATGGTAGCATGTAACACTGTCCATGTTTTAGACGTATCGAGCAACACAGAGGAAATCCCTTTTAAAAACACCTTTTTTTCTCTCTCTCTCTGCTTTTTTCACTTTTCATTCTGGTTTTACTGCTATTCTTGTAACTACATATTTCAGAGTTTCGGTTTGTAGCTGCCTCTTTAACATGCAGAAGTTACTGTTTATATGTAGTTATTATCATATGAGCTTTTCTAAACCAGGCTTTTAAACTATCTCTTTAAACACCAAAACAAATGTTGTTTTTCTTCTTGTTTCTTCAGTTGCATGTCAGATTAAGGACCTAAAAACATGTTTGGAGCCAATCGTGGATCAATACACAACTCACACATGAGCGACGTGGGAACTTGAAGCCTCTTGTATACAAACACTGAGAATAGACTTCAACAGTTGACACAAGGGGAAATGTCATCTTAAAGATATGGATGAGGGTAATAGGACTTTTTTTAATATGGAACAAACATATCGGAAACATGATTAGTCAGTGTTTTAATGTCATGTCATGAAGGGAACTTAAAAATACCCAAAACACACCTCTTGAACTCTAAGACCTTTAACTTTCCCCTTACTTAAAGATCACCTCCAGACATATTTTAAGACATATATAAAACACTGTGGATGATAATTTGTGTCTGATATATTTTATGTATAATTACCTCATTAAAATGACATTTACTCATTACAAACTCCAGACTATATATGAATATGTTAAAAGTTTAACCGCTGGAAGATGTTCCCCACTTCTCTGTAAGTAAATTCTCACATATATATATATATATATATATATATATAAGTTGAATATTGGACCAGGATTGGCTTCTGAAATTATTTATACGGTCACAAATCATGTTTGTAGGCTCACATCTTCGAACTGGATTTTCAATGAGCACAGAGAAAACAGCCTTCAAGTGTCAAACTCTGCACATGCATCATTCTGCACAGTGAAGCTCAAACATTCAACCGTAGGAAGAAGTAGAAAAACACACGTTTTGTAGACTTAGTTGAAATATATTTATCATCGGTTGGGAGATTTGGTGTACAGCAGCTTCATATTTCCCTTACTACTCTGTCTGTGAGGGAAATATGAAGCATAAAGACTGGAAAGAGATAGAAACAGGTAGCTTAGATCTGTCCAAAGGTTAAAAAAAAAAACCTGTAGCGTGAGACAAAACGTGTCCGTTTTCAAAACCAAAGCCATGAGCTCCAGTGTCAAAAGTCCAAGACTTTGACTGAAAATATAATAAATATGCTGCTGTTGCAGACTGCAAAATAAGTTACCATCAACTCTAATAATTCAGACGGTCAATGCTGGTCTTTATAAATCGGACTGTTTGCATATTACCTAATTTAAATATGCTGAAACAGCAGCACTTGCGGTGCTCTTTGTTTTATGGATTTAACACAAAAACCACACAATCTTCTTGTGACTTATTCTGTGTATGTATATTTGACTTTAGTGCCTCCTAGTGGTAAATAACAACACTGGCAGACAGTAAAACACAAACACAGACTAATGGAGCCAAACCACCTTCAACTATAATTTGCTTGAATTTTGTCACCTGACTCCAAATTCATCTGGCGTTGACCTCGAGTGGATCGAACTACAAAAACATTTTTTGTCATTTAGGCTTGTTTTTATCAGACTTTCAAATATTGTGTAATAAATTATTATTATTAACATACACATGCACATATGAAAAAGATGTATTTTTACAGAAAACTGGCTAAATATCCCAAGAAATAAGGTTCTTCCAGTACTACTTGTATATTTTACTCATAATCACATTAACAAATTGTGTTTCAATTGTCTAAAATGTCAATTTTGAAATATGACTTCACTATCATAAGAAAATATTGATTTCTATTTTTATTTTTTTTATGAGTCAACGAGAAAACTGGATACAATTGAGAGAATTTTTGGCAGCTCGTTACGTCTGTGCGTCAATTTATCTGCAGCTCCGTGCCAGTAAAACTCATGTTCACAGCAAGATAACAGAAATAATTTACTTTATCAGATCAACGGACTCACCAGTTACGTCCAGGATGAGATGGCTACTCCCTCAGTCCAACAGCAGCGCGGAAATATTCAGGTCACTGCTTTTTGTCTTATTCATACTAAATACTACACCTATAAAAGAGAATATTCAGACAACAGCACTGAAACATGTTAGATGTTGTAGACAAGGTGAAAGAGGATGTAAAAAAGTTTCATGTCCTCTTTATTCAAAGTCACGTGTCTGCTGTGTCTGTCTGCTGTGGTCTTTATAGTTGGGGACAGCTTAACAAGTAACTATGGCATGTCTGGGATTTTTTAAGAGAAATAAATAACAAACGAGCATTCAAATTGGTACACGTTAATTGGTGGATCAAATATTTGAAATGTGTTCAAGATCTCTCGAATCTGTAAAACGTTGTAAGAGCGATTTTCTTTCATTGGTGGGAAACATGTTTTTTAAGAGGAAAGAAAGAACATAAAGTGTCTCAGTAAGGTCACCATGTGCATTGATCCTACTAGAGGGATAAAAATCCCCCCTTACACTAACGCACAAACATCAATTGTGTGCTGTCAACCACAATTTCCCTATTTACTGATATGTTTCACCTAAACACAAATGTCAGTTTAGTCACTGTTCACAGTTTCACATTGAGCTCCAACGATGAAACTTTTTTGCCATCTTCATACAAACAAAATCAAAACCCAACTTTACTTGCTCAGCATTTTATTTTATTTTTTTATATATTACACGGATCATGAGTGGATGTTAATTGCTTAATTGCACCATGTAGTGCGTCTGTATGGAAGCATCTGTATAAAATAAAACTCTTACTGTGATTCAAAGTGCAGCTCTATTTTTATTTTTATTTTATTTTATTTTATTCTAACATAAGCATTAAAACTGTAAACAAACATTTTACAAAAAAAAAAAAAAAAGATTAAACAATCATGTTTAGTGTTTACAAATTACAGGATTTGGTCATTTAATTCATGTCCATCCCTCCGTCAGCTATGTCTGGATTACATATTGTTTCTTAATGTTAAAGGAATATTTTGACTTAGATAACACCCCTGTGTGTGTACACTATATATTAATATTAAGTCTAAACAACAGGCTATTAGCTAGCCTCATAGCAGCTGCCGCTTTCACATTTCAACAGGATAAAACTGTAAATTAGTAAATAGCAGAGATGCTACTTCCTGGCTTTATGCTAAGCTAAACTAGCCGGCTGCTGGCCGTAGCTTTATATTTATCCATAAATGTGGTATCAATCGTCTCTTCTAACTTTCAAATGCATTTATTCCCCTAAATGTACTTTTAAACCTTAGCATACTTTTCCCGCCAAAACCTGATTGTCATCATAAACATAATTCTTGTTTTCTTGTCATCAGGTCCGAGTCTGAGTCAACACACCTCCTGTACTTTTAACCCAATCACAAATGCTTCCCTCGTCCTTCAGATATGACGTGTTCGGGCACAGCGCGGGTGAACCACTCGGACCACCCGCCGTCGTACACCGACACGCCCGGGTGCCCGCACTCGTGGGCCGCCAGTGCCACGTGACACGCAGTCACCGCCGAGCCGCACGAGACACAAACAGGACGGCTGAGGTCCACGCCAGACTGGGCGAACAAAGCCTGGAGTTGCTCCTTGGGCAGGAAGTGACCCGACTTGGACAGAAAGGAGTGGAAGGGTATGCTGATGGAGCCGGGGATGTGACCCGGCTCAGTGTCTGTCAATCAGAGAGAAGGAAACGTGTTCAGTTATTAACAATAATCACAGATAACTACTGACAGATTAACAGAAACATCTTATAGTTTAATATAATAGTCCTGCAACATAAAGGATTTCAGAGACTCTTTGTATTTTGCAGAGGTGTTAAAAGCTGACTCAACATTGACATATAATACAACTGAAATGTTAGCAAATAGTGGCTTATTTAACCTCCCAGCAGGCACGAAAGCACATTAAAGCACATTAGCATTAATTTTAAGCTGTGTTTGTGTCTCTCCTTTTAGCTCTGTTTTGGTCTCCACCAGTATTGTGGTTCTATCGGAGACGCAGGCCAGAAGACCAAAAATGAGCTAAAAGATGCTAAGATGCTAAAGGAGAGCTAATAACGAGCGATATGTTGTTATTGTGCAGACTTACTGTCACATAGAAAGGAGCCATAGTTAATATTATTTGTGCTTATCTTACTACAAGTCAACACGTCTGCTGGTATATCAATCCCAGATAGCTGCAGCAGACTCTCAGCATAGCCGTAGCCTTTGAGTACACAGTTTATTATCTTACTTCACATAGTGATTTGACTGCAGCAGTGTTTCATCACCCAACTATCAACTACTCAGCATTATTTAACCAGTAGAAAAGGAGAAGATATTGATGAAAATAAACACAGACAACTCAGTTTTTAGACCTCTGAGCTGCAGAAAGAACTTTTCCACATTTAACCAGGAAGACGCAGACTTGTTTTCTCCACCTTTCTCAAATAATCTTTGCTCAGCAAGACAGCTGTTATCAAAGGTTGGCCGGTGAGATACACATACGGTACTGCACATCCTACAAGCGTTAATGTGTTACTCTACTATAATGTCCATGTGTACAGTGAATGACTGGTTCAATCACAAATATATCATGGGGAACATATGGTGGACTTTCATTGGGATCCTTGTGTTCATATCATGTTACTGCATCTGTTTAAGAAATAATTATTTATGTTTTGGTTTTACACATGTGAAGGTTTTATGCATTATTTTGCCATGTTATTATATTATATTATATATAGCTCAATATTATAGACTTTTTGAGCATTGGTTGGACAATTATTGTGTCATTTATTGTGTGATTTTTTTTACACATTTGTCACATTATGATATAATACATAGCTCAATATTATAGTATTATAGATATATAAATGTTATTTTGAAGTGAAAGGATTAGTTGATTGACTGTTACTCGACGTTTTCTTGATAAAATTCCAAATATTTCAATATATTTCTTATTAAAAACAGAATAAAAAAGAACATTTCTATTTAAAAGTGCTTCATAACCAAGTAGAGCAGATCAAATTAGCTTGAGTTGAGAAAAAGACGGATACTCGTCTCTCTCATATTTCCCTGACCAGCATGCTTTATGAAAACATCTCTTCACCATGGCAACAGTCAATTTACCTGAGGTCAAAGTTCACCACTGAGACTGCAGTGTGACAGCACATCAAGAACTTTGTTTTGTTGTACGTGCATTATTGTGTGTATAAAGTATATATGTATATGTACTGTATGCGTGTGAGCATGTGTGTGAACATCTATGGGATAAGATAAGCCACGTACTAATCATCGGTAAAGATCAATAATATAACCAGAGTGGACGATATCTACATCCTAGTCAGTCTATCTGCTACTGTCCTGCAGTGTGTGTGTGTGTGTGTGTGTGTGTACATGGTTCAGTGACTGTAGATAAAATGCAGGGTTTTGTATGAGTTGTTTGTCCAGAGTAAACTGTGCAAAAAGATTGGAGTTATTAGACCTTCATGATTTTGAGCCCATACTGTCACGTGATGGCTCGTTTTTATTCAGATTTTATTCTTTAAGAGCTTTTCTTCGTCTTAATTGATAGTAAAGTGAATATCTTTCTGTTTTTTAAGTGTTGGTCGGACAAAACGAGCCGTTTCTTGACTTATATTTTAAGGAATTTTAAACAGTTTAGGACATTTTGACAGTAAATTTTCACTATTTTCTGATGTTTCATAAACAAAGGGATTAATCAAGAAAATAACTGATGGTTTTAGTTGTAGATATACATATCATGATGTTTATTTAAACCATTTTCCATCTTACAGCCATGTTTCCTTTAAATCAAAGGACAAAGTTTACGGATCTGTTGGAAAAATTTAACAGTTTTTGCTCAAATCGCCACATAAATGGGCTGATTTGAACGTGTTTAAGTACCACAACAGTATGAATCATGAATGATACCTTAAAATGTGATAGATTTAGGTATTAGTTACTTATGCCTTCATAATATTGATTAGATATTGAGTGAATATTTATGTTCTAAAATGCCTTTTCTGTTTAAAAACATGTCCATTGACTAGAGAAGTCTGACCATAAACTTTATTAAAAAAAAGAAATTTGTTCTCTTTCAGTTATTTAAATGTGATTAAGTTGTAAATATAATATGATTGATAGTCATAATCAATCACTAAATGCATGTAATAGTGTTTAACCTGCAGATAGGTGCACAGTATGTATCCATCATAAGGACTCGGTTGCAGATACTCACTGTCTCTGGGTTCGGGGTCCAGGCCTCGGAACCTGCCTGCTGGTCTGGCGTCCACCACCTGGAACCTCTTGGTTTCCAGGTTATCCAGGATATCCTCATAGGTCTTGATCCAGGAACGGTTTAAGGAGGACTTGAAGTCAGTCTGCGTGGGTCTGACGTACCGGTCACTCATCGGTTGTTCCTCCAGCTCCCAGTTTCTGAGCCCCCCGTTGAGTAAGGACACCGCGCTGTGCCCGAACACCCGGAACATCCACCACACACGGGGCGCCGAGAACGCACCGAAGTCGCTGGCGTCGTAAACCACGACGTGCGTATCGCTCTCTATTCCCAAATTCCCAACATAGTCTGCAAAAAGCCTCTCTGACGGCAGCATGTGGTCCAGAGGAGAGGTTTTATCACAACACTGGTCTATGTCAAAGAAAGCTGCGCCCGTGATGTGTCTCTTTTTGAACTCGCTCTTGGCGTTGCGACGCAGTTTGGGTAAATACCACGACGTGTCCAAGATGCGCATTTTCTTCTGGACCTTCATGGCCTCAGCAAGCCATTTAGAGGTGACCAGAGCTCCTGCTTGAAGAGTCATGGCTGTGGAGAGGTAGACAGGCGTCAAAGGTTTACTGTAGTTTAACTGTATGGATCTAATCCAGGGCCAAAGGTTGAGAGTTGATAAAGAAATAGTCCACAGCAAACGACGCCCCCCCTAGTTCAACATGCAACAGATGGAAATGACTGGAGGCGGTGATAGACATTCACAATGCACTATTAGGACTCACTATTACTAGTATAACACATCTTTTACAATATTATTATTAGGCTGTCATAGTTTGGTATCTATAGATATTTATGTAGCCTATATTGTAGTTTGGATAATAATTCACTGAACATAGTTTATTCTAGTGTGGAGGTTTTTATTTATATATTCAATTAAATTTGCACTGTTGCTAGTAGCTAGTATTAGTAATTAACAGTAGTATAATTATTATACTATTAGTTAGCTAGTAGCCACTAATCGCTACTAGCTAATAATAGTATTAGACGTAGCTAATACGGCTACTACTATTAAATTACTACTGTTAATTAGCTAGCAGCTGCTAATAGCTTCAAGTGACCCTATTTGTTTGCATTAAACGTGAAGTTGTCAGGTAGGAACTTTTCATGTCATCGTGTTTGTTTCCCAGTCGGCTGCTTTCGATCGGTGCACACGGAGATCTCACCGGATGTTGACGGACTCACACGTTTAAAAGTCGATGTAGCGTGTAGAGTGTTTGACAACACACCTCTATAAATAAATCATAATATTAATAATAAATATTAACAAGGATGTCGGCGTCGTTGATCCGGAGAGGACTGGAGCTGCTGAGCGATGACATTAAAAGTAAGTTTAGCGTGTTAGCTTGCTAGCTGAGCAACTGTTGGCTAACGTTAGCATTGGACATCAGTAGCCTCCTGTAGCCCTGAGAAATGAGACTTTGAGTCTCGTTACGACGTCTCAGTTTGCTAATAACGGTAATAATTTAACTGTACTTCAAGGCAGCAGTTATTATTTCTATATTATTTATATATAACTATCAAAAAATGCAAATTAGTCACGCCAGAAAGCTGAAATTAGTAATATGAAACAGATAAAATGCAAACTATCTATATGATATTTATTATTAGAAATACAGTTAAAGTGTCAATGCATTGGGTAATCAATAGACTCATCGTTTCAGCAGATAGTTTAACGTCTCATCTGTTTTTTCATCCTGCCAGATGTCAGTAAGGTGAAGAAGAAGAAGCAGCAGCAGCAGACTCCCAGCTCGGCCTCCGTGATGGAGCTTGTGAGCACGAATCGGCAGGGAGTCACCAAGCAGGTCAAACGGCTGCAGGGTCGCCTGGGTCCTGGCAAGAGTAAAGCTACTGTCAAAGACAAGAGGATCAAGTCTGCCGTGGGTCAGTCCACCAGTATCGGTGCCACGACCATCATTCAAGAAAAAAATACACTGTAACACGCTGTGGTTTACAGGGATTTTACAACAGCTAAAAGGGTTTGATCTGACGGAGAACCTGGTTCAGATCCATTTAGGTTTTAAAATTATAGATCAGAGTCCACACATATTAATTTGTTACTTTTGTGAAGCTCAGTTTTGCAGATATTGACCATGCCATCTGGAAATCAATGGAAAATACCAGTTGTAGTTTCCTTTAATGGGGAACACAGGGTGTATAAAACAACAAAAATATAATTCATAAGTTTCAGCAACGCATTAGAAGAGCTGCTGCTGCCTGTTTGTTCGTGCCCTCTCTTTGTAGGTGTACATCAATACCAGCAGGTGGCTCCAGTACACAAATCCATTAGTTATACAACATGTTTCAACTTCCATTGTAAAGTAAAGTAAACTTTCTGATCATAAATCGTGATAGTGACGGTTAATATGCTTTCTGTACCAGTAGCTCCCTGGTGTTGATTTTGTATTACAGTCTTCTCTACAATCTTCTTTTTCTATGGTGTTTAATTGTAGAGGAGTACAGGAAGAAGCAGGGGAAGAGCCAGATGAGTGCTAACCTCAAGTACTTCATGAAAACCGAATGCAAAGCGAGAGATTCGGACACTTTGAAGGTAAGAAAGGCCCCAGGTGTTGGTTTCATTCTTATATCAGATAGCTAAATAAAACAAATAAGGAAGGATATGAGTAGTAGAGTATTTTTATAAATTGATCATTTGGATTTACTTTTTTTTTTTTGTACAGAATTTAACAAAACAAAGATACAAATCAAAACAGTTTTGCAGTAAAGGAAATAATCCCAGATGGGTTAATAGTATAAGGGTCTCTCCAAAGTCAAATAATGCAACTTTTGATTGATTTATAATAGATAAAGAGATATAGATTAAGTAAAGAAGTGATATTTGTGCAGTTTGTTGTCTTTGAACATCCCACAGAGACTCATCGCTAATGTCGCCCAACAGTTTTAACACATTTACTTGAGTTTGTCCAACAGTTATTGATTTTTCTCTCTCTCACTCAGATCCTGAGCCACAATTCAGGGAGACAGTCCAGGAATCGCCGTGACCAACTTGCCAAGAAGGCCAAGGAGCCACAGTCCTTGTTCACAGAAGAGGAGTTCCAGCAGTTCCAGAAGGAATATTTTGGCAGGACTGTGGAGGAGAAGAAGTAAAGGTCGCTCGGACAAAAGACACTGCAGCCTCCAGGGTGAAACACCAAGGCTGCTCTTTGTGGATCTGAAGCGTGAAAGTCAATCTCTGGACCAGACTGTGATTATATTTGCTCAACAAAACAAGAAACTTTGAGGAGAAACGATCATATAAGATGAATCTGTACCAGTGTTATGACTGCATGCACATATTGTCACAATAAGGGAATTACAACTTCCTGACTCATAACATGCTATAAGATTGAGGAAAATGATCAGATGCAGATTTAAAAATCATCATAACAAAACATGTAGGAATTAACTACTTCATTTAGTGATGTTTCTAAGCTTTTCATCTGAATATGATTTATAACATTTGTCGGCAAAGTGCAGCCAGTTTTATGAGTTATTGAAATGTGAGTTGTTGACTCTTATGTTGTAGTAAAATCTCTCATATGTGTCATATATATTGCTTATTTTTACTCACTTTGTTTTCACGTTAAACTTTTTCTCAATAGATTTTCAGGTTTATATTCTCACAAATTAAGATTTTTTTTATTATTATTTAGCTTCATGATTGAGCAGAAATGAAGAGTCACAAGTTTAAGTTGTTATTCGTGTTTTCATTTGGATTGTAATGGAAATAAATCTAATTAACATGGAAAAAGCTGCTTATTAGACTCCAGAAAAACAATTTCAAGCCCCTTGTGATGTAAGAAGGGGCATAAAATCTGAACGGCTTGTTGAATTATAAGAGTACAGAGAGAGTCAGCCCACAATAAACTGACTGGGTTGTCTTACTTCACAGTTTGAATGTTACTAGTCACACCAGAGAGCCAAATGCATACAAACAAGCACTGAAAAATGTATTTATTCATAATATGGTCCCTTTAAATCAACTTGTATGAACATTCAGTTGTGTGCGATAATGCAAAGTTGCATGGTGCAACAGTTTTAAACAATAGTGAGTGATTTGCATATTTGTTGTGTGTGCTGTAGAGCCATAAGCTTTATCTGTAGGACAATGTTTTTCATTGCTAAAGTAGCATGATTATTACAGCATTTAAAAGGTGTGTGTGGGGGAAAAAAACCAGCAATGCTGTTGCCTGAGTACTTGAATCATGAGAATTAATAGGTTTCACGTCTAACCGGTTGAGACATGATCACGGTTGAGTCTTTGGCAGAGAAAAACAACGTGAGTGCAGCAAAGCCGAGTGATCACAGAGCAGCAGGAGAAGTTGCACAACGTCAAAGGTAAGAAATAAGATCATTAAACACAAGTTGTTGTTGTTTTTTTCAGAATATAGATCACCGTTGCAACACATCATCAGTAGTGTAAAGGTAACCTGCCTCACGACGGTTTAAACCCAGTTTATTTTCACTAGTAGTGTGTGAACAACCCAACGCTTGTGAATTGTGCTTCGTGAGCTGACTCCTCCACCTCACTGTTTGCACAAATGTAACTGCGCAGGTTCATGTTTTGCTTTTGTGAATACAAATTCAAAGCATTTCACAAACGTTTGTCATATTTCTGCTTATGGTAAACATTCAGATGGTTTTTGTCTTTTGAGGTCAGTGCTGCTACCTCAGTACCTGGTAGTGAAGGTGAACGGAAATGAATCACATGACGCTCAATGCACTTTTCTTCTGTTTCACACGAACAATAAACGGTTCAGATGTCCTGAATTAAACCTCAACAGCTTCTAGTTTGATAAATCGTGTGTTCAGATTAGAAAAGTTTTAATATTTATACTTTTACTCACAACAAGAAGAATGAATCTGGTAAGAATCTATGAACTCTTCTGTAGGTTAGTTGGATAAATTGTATTAATAGAATAAGTTTTGGATTCAGACTTCAGTTAGAATTATGTTTAATCATATACTGTTGTAAAATACAGCTTTATAATTGGACAGTGAATTGACTTTTCTAAATAATTCTTGTGATTAGCTAAACTTTTTTTTTTTTTGCAATGTATTACAAGATATTTTTATCAGATTATCTCCAAACTGCTTTAATATTTTAATGTACACAAGTCATTGAATTGCACAACCTCTTTTTCTGTAGCCAAAGATTGCAGATCATCTGCCAAGGAGGCAGACAAAACAGAGGACGAATAGCTGCTCGAATGAAAATGTAGCACCTCCTTCTTGGACCAGTCTCTAGTATCACTGACTAACAGTCTTAAATCAGGGGTTAACTGTTGTTTTTATTTTATTATTCATATATTTCTGGAGCAGGTGTGCTGTTTTTCTCTGGTTCTGACATAGACATCTCAACAATAACATAAAACACATGTGAAATTGCAACAAAACACAGATCAATAACATCAATAACTAGATTGTAACTTATTTTCTTCAGATGTCGACCGAACAATCATTTGATGACGACTGTGGAGCAAAAGCACCTCCAACGGCTGCTGAGAAAAACGATGGTGATGAAATTGAAATCCTGGTAATTATTTTACTAGAACAAAATAAACGTGAATAAATCAGAGTGTTTTAGGTCAGCTGTAAATAACCTTTCGTTTTCCACCAGGATAACAGCTCTCTGTTGGAGTGGTGGAAGGAAGTGACACGTGAGTGAGGAAAACTAACTAGAAAAGACTGTTAAAGATTTGTTTTAAGGTTATTAGTGTGTTTGGCTCAACTACAGTTTTATTGATTTACAGCCTGGACTCGTGTGTGCGAGGATCTTACGCTGCAGATGTACGAAGAAACAGAGTAAGAAAAATATAGTAGACGAAATCTTTTCTATGTCTGTAAGTGTTACATCTTGTTGTGTGTGTGTATAGTTTAATCAATGAAGTGTAATAACCTGATCATATATTCTCATAATACTGCATATTCCAGGATCATCAAAGTGAAAACTCAACATCTCTATAAAGCTATCAAGATTTACATCATCCTAATGTATAAACATGGTGTCACCATGAAGGGTCACATTGCTGAGCTGCACTGCATTGCTGACAAGGTAACAAGACCACATATGATGATATAAGGTCATGTAAATTTAGTCACATTTAAAGATGAATTTACCCAGAATTCACTGATGCATTTTATTCAGGCCCGATTACATATGACTACTGTACTTTTTGGGTTGATATGGGTGCATGAAGTATATTAATTTTATAATCATCATCATCATAACACTTCTCTTTAATTTTAAGGTATCTAAGGAGACGAAGGCTGCTGGCATTCCCACATCTGGAGTGGGAGTAAATGCAGCAGCTTCTGGAGTGATACTGTCTCCGTTCACTCTGGGCGCCTCGCTGGCCCTGAACGCATTCGGGGTGGGCAACACTGGCGTCATCACCAAGGAGGTGAGCACACATGAAACTTTTTTGATGTGTAGTATTTCTTTGTTTTTATTTGTGTGGAAGTATTCAAAGGTTTTAACAGTCAATGAAATCTGTTCGTCCAGGTGAAGGCCTCACAGACCAAAGAGAAAATCGAGATGACCCTCCAGGATTACGAGAGCCTCATTCTGGATATTCAGGCCTGCTTGAGATTCATCAACGAGGGTACGGGCCAGCTGAAGCAGCATGATCTGTCCAGTCTGAGTAAGACCAAGATGGATTTCGTGATTGTAGTGAGAAAGCTGGCTGCTAGTGGAGGGGCGAGCGCCAGGGCCTTAGTGGTGAACAGAAAGGTGTCTGGGCTGATACAAGGCTTCGCCCGTGGTATGGATCTCTTCTTCACTAAAGGAAAAGGTGGGCAGGAGCTGAAGGAGGGCCTTGAGTCAAAGTTTGCAAAGAAAATCCACATGCTAGCAGAGGACCTCCATGATGGATTGGATGAGCTCATGCAGATCAATAACTGGTTCAGTGAGCATGTTTCAGGGGAGTGAAGGGTTTTTATCTGCAGTTTACTACATCTTTTATATTTACATGCATATATATGAGTAGGTTATGGTAGTCAAGGTTGAAAACGTGAATGCTTAAGGATTAAACAGCTGTTTCTCTGCTTCCTGTTTAATGTTTTTAATGCATTATGTAAAACACACAATGGTTTGGCTTTGAAATGTCAAGTACAAATAAACCTCGCCCCGCTTTACTTCACTGGCTTAAAATATTTAGTGTCATTATTATTATTCAATGAGAAAGTTGCTTTTTTCCAGAGGTGCAGATAACCACTAGGGGGCAGCCGTCAGCCTTGTGAACTCATGTCGGGTTCATGGAGTTTATCCACCAGCAGCTGTAATGTATTCTCAGACTGCATGTTGTCAGCCACTAATATATGAAAAAGAGCATATGGTGCAAATTAAAAATCTAAAGATCTGAACGTTTCTTCCTTCTGTTGGTTGGTTGGGAATGTTACTGTCCAAAAATAAAAAAGATAAATAAAAATAAAATAAAGATACATTTAAGAACATGTAATTATCAGTAACCAATTATAAGTAAAACACAGCCTTAATTAAATATCCTAATTATAATATAACATAATTAATTTGAGACAATCAAAATATACGGACAATAAAATATAGTCTCAATCTAAGATTACGATTACAACATGATGATGAAAATGTACAAATATCTTGAAGTATGTGTTACATAATTTATGTTGTAGTCTCGGCTGGTAATCAGGTGTTTTACTTCACCAGTGGACATCTGTCAAAAAGACGCATAAAACTGCTTCCTTCTTCAATGTTTACATTTTTTTCATTTGACCTACATTTGACGTAGGGAGGAGCTCGTATGGATATGTTGTTAGCTGCATAGAATGCATATACACAGAGGTACGCGTGGTTTTATCACTGAAATAATCCCGTTGGGAGGAGCTTAGTTCGATATAAACCAATCAACTACCTGAAACTGAAACTCCGCTCAACCCCGCGCTGCACGTAATATAATACAAACGCCCTCGCGGAGTGACACAGCGGAGGAGCACACTCGGCGGTTCTTTGGCTCTGTGTGTATATATATATCAGTGACGCTTTCACTCCGCGTTTGTTCTTTGCTCCTACAACAACAATAAAAATATAGTATCAGGGTGTCGGCGAAGGCTCTCCCGCGCTAAAATGGCAGTCTAAAGGCGTGCGGCAGCTATATTGTAGCGGCAACAACACGGCAGTGCAACGGCTAAGTGCACTGGCTATTTTTGGCAAAATGGCGTAAGTATTTTTTTTAATTATTATTTTTTTTAATTATTGAGTGTTTCTGGCTTTGAGGCGGCACAAAATAACACTCTACCGGCGTTGAGAAAGTTAACAAACCTGTTGAGTAGAGTTACATGTACTAAAAAAAAAAAAAAAAAAAAACTTGAAGGGAGTAAGTAAATATTGATCCAAAGATATGTAACGTTAGATTTCCTGTTTGAGACTTGTCAGTGTCAAATTACAGAGTCGCTCCAGTCTGTGTTGAGGCGTGTTAACGGTTGCTCCAGTAGCCGACCAAGACTTTTAAGCCCCTTTATTAAAATATGTAATTAATTTAATAGCGGCTATGACGCCCTTTTTTTAAGTGTACGTCGACAGTGTTTGTGTATATTAGATACTGACAACGTGGCGTGTCCAAAATGGCGCGTCGTGTCTTTTTTCCACTCAAAGTCTCTCACAGATGGGGCTCTGTTGTGAAAATGGCGGTTGCTTGCCTCCCACATCGCGATGACGCACGTGGCGGGGGCGGCGCTAGCGGCCAAAGCATGACCAAATTAGGAAATGTTATCCCCCGGTTGAGGGCGGGGCGTTTCCGCCATCAACGCAGCTTTGACACTTCAATGGGACGGATTAGCTAAAATTAGCCTCCCCTCCCCCCATGTTAAAGACATTAGCAGTCTTAACGCCCACTACGAAAGCTGTGGAGTTGTAATGTTTGCGTTGAGGTTGACTTTGTCAGGAAGTGTATAGTTCAGGAAGTGCAGGTGCTACGGGTAGTTTAAAAGATAAAGATGAAGCTCATCAACATGATGTAACTTAAAGATTGAAAGAATTATTCCCCCAACAATTTGTGCCCATAACTACTCTAATAAAACACAATTCAAGCCTGTTTTTGCTTCTCCTTTTTTCTCAGGTCTCTCTCGGCAACCACCCTCAGCTTTGCTGCCGTCGACAGCAGTACCGAACCCCTCGACTTAACGTCACCAGACTCGCCCGTGATTTCATTCACCCTTTTACGGCCACCACTGACCAGCAGCCGCCATGACACTCTCCCAGCTTGCCGTGGAGGACCTGTGCTTAGGTTGGTATTGACACCAAATGGTCCAAAAGCACTACCACAAACATTACTGTTATCACAGCACACACTGATCAAATATTATCAAATATATTTCTTACAAGTGTGAAATTGTAGCACCTAGTTCCCTTGTTTCATTTGGCTTATGCTTTTTAATGTGTCCGGAGTGATTGTGACATCAGAGCTAGTGTTTGTTTTTCCACCTCAGTAAAGCAAAGTTTTGTTCACAGTGCCCTCGTTTCTGATGGCTGACCCGATGGGGCCCCTTCTGGACCAAGATGAAGAAGAAGCTCTTTCTCCCTCCTCCTCTCTAGAGGGGAAGGCGCCAGCTTCGCCGCCCCTCTCTTTCTCCTCCTCCTATGCATCCTCTCTGTATCAGACCATGTTGTCCCCCTCGCTCTCTTCTACCAGCCCACCTCCTTCTCCCCCTCCCATACATCCTTCCTCCTTACTGGGAACCAAGGCCGGAGTGGAAACTCCATCCCTCCCCTGGCTGGGTGCTGGCAACCTGCTCGACTCCCACGTTGGAGCAGAAGATGTCATAGGTGAGACCAACTTAAATATCAATGAACATTCATTGGTTGGCCACCCATAGGTGTGGCTTGAAGTGTGTAGTTGAAACCAGCTCAAACCAGTTTTGTTGTTTCATGATAGTGAGTGCTTTGTTGCAATGTCATTCATTATCAGTCACTTTGTACTCTGGGTTAACCTGAGGTGTTGAAATGCATCATAAAATGCTACTGGGTGGGAGTCGGAAAGATTGATGTGGAGCTTCACGTCATCATGGAATTATTGAATTATCAAGTCAACATTTTTAAACATTAATAAATAATTCCTCTGCAGATGATCTTGCTGGCATGGACTGGATGTCAGAGAAAATCGACCTGGGTGAATTTGACAATTTCCTGGCCTCACTTGACTCCCCCATGGATCCGGATCTCAACTCCTTAGCCACAGTCACCCCTGCCCCCCCTGACAGCCTGGAGCTTGGTTTATCAGGCATGTCCTTTCCCCCTCTGGAGTTTCCTCTTCTTGGGGCAGTTGAGGCCAAGACGACAGAAGTGGATCCTAGTCTGGAGGTTGTTATGAAGTCTGAGCCGACATCCCCAGCTCCCCCTCAGTCTCCCCTCTGCCCACCTTCCACATTGGAGCTGGGGAGTGAAATGGATGTCGTGGATGCTGAGAAAACCATATCACTCCCTGCCACCATCATCCCAGATGCCAGTGGAAGCAGCCCCATTGTGCTCTTGTTTGCCCCCTCTGGCCACTTAATGGTGGTGCCCACCAACAAAGAAGAGTCCTCTGTATCCATTCCCGACCTGTCCGTTAACACGTCTCCTTCGTCAAGCGACTGCGACAGTGACTCGGGCATCGAGTCATTTGCAGGTTCACCACCTCGCATCTCTTCCTCTCCTCCCACACCCTCCCCAACAGCTGGTTCCTCCAGGACCAAACCTTACTCCAAACCGGACCCAACTTCCGCCTCCTCCCCCTCAGCCAAGTCCTCCAGGGTCAAATCGGTGTCTGGCGCTCCCAAGGTGGTGGAAAAGAAACTCAAGAAGATGGAGCAGAACAAGACGGCAGCCAATCGCTACAGACAGAAGAAGAGAGTCGAGCAAGAGCTTCTGAACGACGAGTGCGACGAGCTGGAGAAGAGGAACAGTGAGTTGGCAGAGAAAGCGGAGTCCATCAGCAGAGAGATCCAGTACCTTAAAGACCTGATGGAGGAAGTTCGTAAACATCGTCGCGGCAAGACGAGCTCAGTGGCTTAGACCACAACGATGCAGTGTAGGGACAGGGCGGTTTCTATTCAAATACTTACATGCCTTCAGAAATTTTGTATGTTAAGAGATTAGAGATGAATGGCATGTGAGGGTGGATGTATGAAACAGAAGAGGGAGTGGCTGGATGCGCAGTAAAGGCCTCTGTAAATTGAGATTAGTGTAGAGCAGGGGGCTGGGAGGTAGTCAGGTGAAGCATCTGTACATGCTTGTCTCTCAGTCCCCTGTTAGATCCCCATGTGTGCTCCCTGTCTCACTAGTAGATCATGTGCAAACAGGCAGGGTGTGCATCTGTCTTTGTAGACTAGGCATGCAAAATTCACCATAACTGATTTTTTTTTTTTTAAATTAAACTTTGAGATATTCCCTCAGAGTATGACCACACCCCAGCTCTGCTTCAGTACAGTGACTCCTGTCACTTCTACCCTGTTGTCACTCCCTTTTTAACCCAGTGTCACCCCATACGACCTTCCTCTAAACAGCTTCAAGTCCAGAAAGGGGCCTCAATCTATTAATGAATTCTTGGGTATTACACTGTCAACATGTTTTGTTTTGTGTATAGTTTTTCTTTGGCTTGCAGATTGTGGCTTTTTATTTAATGCTGGATAGAAATCTATCAGAATAGTTCAGTCTCTTATCGCAGCTGGTTTTTGGCTTGTAAAAAATGCTCTGCTTCTCTTTTTCTAATAAACATCTGTCAGTACTCAAATGATCTGTGGTGGGTTTTTTGTTTTATATAATTATGGGAGTTTTCTCAAAATGCCAGAAGACCAGACTTTGAGTCAAAGGTTAAAAACCCAGTTTACAGGATATAAACCAGAGAAACTAAACTAGAACCAGATTGTTTTCTATCCATATTGAAAGTTTCAGCACACAATTAAAAACAATTTTTAAACAGGAGCAATGACTTGTGAATACAATTATAACTTCAACTAACCTCAGTGAAAGATTAACAGCTAATTTAAAAGTCCTACTTCTGTTAATCTATGTATGGAGAAAGATTTCACCTTTTTAAATGTCTAGAAATCGTGCTGTAACAATAAAATTCAGATTATGAATCAAAGTAAAAGGATGTGAACACTGAGGATTTCATTTGAGAAAAAACAAACCTGGCAACTACAAAATGTAAAAGCATTAAACGGGTGGAGCAACAGCCTCATTATAGGATTATCAGGCCTTGTATTCCTGGAAGAGCATTATATCTTGATGTCAGTTTTAAGTAGATAAAAATTCACACATGGTAATAATTACTATAATTAACATAACCAGAATAAACAGGTTCAAGCTGTAAGTAAATCTCACTTTCTGGAGCTCAAAGAGTTAAAAAAAATAATAATCAGTTAGTGAGAAACAGCTGGGCGAATGTTTTACGGGAAGGTCCTTGTAATTCTGAAACTAGACTACACTTGTGTCTCATAGGTGGGTGTTAAAGGAAGGGAGGCTGAACCACAGATGGTCCAGAACATGAGTAACACACACGTGTGTGTCTATAAAACCACCCTGTCCTGTGTGTGTGTAGTGTGGCGTCATGTAGGCCAGATTTGGAGACGTATAATAATAATGAAGACAGCGTGTCTTAAGTGTCTTAAGTCGGTAGTAGTTTCTTTGTTATGATTAACAACCACATGTCAGTGTTGTCTCCCAGCATGTGATCCTAACGTGTGAGTGCTGGAGAATCACCTCAATCTGCTGACTTCAGACCAAGCAGCTGTGTAAATTTAGTCTTGGCAGTTAAACTCCTTAAGCACACACACATACACACATATAGATGTGCACCTCCCTGTCAGACTCCTCAGTAATGAGGCCTCGTCCTCCTGAGAAGACACAGATAAGAGAAACAGAGAGACAGAAAGAATACACAGGCTGCTTTATTATGACTCTCATATATTGACAACAAACCAGTAGTTCATGAGTATTAAAGTATATATCTTCTGTCGTTGTGGCTGAAAGTCAGAAGTGTGTCGTATGGAACGGGGACACAGAGCGTTAAACGGCATGGGATGCAGCCATTATTAATGTTTATTGTTTACATCTGTAAACAATAAACAACCCATTTTATTCACCTTTAAAAATAAGGTCCAATATATGATATTCAGCCCTGCTGTATAACAGGAAACTACTTATTACTATAATATACTTTCAGCTTTTATTGTGAAAATTTGTTTTGCTGTGAGATGTATTTTTTACCATTATTAACATGAAACACAGTAAAACCTAGAACCACTTCTTAAAGCAGGTTTACCTACATGGCTAAATGTGTCTAAACTGTCATGGCTGTGTGTGATTTATGTGTAGGGAGAACACGCTTTAGACATAAAGGTTCTCACATGACCTTAAGGTTTACATGCACGTGGAGTTCGGTTACTGTAAGAAAAACCACCGAACACGCTTCACATTTAGACCGAAGTTGAATTTTAAAAAGTGTTTTCTAAAGTATCCAGTAAAAGGAAGATGATTCATTTCTGTACCACATGAGCAGATCATGGGTGTAGTAGCTCCAAGTGAAGTAAAATGCAGATTATTCTCGTCTTGTCACATTCCTCTGTAATCAGATTCACAACAAAACGGGGACAATTAGAGGCGGTGATGAGCTGGAATCTGTACATGTGTGTTCATGTGTGGTCTACACGTGTCTTTGTTCATGAGCTTTTCACGAGTCGAGTTGGTCTGAACTTAAACCGTATTTCACATAAAAACACACACGACGGACGGCTTTGTTGTCAGAAAACATAAAAATCGGAAGTAAGAAGTAATCGGAAGTGGAAGTAACAGTAACAAACAGAAACACTGTAAAGTTTATATATATATCTACTAATAAAATAATAAATGCACTAACAGCAGGCTGCCAAGACAATCCTAGAGATGGAACCTAGTATGGCTGTAATGCTATGAATAGTCTACTGTAAGTCAGTGAGAGCCGAACACGCTCAAATCTTCAAATACACTCCCGTGTTCACACATCTATTCCTGGCTGATAGTAACACGGCAGGAAAACTATCACATGAAATGTTTAGCAGTCTCCACATGGCCTATTAAAGGCAGAAACACTCAGAAACCACCAACAAAGCAGTAAATAGGAGTTACAGTCAGGCAGAAAGTTAAAGGAAACTTCCACTACGTTTTTTTTGACTCCAGGAAGAAGAGACTCCTAATTACTGACTGTTATATTGAATGAAATGTTTTATAGTGTGTTTCCTTCTTCACACTTCTGCACCAGTAAAACAGAAACTCAGTGACTCATATACAAACCATTGCCGAGTAGCTTCTTGCTCTTAACTGTATTTTTCTCCACTCGTGCATGTTGTTGATCCATTTGGCATCCCTCTCCTGCATTTCACCGCCTGCCTCGGTCCGTCTGTCCCGGTGAGTCATGGCGATGGTCTTCAGCTGCTCCTCTCCACAGATCTTAAAACCTCTGAGCTGCTGAGCTCATTAACTGCAGATTAAGAAAACAGATTTACTCCCAGGATGAGGGACGACACGTTACCTTTTTATTATGGTAACCATCAAACATTCTTCTTTATATAGAAAATATATGATTAACCAGCAGTTAAATATGGACCGAGTGGATTTTGTGATACTTTTAAAAGGCCGTATGTGACACGTATTTACCGCAGTTTCACCAGGACAAGTTCAAGCGTGCGAAGGGGAGTGGAAGTCACACATAGTAGTGATAGTTTATGGTGTGTGTGTGTGAGTGTGTGTCTTATCTTTGAGAAGGCTCGAGTTTTAGACCTTGTCCGGGACTTTTTTTTTTTTTTTTTTTTTCAAAAAGTCTGTTTTTAGGGTGTAAACCTGGTTTTAGGACAAATGTTGTGGTTATATTAAGGTTAGTAAAGGTTGTTTCTGTCATTGAGGGTCGTAACAAGTATAGAAGAACGTGTGTGTGTGTGTGTGTGTGCGTGTGTGTGTGTGTAGTGGTTCATTTCAGGCTGCTGTAATATGAGACGTAGGCGGATGTGGGAGAGACGTGCGTTCACTAATGCACTCTGGGGGTTTTTTCATGTTGACATTCCACAGAAACAGGTAGTGTGTACATTTCCGAGAACAAACACACACATATTAGAGGAAGTAACAGTTGACACACACGTCTAATACATTTGGGGGAAATGTATTAAATATGATGTATCATGTATCAGATAAATAATTATGATTCAATTAGCAGCAATAGTTTTTTTTTTTATTTGAGTTTTTTTTAAACTACCAGTGTGTAATTTAATCCTATCTACAGCTCATGAGCGCCACCTGCTGTCATGTCTTCAAACCCCAAACAAACCTTTTCTGTTTTTACATTACTGATGACTTACTAAATATATTGTTTAATTTTATATTTAAATGACATCTATTGTGTGATCCGTATCAATTAGATCAATCAAAGGATGAGTCAATAGTCAATCTTTAAAATCAATATGTTTTTCATGACATGACCCTTGAATGAAGAGTTCAAGCAAAACAAGACCATTATTTTATATATGATTATTTTCATATGAGGTCAATCTCTGGATCAATTTATACTTTTCAGATTATCAGATTTTGCACATTTTAGTCCACTTTTTAAAAATATATATATTTAATAATATATATATATTTAAAGCAAAATATTTTATCTGTTATGGGCCCTGTGGCATTAAAGTTGTGATACCTATAAACCAATTTTTAAGTATTATAAAGAATATACATATTTTATTGCACCCAGCTGGATTATATGTACTGTATATGGATTATACACACTGTAATCAGGCAGATTACAGTGATTATGATTATGATGTATAGTGAATATGATATTGGGACTAAAATAAACAAAAACAAATTTACCTTATTGGGTAAATGTAGTATATTTTCTACAGTAGGTTCACACTCCGGTCCGGTAGGTGACGGTAGGTCATGTTTTCTATGTTTTCCATCAATGTGTCACTAGACTTGTTTAATATTTCTGTCACCGTTTACTGACTTAATGTTGAGAAGCGGAGCCGTTACCGTGTTTATCGCCGTTTGTGTTTATTACGCGACTTTTCACTACAAACCGGGAAACAGGTTTGAGTCCAGCTTTCTACTTTATGCAGTTTACCAGGTGTTTTATCACAAGGTAAGCTAGCAGTTAAATTTATATGTTTTAGAAATTATATTTAAAAAATGCGACGAACTTCATTTAAAAAGTTGGTGTTTAAGGCAAAAGACTTCAGATAAAACAGCAACGGTTTGAGTTAAACCATCATTCAAACCTTCATCTGAACCGGCAGGGTCTTCATGTGTAACCGGCATGCATGTTATTAACTTTAGTAGCTTGTATTTCTGTACATAAGTTGATATTATTATACTTTCGTTTTTACTTTGACAGATTTATCTGAGCTATTTTTTTAATAAACCGAGTGGTATATAAATATCTAGTTTAGCTAATGGCAGGAATAAAACGTACAATATAAATTCGAGAGGAAACTTATCAGAGTGTTTGTGACTAGTTAGCTGTTAGCTGCTAACTAGCGCTAAGCTAACGTTGCAATAAGCTAACTAGCGCTAAGCTAACGTTGCAATAAGCTAACTAGCGCTCGGGCTGCAGCCGTTAGCCAACAGTCTGACGGTTGAGTCACAATGTGATCAATATTCTTACATCGACAAGGGCTTATTGATATAATAATAATCAATAATAACAAGGTGTCACTGTCAGCAGCAGTTTTAAGGAATTCAACCTGACAGATAAAGTTAGGGACCGTGTCAAAAGCTCAAGACGAAGACATTTAGTTTTATTATTTTTTTTCAAATTCTTCGTCTTTATTTTATTTAATAAAAACACAGAGTAAATATTAAATTGAATTTTACTATAAAATTATCGCATAATTTCCACTATTAGTTCCTATTTCTGTCAGAGCAGAAATTATTTCACTCTCTCCGTTTATCAGATATTAAACACGCTCCCTTTTAGTTTCTGTAAGAAATGATGCAACTCTGATGCTATTTACTAAAACATAGATTTTGTGTATTAAAGATTAAGTTGTTTGAATGTACTTATAGACGGTTTAAAAGCTTTAATTTCTCTATAGAGACATTTTATAGAAATATTATTATAAAAACAAACCCTTAAACTTTACTCATAGTGTTTTTTGCTTGTTTTTGCCAAGTAACTTTAAAACTGAAATATTCATCTTTATTACATCTTTTTAGTTCATTCTTGACAGATGATCATACAAAAAGCAGTTTTTTATTATTTAACTTGAATTGTTTTGTCTTTTCAGTGTGTTGATAATTAATTTATAGACATTCAGAATGTAATTTAATGGAAGTACCCTTTAAATCTGTACCTTTTTCCTTTTGTCTCTTTAATATCATCCATCCTGTCCTCTTTCGTCCTGCAGAATGTCGTCCACTCTTTCCCGTCATGTCATCTGGGAGTCAGAAGGGCTGGTGGCCTACCTTCACCCCCGGCCCTGGACCCCAGGCTCTGTTATCCTAGAGCGCAGCGCTGCTGGCAGGCCGGGAGGCAGCATCTTCCACCTGGAGGAGCCAGAGTACTTATCCTGGCTGTTGGGGGCGAGAAGCGTCGCAGAGTTGCTGTGTGACAGGCTCGGGGTTCGGAGGTGTGCGCTGGTCGCCAGGCCCCACAGAGACAGACCCGCCCAGGTGAGGATTTCTATGACTAGCATCTGGTTTATTGTACAGTGCAGCCACTGGAGGTATTTTAAACATCAACGCGTTTATGTAGTGGCTGAAGTTATAGTTACTTTATATTTACTGTGATCCTGGTTACCACAGATCAGTATCCTCCCACTGCACGGCCTGGAAGCAGAGTGGCGCCCTCACCTGGCAGGAGAAGAGGTGTACAACCGCCACGACCCGGGATACTGCACCTCCAAGACCGCTCCCAGATGGAGTGACTCCAGCTTGACCGAAATCCAAACCAAAATTCGAGCCAAGCTCCCAGCACCCGACACCCCGCACAACCTGACGTTCCTCGGGGACGATCCGGCTCACCCCGGCCTGTTCTCACGCATCGTACGTGGGGAAGAGCAACAGTGGCGGTTGTGGGACGACGAGGGTCATGTGGCCTTTCTCACTCCTTTTCCAAACTCCCCTGGCTTCACTGTGCTGGTCCCGCGCCGACCTTTGACCTCGGATATATTCAGACTAGAAAAGGAGGATTACGAGCGGTTGGTGCTGGCCACCCGGAAGGTGTCGCGGCTCCTTGAGGACGGGTTAAGCACCTCGGGGGTTGGCCTTATTTTTGAGGGTTTTGAGATCGATTACGCTCACGCCAAGTTGATACCGCTGCTTTCACGCTCATCTTCAGGGGAAGGAGGCGATAAAACGCAACCACCACCTCCCCAGTTCTACCCCACTTATCCTGGATACGTGACCTCAGAGGACGGGCCCGAAGCCAGCCTGGAGAGTCTGAAGGAGGTACACACCAAGATCACTGTCTAAAACTGTTACCTACTGTTTGATTCCTGCTCATGTGCTCAACATGATCAGGGTTTGAATTCCTCTCAACCTTTAGGAATTAACAAAATACCAGAAACTTCTTTATCTTTTATTAACTCACATGAAAACGTGCCATCAATTTACAATTAAATCACATTCCTTTAAGGTCATTGTTTTTTATTTTGTCTCGACACCATACTTTCGTCAGAATCGTCCAGTTGGAAGTGAAATAAACGGATTAAAATAACACGTGACCTGTACAGCTGAAAAATGTATAAACCTTTAATCAAAATAAAGATATTTATGCCAAATGTCCTCATATACAGATATATTTAATATTTTTACATCTTTTCCTGTTTATTGTTTGAGAGTTTAAATTAGATTCGTACAGACATAACTCGTATTGGTGTTTTTTAATTAATTACAGTGGGTTATACATTTAGTTTAATTACTCATCACTCATTAAACTGCTGCTAATTGGCCCCAGAGTGTGTTTCTAATTACGGCCTAATTAATGACTGTAAACCACACGTTGCTCCAGGCTCTCATTAAAATGAACTGAAAGTTTTATCTCTGCTTCGTCTACTTCTGTTGTTATATTATTTTTACAGACGGGCACCAAAAGATGATATTTTCAGATTCTGTTAAGGTAGCTGTACTGAACCTTTGGCCCATCACACATTGACATCATGCTGCTTCTCAGCAAACCTCCGTCCGCAGCACCTGCCGTCCATCTTGGTGATGTAGAGGAGCGGCTCGATGCTGCAGCTCAGATCCATGATGGAGAACACGCTGATGCTGATCTGGCAGCGAAACGCCACGAACGTGTAGTAAGACACGAAGGGCATGAGCGCCACGGGGGGCAGGTAGTTCACCACGATGATAGCCAGGATGATCAGCACCATCTTAAAGGCCTTTTTCTTCACCGGGTGCATCTCTTCCTTTCCTGCCACAGAGCGGCGGAGGACCCAGATGATGGAGATGTTGCAGAAGACCATGACGGCGAAGGCAAAGAGGATGACGCCGCTGAAGAGCTCGTTGACGCTCATGACTCCCAGGATACTCTTAGTGAGGCCGTAAGCCAGGATGAGGCCCCAGACCGCCACGGAGATGCCGATGCGGATCTTGTTGTCACGGATACCGGTGAACAGTACGGGGTGAACTGCGGCGATGTAGCGGTCGAGGCAGATACACACCTGCAGCAGGAACATCAGGTTAGAGATTTGAAAATGAACTTTTTATCAATCTAAAAAACCTCTCCAGTGACTTGATTAAACTTTCTTTAGACATCGAACCACCTGGATGATGAAGCTGAACCTTCACATATTAGCGTTCTGCTCTCAGAAAAAAAACTATATTCAGGCTGATATTTTTAAATACTTTTACAAAAATGCCCAAAAAGTGTGTTTAAATTATTAAAATTCTGCCTTAAAGCGAGCTCTTATAATGCCTTCATGGGAGTCTAAAATATGATGCATATATAAGTGCAGATGACAGGTGACATACAGCATTTAAACTGTTGACTTTGTCGAGCCAACAAGACAAAACTTAAAATTTACAGCGTTGTAAAGCAGAAAATGCACATTTATAAGAAGCTGATAGCAATAAACTTTTGGCATTTTAACTTAAATATGAGAGCTCATTCCAAACTCTGAAACACATGAAGACAAGTGATGATATTTGATATTGAACCAAAACTATTGTACTGTATATAAGTTGACAGGATTATGTACAAAAAACTTACCAAGAAGAGCGGCGCCACATCCTTGAGGCCATAAGCGAACCTTTGGAAGTACCAGACGCGACTGTCGTCCAGCAGCAGCCGGTTGACCATCTCTACGGGCGTCATCAGGCAGAAGTAGGCATCCAGGACGGCCAGGTTGAAGATGAAGATGTCGGACGTGGATGCGTCGCTCTTCTTGCTGACGATCTGCCAGATGACCAGAGCGTTACAGGGTGTCCCCACTGCCAGGTTAAACACCTTGACCCCAAAGTAGAAGATGAAGCCATAAGGTGCCACGGCGCACACTGGGAACTGGTACCACGGTGGAGGTCCGCCAGGGTCACTGGGGGTGGTAGAGTTCACAGAGAGGTTGGCGGATGAAGTGTTCATACTGGAAGAAAGAAAAGATGCATGAAAAGGTTAATTATGATTATCCACGTTTGATTTTTTTTACAATGTACAAAAGCTCCACCAGGCATCACATCTCACCTTAACAGAGTGTCCTGTAGTCCTCGGCTGTCCTTCCTTCCTGCGTGTAGCAGCACATCACTATAAAACCAACCCCCCCCCCACCGCAGGGACTAATGCCACCTTTGGATTGGGCCAGTTTGCAGGTCAATGTCAACGCAACCTCCAAAATAAAATTGCAGACAGGTCTTCCATGATTGGACAGTTTGGGTACGTGTGAAGGGGCGTGTTCAGGTTGAGCTGGATGTTGTGTGTTCATGTGTTTGACGTGTACTTTATGTGTTCAAGTTAAAGAGCACAAAAGTTGTTGCATTTGATTTTTTTCTTATAGATCCTCCGAGCTGCTTTTTAATGTTTTCTTATTTATTTGTTTATGTCTTTATTAGGGAATAAACAATAATCTGATCCCAGGTCTGTGTCTACAGTTACTTTTTATCTCACTGATGCAACTGTACAGTGTTCAGTAAACAGGTGATGCAAGCTAAGCATAAATGAGACACCGAATGCAAGGTGTTACTAATGTACTCACACTGTTATGTGTTCAGTAAAACCCTGGTGGGAAAACAAGCACGACAAACATCCAGACACATAAATAATGCTGCGTGTGTCTACTGACGCGTTGCATGTTGTTTCTAACACGCAACACGTCTCATTCTGTCCCAACTGAAGATACTCAGTTTACCATCATAGAAGAATAAAGAAAACAGAAAATATTCACATATGAGAAGACTGATTTCATCTATTATAAAGAAAAAAGTTGGAGATGAATTTAATAGTTGACAACTAATTGATTGACTAATCGTTGCAGCTAAACAAAATGCTATTGTCTTGTTACTTTATATAGATTATTGATATTTTTGGGAAAAAGGTGAACAATGTCAGGTTTTGTATCACGTAATGTAAACAAACTTTTGTTTATCTTAAATATGGGACATTAGAAATTAACTGTTGTGATCAACACTGATGAGCTAACGAGTAGCTTTAATATAAAGTTAGGCAAAAAAATGTGTTTATATCAACGCTCTGTAATAACAACGTTATGGCAAATAAATCAATGACAAGGACATGTCTCAGTGTTTGGTTTATTTAATCGGACATTGACAGTCAAATAGTCTGGAGGACGCTTTGGTGAGTCTGACACGTGAAACACATGAAAAACAACAACAGCAACGAGCCTCGAAATGTATGAAGTTGTCCTACAGGCTGTTCAACAGCTTTCAAATAGAAAAACAAATGTTTCACCTGTTGAGATAGAAATATACTGTACAATCAGTCTTTGTTCAATGCATGAATGCGTCCACCAAGTCGTACAGATTCGTATGCGCTGCAAATCATAATTAATGGTTCTATAAAACAAAGATGCTCAATGGATAAAGTAAAATTATAAATTAAAAATGGTAGAAAAATAGTACCAACATCCTCGTTTTAACTACGATCATTAGCTTAAATACGAAATGAAATGCAAAATATTTTATATCCACTTTTGAAAAAAAGTAAACAATAAAACAATTGATTTCATCCTTACAAATGTATGTTTTATAATAAATACATTTCTCCTCCAAAAACTAACATTAATTTCATGCCAACACTCATTTTTGTAAACGCATGGAAGTGATATTGTGTGTTTTTCCAAATATCACCAAAAACTTTTGATGAAATCTTTCTTTATCTCACCTGCCTCTTCTTTAAAATGATCATATATTATATTTAATAAAGCAAATCAGTAACAAATGACATATTTTTACCTGCATTCACCTCTAGTGCACTTTGAGTGTCTAAATGTTGCGTACAACAAGTATTATAAGAAGTTGTGTTTTGTAACGTCCAAACATAATTTAGTAACTCTAGAGTCTCCTTAATGGTAAAAATAAAACTTACTTTTAGAATACAGGTTATTGACATTTTAGAGATTTTGCATGTACATAATTTAGCAAGAAACATTAGCAACACAATCCCACAACTCAGACGTAAAACATTAATTCAAAACGTTAATATTCTCATATTTACCAAATAAATAACACCTTTCTTTCTTGACGTTGTATTTCATGCATAATTGAAGTGTTATGTGCAAGAAAGCAGAGACACAAACGTCAAGGAGTCGACGTGACGCTTTTGGAAGAGGTTTGAAAAAGACGTCTTCAAGTATTCGAGTCGTGAACTCAAAACTGAGTGAAAACTCGCTAAAAGGAGAAACACAATGTGTGAAATACTTGTTTTGGTAGGAATATTAAATCAAATTTAGCTTGTCATTAATAAACAACACTGATCAAAAACATTCACTGCTGCCTGCTGTGTAATTTCTACCTACTGCTGGTCGGATTGGTTCATCCTGTCAGTTCTGACATCAGCTACAAGTGTCCTGTCCTGACCTTTCATATTATAAAGATATGAAACATTAGAAGTAAATACATATTTTGTACAGATGTGAAGCAGCAGAAATACCTGATAAACAGCATAATAGTTAAAACATAATAAAATGTTACACATTATTTTGTGGCACGCTCATGAAAGCATTAAGTTTCCAGAACCTTATACTTTCAAATGATTTTACTAGGTAGATTTTTGTCTTTTGTTGAGCACAAAAAAAAATTCCTTATTAGTTTTGTCATTTTTACGACAAGCAATTCAAAATACAGCAAAAACCACAGAATTGATCCTGTAAAAAAAAAAAGAAAAGCGACACACACACACAGGATTGACATTTTCCTTCAGTAGCATCTGACCCTGAACTCACCACAGACGACCAAATGAATTTTACATATATACATAAAATATATATACACTGCAGATGTACTTTCTGATATGTGGGGATGAGCCGTCACGTCACCGTCAGTGAATCTCACGTGGAGGCGATGGCTCCGTGCACACGGAAGCGGTAAACACACGTATATTCGACATGACCCCAGTTAGTGAGGACACGCAGCTCCACAAACCGATAAACCTCGTCACTGGAGTTCTGCGGGAGAGAGGTGAGGGAAAAGAAGAACAGAAAGAAAGACAAGACATGACAGTCAGGACACTAACCTCACACTTATTACATTATATATGAAGGTCACGCCCTGTCTTTTGCTACTGTAAATATCTATTTGGAGCAGTTTCAACTCACGGGAAGCTTGAACGTCTGTGTTGACTCTCCATCCTCATCGTAAGTGAACGTCCCCAACAACGCTCCTTCTTCAACGTCATTTTTCATCCCCTGAGAAGGAAATTGCAGTTATGTCAGAGTGGTGACTATATATACTATACTATAGAGTCAGAGAACGGAAAGACGCACTTAGATGTACATCAGAGGTTTAATCTTAGCAGCTGCTGTTTGGGAGCACTTACATAGACCTCAAAGTCCTTTGGTGCGGAGTCGATGCGGCCTGTGGGGGAGTTATAGCGCGGCAGGTGGTCCAGAGTCACATGACTTATCCTGATGGGGTGAGACAGGGAGATGACAAGAGTCCCCTGGACACCATGAAACGCCCAACACTTCCCTGGAAGCAGCACCGGGTAACCCTGGAAGGAAGGGAGGAGAAGTAGTTTGTTAGTAGAGCTAAACGTTTACCTACAGGGTTGATTATGATTTGGCAGGAAGGACATGTGACTTCAGAGAGAAGACAAAGAGAAGACATCGAGAAGACACAGAGAAGACAAAGAGAGGACACAGAGAGAGG
The DNA here is from genome assembly GCA_036937835.1 of Pampus argenteus. NCBI lineage: Eukaryota > Metazoa > Chordata > Actinopteri > Scombriformes > Stromateidae > Pampus > Pampus argenteus. Next base: position 22,729,844 of record CM072866.1, on the reverse strand, counting down.
GAGACGATCACTGCACCTGAATGACAGTGCGTGGGCTTTCAGATGGATACCACAGGGGGAATCCAAACAGGGTCACACACGCTGAACGAATACGATACGTCTCAGAACACCTGGTGCTGATCACACTGGCACCTACACACACACACACACACACACACACACACACACACACACACACACACACACACACACACACACACACACACACACACACACACACACACACACACACACACACACACAATGTAAAATACAAGTGGTTATTATTAAGTTCTGTAAACAATAATGTGACAAAACAAGGTTCAAATATTTTATTATATTTCAATAATTTTTTTACAAGGGTGGCACCAGTGAGAATTAAACCTGTTACTAATACTGGTCAGTAAAGCTAAGTGACAGTGACATGCAGATGTTCACAACCTTGAGTCTCCAGGGCAAAGTCTGCCATTTTGGCAGCTTCGGGCCGTCCACAGTCCGAGCAGCCTCCTTTCTCACCGAGCCTGATTGCATCCTGCTCCTGATCAATGACATCAGATCATTATCCACATTTTCCAGACGTCTAATCCAAAACTAATGGATACTACAATGTGAGAGCGACTATAAGCCTCACAGTGACAGAATTTTATGCACTATGATTATGTTAATAAAGATTTTAAGAGGCTATCTGCAGCATCCATCTCTCCACCTACCGTGATGCGGTCGGTGAGCCACTTCTCCATCGCCTGTTGGAGCTCTGGAGTGAGATGGTTGAGGACGGGGGCTGTGCTGGTATCTGGACAAGGAGCAGGAGGAGGCACCAGCTGGATGGACGACAACTCCTGAGATAGCTACAAAAAAATAGGGAGCCACATTAAAATCATACAAACCATCTATGGAAAAGAGGTCAGCTTGAAAGATAAGACACATGATTAATGTATGTCTCCATCTTTCCTTAAAAAAATCAGTTGGGTACATCAGTATCCGTTACCTTGGCATTTTGGGCCTCTAAAGCTTGGATCCTGAGGCTGAGACTGCCGGCGGCTGAGTTGCTGTCGGTCTGGTAAGCCGCCATCTGCCTCCCCAGCACAGCAACCTCCTCCTCCAGACGCAGCCGGCTGTCCGAGTCCACAGCCTCGAGCTTGGCTTTCATACCCTGCATGTCCAGCTCTATTCCCTCCTTCATCTGAGAGAAAGAAATGGTGAAATTAACTAGACATAGGTTATTCCTCCATTAAGCCGTTTAAAGGGTCATTTAATTAAAGTGTCTTTAGCTATAACAGCAGTGTTGGCAATGATTTACACATCCAGCATGCTTCTACTTCTACCAACTTCTGTGTTTTATCAACACACCTCATACGCTGAAATCGTAGAATATTTGCCAAATTATGAAGTTGCACAGAACTTAAAGAAAACAGTGTTCACTGCAGTTCTCCATCACCACCACTAGATGTCACTATAACACAACTGATCTGTATCCTGTAGCAGTCCTGACACCACGATGCAGAACCTCTCACCACACACAAAATACAGAAAGTGTCTCACCTGGGAGAGACGGCGTTCCTGTTTCAGCCGCAGCTCCTCCTACAAACAGACATACTGTAGTTGTAGTTAAAATATTAGTTACTCATCACTTCCTGTTGTTACTATAATAAGATGGTTTATTGAGAGCTAAAACAACAGGTCATAAAATTTTCTCATTTTTTTCCTACCAGAATATGCTGCATCTTCGCTTCGACAGCAGCAGACACAAAGGCTGAATCCTGGAGGGACGAATACGGCACAAAATCAACAAACACCAAGAAAACTGGTATTTGTGTTAAAGATTCAGAGCAGGCAGGTCTGTACTGAAGTCCCAACATATGGATTAGATCATGACATCTACACACTGCAGACATATAACTAGTGAGATGATTATGTGCAGTTGAGCCTTACCACCACAGGTGCAGGATGAGCGGTGTTGGTTGAAGGCGGAGGAGCAGAGGCAGCGATATCAGGTTGACTCTTTGGTTTTGTCTGTGACGGACTCTTTGTGACAGTCATGTGAGCGAAGAAAGAGGTCAACAAGGGAACGAGGAACCAAATACCTGGAGGAAAATAGGAGGAATGGTGATTTAACACTTAGATTATAAGGACATTTACTGTTATCTTAAGGCATCTTTGATTCTAACAATTCAAAACCAAATCTCCAAATGTACCTGAATCATTTGCTGGTGCAAACTAAAACAAAAAATGTTCATGTCACTTACAGAGAAATATGAGGATGAGGAGGAGGAGGGGGAGGAGGAAAAGGCCACAAGCTTTCTTCACGTGCCTGCTGCGTGACGCATTATTAGCTGCAGGAAAAAGAAGAAAAGTTGATTTGCAGGAATTTAGATGAGCTGAAGCCGAATCACATGAAACAACCGTGAAAACACAAACCCAGTGGTATGTGGTCACAATGCTAGCAAAACAAGCACACGTGTGTACGTGCAGTGCACATGTGCACACAGACAATCTTAAACACATATACAAACACCATACCTAAAACTGCCAGATGCGTTATTTTTGACTGTGCTGCAGCGGCCTTCAATGACATTGAGTCTGCACAAGAGACGGGAAACATTAGATTATATTATTTTATAGTCATACAGACATACATACACATGTATATAAACACACTCCATCCAGCACTCACCCATCAGATTAAAGAAGGCACTGTTGATTCTGCTTTTGTATCCATCGCTGTTACTGCTGATTTTAGCGGCAGCGCTGGCGGGGGCTGACAGCTTCCTGTAAGTTCCCTCAGAGGACGAGTACCCCGAGCTGTCTATGTTGCTCAGCTCCTTGTGGTTGGGTCTGAGGTGTAATCCTGGCCTGCTGGAGCTGGAGAGCCCGGCGAAGGGGCTCTTCTCCAGAGGTACCGACGGGCCAATAGTCGGTGTCTGACTCCGTGACGATGATGGGGTCAGGGCGGGCCGAGGGGTGGCCACGGTCGAGATGTACAATACGGTCCTCATGGTCGGCTGCGTCTGGCTGCTCAAGGGAGAAGGACCAGGACCTGAGAGGCGGAAAGTGATTGATTCATTCATTCCCAGCAGTATTTCAGTACTACAGCGCTGGATTATTTACATTATCAATGAATATCTTAATATCATCCATGCTATTATCCTAACTGTTGTACTTAAAGGAAATTATGTCATTACTACCCTGATGTTGTATTGTTTTTCGCATCATACTGACCTGCAGAGACAGGTGACTTGGGGCTGGCTGAACTGCCATTGCTATTGGCTCTACTGGCGGGACGGGAGCCGGCCTTGCGGGCTCCTGCCTTCTTCTTGAAAACCCTTAAAAAAACCAGAAGAACAGAAAAAAAGACATCAGAGTTACTGATTAAAGTCCATGTAAATGCAAAATGAGACACAGACAGTCACAGTTACGTACTTGACAGTGTTTTCGCGGTAGGATATGTTGGTCACGGTGCTGGAGTCAGATTCTTCATCTGAGTTATAGTAGCCGCCGGACATCAGACGAGAACTCCTACGAGACATGACTGACAGACAGAGAGCGAATTAATACGACATGATTCATCAATAATTACAGTAAAAATATAAACCTGCATAATCCATCTGAGCAGTACATGAGATCAGAGGTAGTACAATACCACAATACCACATTTTATGAGTTCACTTTTATGGAGCCTACAGGTCAAACTGATACAATAATAATAATAAAAAAACATTTCTCACTATTTTATAGACTGATTAATTAATCAAGACGATAACTGACAGATTATTTGATAATTGAAAGTGACTTAGTAATAATAGTAGCAGCAGGAGTAGGTAATACAGTACATGGTAATAGTGGTAGATAACATTACTACTGTAGTACTACTACTAAAAGTAACAGTTGAAGTAGTTTCTACTGAAACAGCAGTGGTAATACTAGCAGATGAAGCAGTACTGGTAGTAAATTAGCAGTAATAGCTGAGGTTGGAGTAATAATACAAGCAGTAAATCTCTGACAGATGCTCTCTTGGTTAATCTGCCGTCTATAATCCAGCTAATCTATCTATCCTGCTGCTGAAACACTCACGTTTACAGACGTACATGTAAGAAAACAAAAAACAAACAAACAGACAAACAAACAAAACAAACAGACAAACAAATGCATGTTGAACAAAAGAAGCTTGAAGAACTACTGTACTGTACAGAGCACACACACACACACACCATTTTAACAGCAAACAGTATACATGTCGAGATCAGAGTGAGCGGCTTGTTTTGAGCTTCGCCGAGGTCACGATTGTGGGAAAGCATCAAGGCGCTGCTTTCACGGTTTTAAGATCGCGGTTTAAGATGAGCCGTCTCATTGGTCAACGATGTGTGCAGATGATTAGCATAAAGCACATTAGCTTTACTGCTTACTGTTTCAGCTCCTGTGGAAAGCAAACTTTCACTACTTAAATTCATCTGAGGAAAATGCAGCAGACTGGGTGTTATTTAGCTCTATAACAACTTCAGCTGAAGTTTCTATGGATTGACGTCATCAGAAAACCCACCAACCTTTAGGTTCTGTGATCCGGTTCAGAAGTAGGTTCTGCAACCTGCTGTGTTTCGGTTCTCCAACAAAATCAGACTTTTAGTCTCGGAGGAACGAACCTGGTGAAAGCCAGAAAACGCCCTCTGATATCATTCGCCTGAGACAGCGGCTACAGGGGACCAGGAACTAGCATGAGCGTCTGAAAAGAGCAGCAAAAAGGGAAGCTGTGGCGGTGTGTAGCCAATAGATAGACAGACAGGAAGTGTCATACACACACACACACACACACACACACACACACACACACACACACACAAACCTAAAACATTACTACATTCAAAATAATTCAGGCGGTTTCTATGTCACTCATTTAAAATGTCACTAAACTGCGTTGCTGATATAAACAGGCAATAACAGCAACACATGACAACGCCTCACAGGTCTTAACTGTTTACTGTAAATAAAGAAACACACCGTCAGACGGAAACCGACGTTTCTGCACCAGCAGCAGCAAACGAGCGAAGTGAGACACACATCTGGACGCGAAACACGAAGAGCTGCATCTTCATTATTCACATCTGTCACGAAACATCGGGCCACTTATAGTGAAGTGTGACAGTATGTTGATTGTTAACTTTCCCCTTGTGTCTATACGACCGGACTGTTTATGCAATTTTTTTCCCATATTATCCTCATGACACTCAAATACTGTGAGATTTTTAATACAATATTAGCAGCCAATATTAAAGAAGTAATAAATTACAGAGAACACTTTTTTTATTTATTTATTGTTGTTGTTTTGCGATTAAACAATAATTAAACTAGGATGCGGCTACAGAAATGTGGTGAAAAACATATTCAACGCTGCCGTCCGAGACAAACCTCACATCTCAAATATAGCAACAAAATGTATTTAGCAAAAGTACAACACGCTCAGACAACATTTTGCTGATTAGATCGTGAGCGCAAAACAAACAAACAGCAACAACGGTCACAAATATTTAGCCTCCACAGCAACAACAGCCTCCGCCTGTGACTGCAAGCGATCCAATGCTGTCTCGTTCACACAAACATCATCACATATCAACAGGATTTAGCTAAGAGTGCAGAAAAGGGAGCAGTTTATACTATAACTCCCTCAAATCCTCCCTGCCACTTTAAATTGGCCTCTCAGTGCAGCCTCGCTCAGCACTTTTCACCCTCCTAAACACACCAACCCCCTCCTCATTCCAGCAGAGACCACCTGACAATAAATCCCACTGAAACACTGTAGAAATGTTGATTCTTTCTTCCCATCTTATGATCCTATTTGCTCTCATACCAAATGACATTATACAACTGCTCATTTATTCTCTAAATTTGGAGCCTTTTGTCCTAGAATAGCCTGCGAGATTTTAATTTTTGCACTAAAGGGTTGTAGAGAAAGCGCGTTGTGTCCTTGAGGTATGAAACCTCCGTGTGTGTGTGTGAGCGCTGTGTAAAGTCATGAATAAGCAAATGTCAGCGAGACATGAACACCCCCACAGTAGAAAGAGGGACAACCTCCACATATTCCTGTGGGGATCATGTGCAGGAGGAGACAAAAGGTGCTGTTCATTCAACAGGGAGCACTAGCCCTTTAAAATCCCATTTAAATCATGTGACAGTACAGCTACACTTAAAAATGACCTTACCAGCCGTGATCATGAAGAAGGACATAAGAACTACAGGTGTCAGGTGACGTCACCTCACAGGAAGTAAAACTCGCCTCAGTCATCCATCAGGTATCTTACAGAATTTATGGGTAATTAATTAATGCATAAACAAATACAAGTGAAATGAGCACTGTTCAAAGTAGGGTGATTCAAAAGTGCAGTGAATACACGACAGGCCAACAGACACCTGATACACACAGACACATGTGATCCCAATAATTGATCTAAATTAGATCACAAACTGAGCGAGTCGAGATCTGGATGTGGTGGTGGTGTTTATCCAGGGCGGGGCAGGGAAGAGAGGAGAGAGGAGAGAGGGAGGTAATGGGTGAAAACAGGGAGAAAGAGCGAGAGCAGATTGGGACAAAAGCACTGGAAGGGCTGAGAGAGAGAGAGAGAGAGAGAGAGAGAGAGAGAGAGAGAGAGAGAGAGAGAGAGAGAGAGAGAGAGAGAGAGAGAGAGAGAGAGAAACGAGGCCAGAGGAGCAGGACCGGGATGAAAGAAAGAAAGGTGGACAAAGGGATGAACTGACAAAGGGGAGGACGGATGAAAAGTGTGTGTGTGTGTGCGTGTGTTTTTAGTCCAGTAAGGGAATTTAAGTTTCAGAAAACATGAAATAAAAATGAAAAAAAAAGAGGGAGAGAAAAGGTTCAGGAATGAAGGGGGGAGAAATAAAACCTGAATACACTGAGAATAAACCTGAAGAAATGCAGAATCAAACCACAAAATGACCAACGACATGATGCTGTGGTTCACATCAGCTCAGTGAAACGTGACCCAGACATACAGAGCACATGAGTCATCCGTGCACGCTGGTTTTAAACAAACCCCAAGATCTTAAACATTAACCTGTTAATACGGTTACATCAGTGTGAACCAAATCTTTCTCTTTCTCACATTGATGTATAGTATTGTTGTATATGTAGAGTATATTATAACCCTAAGAGGCAAAAACCCAAAGTCACTGCCCTCCTTTACGTCACTCATCCTGAATCCTGACTTTTCCTCAGGACATATTCACATTATTAAAACAGTTGGCAACCTATTTCTCTGTTAAACTAATCGATTCATTGACTAAACCTTGCAGCTCTGCTATTATTATAACTAAACATAACATTAGCTCAACATCAGCATGTGAGCACATTAGGACACTGACCTTAGCAATTAGCTTGAAGCATCACTGCACCTGCATTTAACCTAGCACAGCTGTTAGCATGGCTCTAGACTCTTAGTCTTGTCATCTTATGGCCTCCACACATTAAAATGGAAACGTATAACGTAATACTTAACTCTATCTCATTTGCCAGGGAAGCCCATCAATAGTCCCAAGTGGTCCCTAGGTGCCATTTGGGATCCCCGAGCTCAGTACTTATTGATATCAAGGACCCTTAAACTGACACAAATTAGACCACAGAGTCCAATTTAATTTAGTCCTGAGGTCCCACATCTGATACGACTTTTACTTTTAGATGTTTTATTACAGAAAGGGCATAAAACCCATGACCACAGTCATATATTGTGTGATTGTGTTGCTTATGGAGCCTCCTCAAGGACCCCATAGGGGTCCCTGGACCCTACTTTGAGAACCACTGACCTAGATTGTCAAACATGTGATTGTTGTTTACTTTAACCTGACAACATTTAAAAAATAAACAGCTAATACTACAACATACATGTAAACATGTGCAGTAGTAGTGGAGTGATAAATAAAAATAAAAATACTGCATCATAAACCTGCTCCTGTAAGTAATACCTGTTTTAAAAACATAAAATACTACTAATACTACATTAATGTGTATAAAGCAGCCGTTACTTAGCTTTGAAAAAAATAAAAATAAAATAAAAAAATAATATATATATATATATATATATATATATATATATATATATATATATATATATATATATATATATATATAATATATGCCTACATTAAGTGTTAGTTGACATATACATATATATATATATGTTAGCTGCACAATAACCATGTGTTTATTTGAAATATAAAATAATAATAAAATGTAGCTTCGTTAACAGCTAATTGGATAATTAACGGTGGACAGCTAACGGTTCTCCGTCATAAACACAGTCATAAAAACAAGTAGTTTTTATGTTTAACAGCTAAAGCTAACAAACACACAACATGGGACATTTAGCTGAACTACTGTTTTCACTTCGTGTCCTTAACTTACCTCGTTTTATGTTGTGAGGTTTGTCAGAAAGCAAACAGCCAAACGGTTACAGTTGATCTGTCAAGAAAACTGATAGCAAATCTCCCGGAGCTCCGTTTAAACAAACATATCGGCTCTTTTCGGATAAATCCACGACCGAGGCAGCTAAACAACTGAATAAATGTCCCATGAAGTTAAAAATATGAAGCTGTGGGACTTTTTTCTGTGAGACAGACCGACGCTGGATCTGACAACTCGGAGCTTTATCGCTACAAACGTCAACGGCAGCGTCAAGCTAGCTAGAATCAGGCTAACACTTCCGGTATCGATGGTGGACAGAAAATATTATTTTATTTTGTTTGCTATTTTTTATTATTGATTTAGGAACGATTTTATTCTCTTTATGGTATTATTATTATTATTATTATTATTATTATATTTATTTATTTATTTATTTTTATTTATCCGGGTCACTTTTAGCATTAAGAGACCATTAGAAAAATATAATAATAAAAGCATTTTTAGAATATTATAAACCTACAACACACATACGCTCACACATAAACTACACAACATGAGTATAATATTATAATACACTGGCTCATCTAAACTAAATGGTAATAATAATAATTATTATTATTATTATTATTGGCACTGGAAGACAATGTGAGCTCTCTCACAGAGATACTTGGTTTAAATTATTAAACATTATTTATCAGGACTAACATTATTTATTTTAACCAGGAAATAGTTTTTTTTTTTTTTCTTATTGTACACGGTCATAGAGATGATGTTGTACACTTCGAAACTGTTTCCGGTCTCGTTCACAGCTGCATCTGACAAAAACAAAACCCAGCGCGCCACCTAGTGGTGAACAACTCTGATATATTTATGATATATTCCCCTCAGCTGCTGTTCAAGCCTGCTGACACACAGTGGAGCCATCTGGTCGTCAATAACTATAAACTCAACAGCTGAAAAAGCCTCTTACACACACACACACACACACACACACACACACAAAAAGATCCTCAGGCAGCAATTAAACTGGCAATTTAGTGTCAAAATAAAACCAAACGTTTTACTGCGATGTTTGAAACTTGACACAAAAACATCAGTATATAACATTTATATATATATATATATATATATATATATATATATATATATATATATCCATATAAACTCAACACTAAAAGTGTTAATGTAAATGTCTGCTCGATATATGATCCTTTAAAATATACACTGATACAGTTTAAATATATTACATGTATATATACAGTATACAGTAAAAATCCAGGAGAAGTTATGACATTTATTGAGACACTGATATCTGACTGATAAGGAATAACAATTTTATATATGTATATATATATATATATAAAGAAACATGTCAAGGTCAAAGCTCTCAGACAGAGAGGCCCTGTTGTCTCAGTCTGTTCACCACATGTGAAGGACACACTGCTGCCCCCCAAAACACAACAAAATGCTTTTAAGGGAAACCCTCAAGACTTTGGTATTCTTTGCAGGATCAAATGTAGCCCAAAATAAACCCAATCTGACCTTATCACTGGGCAGACAAGGTCCAGGCAGGCGGAGGGAGGGAAAGGGAGGGATAATTCTTTATTCCAACGGGTCATTTTAGGGAAAAAAAGAAAAAGAAAAAAAGAAAAAGAGCTCAGAAATGCAGCTGGTATGTCCGGATTGTTCCATATTTGATAAATAATTTCATAAGGTCTGGAGACTATCAGCAGCAACAGCCAGGACCTGTGACCCCTGAGCTTCACTGGCATAACGTGTGTGTATGTATTGTGCATGTATGTGTGTGTATTTACGCCTGTTGAACCCATTGTCTCCGAGTCTGTTATCATTATGCAGCAGTTTCCTCCGGCTCGGGCTGTGAGGGAGAAGGGGACAGAGAAATAGGAATACACTCAATCATCAGTTGCTCAACAATGAAGAGTTTATAAAGCTGACAAGCGCATCACTGCTGAGGCCAATTCTACTGACTGTCAACAGAAAATATGTTTTTACTCTTTCATGTCTGGCATTTCCCTTTCTGCACTTCAACACCCACAACACACAGACGCCCACCCTGCTTATCTATCAAGCTGGTGCCCCAGACACAACTAAAGTACACAAACAAACAGCTGACGTCATGGGCACACACACACACACACACACACACACACACACACACACACACACACACAGGCTTTCCCCTTTCTGGCCTGAAGTCATTCAGTAGGAATGTGATCATAAATAGAGTGAGAGTGAAATGTGTGTACGTGGTGGTCTTTATGTTACAGACGGAGGGTAGAAAAAGGGACACAGAGAAGGAGGAGAAGATGAGGCAAGACGGAGTGAAATCTTTAAAAACAGACACGGGTACCCACAGACGGTGACACACACACACCCACACACATACTCTCTCTCTCTTAGTCACCAGCTGTTATCAAAGCCTACTAGACAACACACAATAAATCCACCAGTAACACCTTGTATGCGCTACACTGCAGGTGTGTACATACGATCACATTATGCAATATTGATTCATTTACATAACTTTTTAAAAATCTAAGACTCAAATGTATATGTTTTATTAATAGGGGAGTACACACACACACACACACACACACACACACACACACACACACACACACACATATATTTGAACAAAACATTGTCTTCACATGTCAAATGAGTTCAGCTAAGTTGGCAGCTAAGCTCTGACCTCATCATTTTACCATAGCAAGCTCATTACATCAGAGGCTGGGGCATGATGATAAATGATAAACTAAAAGTTTACCCCTGAGGGGGCAACTGACGCCTGGAAGTGTGTAGGCGGAGCTTTGAGTGCACCAGCAGTGGTAACAGTAGATATTTGTAGCAGTGTTACAACAGTGTTAATGACCACTTAAATTAGACTTATTGCTAAGCTAAGGGAGCGTTGGTTATAGAGTCATATGTCATGTGAGCACTCAGGATCGCCGTCTGTCTGATGTGGCTTCGCTCCGTTTATTTTAGCTCACATTAATTAAATATTTTATGGTGCAAGTGAGAAGCTTAAATTTAGATGGTAAAATCTAGGATTGGATCCAGACATCTATGGCCTCTGTGGCTTCACAATGAATCTACTAATGTAGTTTTTTGTTTTTTTTTTACTTTTTGTCATTTGACCTTTTAAAATTAAAGGTCATCTCATGACAGGCCTGAAAATTGTGCACAAATCATCGAAACAATCATTTTTATTTGCTTAATTATCAGAAAATCAGTCAGTAATTTGACTTTTTTTTTGTCTTGTCCACCTTGTCCACCTTTAAAAAACGACTTCAAACCTCTTATGTTGAGACCTCTCATGCGTCATCTTAATGTCGGGGTGACCGTCATCTGGGATTCCCTGTTAAAGAAAATATAGAAACTTCCAATAAACTGTTAATAAAGCTGATGTGATAGCAGACGCCTTTGTGTTTTTTTTTTCTCCTTCTAAAGAACAGTTCAGACTTTCCTGAGAAGGTTTAGGGGCATTTCCAGCCTTAAAGCTGTTTTCCTGAAAGGAAAGTATGACCTTTGTAGTTTTTTGGAATGTGCATAAACAGGATGGATCTTCCTTCCACAGCAGCCAACACACATGTACAACAACACAGAATATTTAAAGGGTTAGTTCACCATTTAGAAAAAAAGAAACCATTTCCTCCCTAATGACTATTTATCTCATTGTTTTACTGGAACTACTGAAGAAATAATTTCACATTAACTGTTTCCGCAAAAAAGGGACGTTTCAATGCTGCGTGCACCACAAACAACACTCTCTTCATCCCAAACGTATTCATCGCATTCATATCAAACATTTATGTCAATACGTTTTATTGAACAGTAAAGTTATAGGTCACGTTATGACGTCACCAACGGCATGGCACACAATCTGCTGAGTGACCCCGCGGGGGTCAATCTTAATCTTACCCCGAGACCAGTGTGACAGCAGCATACCACACGTTTAATCCTCCGTCCGTCTAGCAGGACGCTGAGCTCACCGCGGTGATGTCATCAAGGTGAGTCAGAGATGTGTGTAAGAGTTAAAGTTGTCACACGGGGAGACTGTGTGCTTGTGTTTCCATCCTGTGGGGGACATAAACCAAAAGCCTTCTGTAACTCCTCTGTGCCATTGACCTCCATTGTTGTCAGTGACTCACACTGGTGTACAGACTGACCTGTTCCCTCATCACTATGAACATCTATAGTTTATTAGTAAAAACTATAATATAATATTTGGAAAATGAAAATATACATGTGCAAACTGTTTTCACAGCTTTACGTCGTCAGTAATGAACCACGTGGGCTTGTGGGGAAGTCAGAAAGTATTGATATAAAGACTAATACGTTATTGTTTTTGTCTTTTTCTGGGATTTATTGGTTTTTATTATTTAAAGTTAGCTTAAGGTGAGGCGGCTGGGACTATATTTACGCGTATTTAACGTCAGACAGAGCCTGAGATAAAATATGAGACATTACATATGGTTATCTGACTTTATGTCTGTCAGTGTGTGTGTAAGACATATGTGTAAAACGAGACAGTGTGTGTGTGTGTGTGTGTGTGTGTGTGTGGTACGGGGGCGAGTAAACCGCTGTCACACTTTGTCACTTATTAACCTAAAAAACTCCCTGCAGTCTCGTCTAGGTGAATTCTTTATCGGTGACATCACAGGTAGTGGACACACACACACACACACCCCCACACACACACACAAACAGTGTCAGGCTGTCAGCTCCTTAAAAGGACATCTGTGTTGTGTGTGTTGTTTTCGTTTTTTGGTCCACCACCGTCAGACAACATCGTCTTCATTTCCTCAGATTGTGCTAAGAATAAGTTGACCGGTAGATGAGTAAACGTCAGTGTTATTCCAAAGATGTTGACTATGAGCATTATTATCATCAGTATCATTATTTTTAACAGAGTGAGTGTCAAAGTTTGACTCCTTTCACAAGCCACCGCATGCATTTATCCTCAAGCTGCACTCTCACGATTAATACAGCCGAACCATTTAATCAATTTCAGGATCAATGTTACGAAATATGGTAATAGTATAATGTTTTGATTTAAAGGATAAGTTCACAGTTTTTCAAGTCTTGTCTTAAAACAATGAGTCAGGGTCCCAAATGAACTATAATCATATAATCATCATTCATACATAAAAATTAGAAGATCCCCTTTAAATGACCTGTGTAAGTGATGGGAAACAAAATGAGAGAAAACATTTATTTAAAAAAAAGTATTTAGAGGCTTCAGTCATCTGAGTTAGTTAAATAAAGTGGATATCCTTTCAGGTTATCGTCTGGCACAAGATATTGACGTGATTTGACTAATTTGGATGGCCGAAGCCTCATATTAGCACATATTATCTACATTTAAAATGCAGAAGAATAATTGCAGCAAGTTTCAATTCGTTTAAAAAAAAAAAGTGAATCTATCCTTTAACTGACCCAAACCAGTTAACCATGATTACCATGATAACCATGATTTTATGAGACAGAAACATGTATGTGGGCTGTTATTGGAGGCTGAATTATTGGTTTGGGAAGACTAATAGAATAATGGACGAGTACTGCAATGATTGTATTGAAAGACGAGTGTTAGATAGGCGGATGGATCATTTGGTTTGTAGTATGACAAAACCTTTTTTATGTTTGGGCACTAAAATCACACAGGTGGAAGACATATGTTTATTACCTTATCATTTTTATGGGGTAAAGCTGTGTGACTCATTGCACATAACGACAGGCTGTGTGCAACAGATGCATCATAATAAAAGTCTGTTAAAGTCTATAAATAGGAAAGAGGGCTGCATGATGTGTAACGATGGATACAGAAGCGTACACACAGACGATGATTTAGACACATCAGGACAAGGAACGGTGGGTTGGAAGAAGGTGAAGTTTAGACAATACGAAAGGAAAATATGACATGATGTGTCTGATGTTGATGTGTGTGTGTGTGTGTGTGTTGCTTAATTTAACCAGAGAAGATGACTAAGATAAGATAAAAATGACCTGAGGCAGCAGATAAATTGCATTCTTGGAATTTGCCCGGTAAAACCACCGTCCGCCAGCTGCAGGATGTGCTGCCTTGCTCAATGGCAGCAGAGTCTCGTTTAAGTTTTCAAGTGTGTGCGTGTAGAAATGTGAGCATATGAGCGCAGGTATGATGGTATACACATTTACCAAAGCGTGCATGCATTTGTCTCCCCACCTGGATGCTTCAGAAACCACAAATCTTCACCCCCCCCCTCACCTCCTACCACACCAAAGAGTGTCTCCCTGTGAGCTCATGTCTGGAGCTCTGCACACCTCCTGTCTGAAACAGCATCACACAGCAACGTTGTTTTTATCTACATCTCCTAAATAATAAACTCACTATAAACATTCATTAACCTTTAGTCTAAGCGTAGACGACCTATCTTAGGCATGCACAGAGCCAAATCAATAATCCTACTTGTGTGTATGTGTGTGTATCCAAAAGCCTAATATATATCCTCTGTTCCTCACTGCTGCACTGGTAAGGGCTACCCTAAAATGTTTAAAAGGCTCTAAGAGTAAGATCAGCGTTAAGAGTTTAACTCTCTGGATCATGTTTGTATGCACGCATGATGTTTTCGTGCACGTGTATTTGTGTATTGTGGAAAGTTGGGTCAGATTGTCTGAAGGGACGGCTGAACCCAGAAAGCAGGATCCACCCAGAGAGACTCACGCAAGCCTATCAATGGAGCCATTGATACATGAAAGGCCGTGATGGATGGAGGGAGTGTGTGAGAGTGAGTGTGTGTCTGCGAGTGTGAGGGGAAGAGATTTACGAGAACAAATCCCCTAGATGTAGAGTGTGAAGCAAGCTTCAGACATTCATGTTTGCCCGGGTCACGACCTCTGAAACAGTTTGATTTTTCCATGACCTGCAGGCAGTTTTTTTTCCTGCTGCTAAAACCATTTGACTGTCTTTCTTTCCCCCTGATCCCTCTTTCATCTTTCATCCCTTTGTTTTTCAATTAATATTTTATTTTACTCTTTTAGTGCATACGTGTACATGCGTGATCATAAACGTCACTTCCTGTTTACCAGGACAGATTACACAGTGTCCAAAAGCACACAGAGTTGTAAATGTAAAATGTATGTCCTATCATCACTATGCATCACACTAAAGACCATTGATGCTTTACTTCCACCACAACGATGGATATTTGTTTTCTGAGACCGGGTTGATAATTCAGGACTGTAGTAACTCCGTCTCTTTTCACCCTCCTGTTCTGAACTATCTGTCACCTTTTCATATCTGCTTCATCTGTGTTTTCCTTCCAGTTTGTATTTGTCTGTGTTAACTCTTCCACGCTTAAACTCTTGGGTCTGTGTGTGGGACCAGCTGTCTGTGTTTTGATTTTCACTTGTTGCTTCGTGTCTCATTGCTACCTGAACTGTGGCTGACACTTCATTACACAAAGACGCACACACACACACACACACACAGTCATGTTTCCATCACTTACACTCACTTACATTCATTTCCTGCAGACTTACTCTAACATTAACCATAACCCTTAACTTTAAATTAAGTCTTCACCCTAAAGTTAATGATTTACATTAAGGGGATTTGCTTTTTGTCCCCACAACATGACTGTAAAAAAAACACACACACACACACACACACACACACACACACACACACGCACACACACACACACACACACACACACACATGCACACACTGTTCCTTCAGCCCCAGGAATAAATAACCAGGAGATATTATTGTTAATATATATTATTTTGAGGGATGATAATGAGATTCTTATTCTACATCAAACAGAGAAAACTACATAAACTTTTTAAAAGCCTTCATTCACAGCGTTACGAGGTAAGATGAAACTTTAATGACCTCCCCATGAGGGAATTAGGCGGTTTCCATGGCAAACAGAACGAGGCTACATCAAAGTACATCTGAATATTATCATAAGATGTAAGACCACAGCAAAAGAAGGTAATTTCACTTTATACCAGTTACACCATTAGAGCAGATTAAATCCTGTTCTTTCTTCTTTCTTCTTTCTTCTTCTCCCTCACTGACACTAAGCCGCTATAATACAGAAATATTCATTATTAATAATTATGGATTATGTAACTGTGTTGTAAAGGTCAACGGTCAGGTTTTATATTTGTTAAATTTTTTTATCATAATTAAAAGTTAAGGAAGCAATTGCAGAAACCAGAAAACATCTACTACTATCTAGTTCCTATCACACTGCTTAGAGATGGTAAAAACAAGGTAACCAAGGTAACCAGACATGACAGGTTAGCACACACATAGGTCGACTTTGCCTCCGTGAGCATTTCGTGCAAAATGTCATAAATAGTCTAGTGAGTTAAGAGTGTGTCACCTTATACTCGATCAGAAACACACGTAGGTTAAACAATAAATCATCACCAGCTCAGAGATAATAGCAGGAGAAGTGTTGGATTCGTTACTGGGTGAGTATAGATGGATAATAATGTGAGCAGAGGTCACGGATTAGACGAGCAGCAGAGTGAAGGATTTCCAGACGGGAGAGTAATCTAGACGTGTTGATATTCATCCCGTGGACGGGGAAAGAAGAGAAAAACGGCAGAGGAGATTATCCTGATAAAGATTGCATAATCTCACTGTGTGTATATATATGTGTGTGTGTATATATGTGTGTGTGTGTGTGTGTGTGCGTGTGTGTGTGTGTGTTATGGTGAGCAGACGGCACAATTAGTCACTCACTCAGTCATACCCTCAGGCTGCGACCAGACACACACACACGTCACATCAGGCATGCAGCTACAGAGCTACATACACACTTTTACACACACCAAACCGCTGAAAGACCTCAGGTGTTACTTTCTCAACTGTGGTTTAATGGACTGGATTTTCCCCTTTTCTCTCCCTCCGACTCTCCTTGCCCACATTTTCTACCTATTTCCTTTCCTTTCCTTTCCTTTCCTTTCCTTTCCTTTCCTTTCCTTTCCTTTCCTTTCCTTTCCTTTCTACTTTCTTCCTCTTCTTTTCCTTCTTTCATCCTCAATCTTTTGCACCCCATCTACCCTCTGTCTTGATCACTCTCTTGTTCTTTCTTCGTATCCTTTGTTCCCTTTGTCACATTTTTCCTCACTCCCTTTCCTTCCCTCCTTTTCATCATCACATTTCCTGCTCCTCTCTCTCATTCTCTCATTCTGTCATCCTTTCTTCCTCACTTTCCCACCTTTTTATCGTCAACTCGTCTTTTCTTCTCTCCTCAGTTCTTCCATCTATCCTCCGTCTTTCCAAAATTCAACAACTCGTCATGTTTCTAAACCACCTAAACCACTATAATCCAATTATTGGAATGATCAAATTACCTGACTAGACTCATGATGTCACTCCTTTCCACCTTCTCCTTCCCACCACTATTCTTCCCCCTCTTCTTCCCTCTTTCTTTCACACGTTCATACGTTTCTCAGGGGTTTAATTAGTGATGTCAGTGTGTTTGAATCCCTTCATTTCTTCCATTGTCTCAGTGCTGTAAATCCCCCCATCTGTTATGTTGGAATAGTCTTTTCCATTACCTACAATGGGCCATTAAATACTTGGTGTCAGTGTGTGTGTGTGTGTGTGTGTGTGTGTGTGTGTGTGTGTGTATCTATTTGGGAACATTTGCTTCATCCTCCCACTGAAAAGACACTATTTTAAGACAAATGTGTGTGTGTGTGTGTGTCTACATTAAGGTCAGATTTTAATTTACTTGCGGGGAAAAATGTCCTTGTAACTTTTTTTTAAATATATTAACAGTTGCTGTTTTTCACCTTGTCTGTGTTAATTTTATTTCCACTGAGGTATTAAATATAACATTTCTTTATAATTCTCAGTATCTCATGTCAGTGGCGTCTCAAGTGAGATACTTTCTGACATCTCACCGTAGCATTTGTCACGCATCGGAAATGACTAATGCACAAATGAAAAGGATGCATGATGATGATAAGCATGCACATGAGAGCAAATATGAGGATGTAATAAAATAAATACACTCAAGAACAACACAAAAAATTACAAATTACACACTGTACTTCATAATTGTACAGTAAGACAAGTTTTCCTGCACGGCCATGAGGGATTACTCACTGTTTTACCTCCAAATAAAATGGTTTACAGACTCGTGCTAAGACGTTTGAGTGTTTGCGTTGTCTGTTGAGCCCCGAGGCCTCAGACAGAGTTCGATGTTCTTCGACAAACACATACAGGCAGAAGATCAGCGTGTACGGGATGTGTCGAGGGCCGTGAGTCTGTATCAGTGTCAGCAGCCAAGTCGAGTCGAGTCTAGTAGCGAGCATCTTTCAACTGACTTGTATATCAGTATATCATTTATGTGTGTGTGTGTGTGTGTTTGTGTACACACACGCGATACAGCTGCTCCACTGATCCATGTGGATATCATATGAAGATCAGGATTGCCATTATTATTAGATTTAGAAGATTAACGCACACCTGCATGGCAGGGCTTTAGAGAGCTCTTAGGATGGCGTGTGTGTGTGTGCATGTGTGTGCGTGTGTGCGTGTGTGTGTTTCTGTGTATCATGCACTAAACCGTCTTGAAAGAGAGAGAAAGATGAAAGAAAATTTTTGACCATTTGAGCTGCTTCAACTTTCAACTTCCTGCTATCACTTCCCCCCATCGATCAGTTCCTTCAGAAGTCGATCTATCTAACCTGACATCTATCTAACCTGACATCTATCTAACCTGACATCTATCTAACCTGACATCTATCTAACCTGACATCTATCTAACCTCGGCTGCTTGTTTACGGATTTACCCGGATAAAGAAAGAAAGAAAGAAAGAAAGAAAGACGGCGGGAGAATACGAGTTCGTGGATGATTCAGAGGAAGTTGTCTCACGTACAGGAAACAGCGAGGACAGTGGATGTGACAGCTACGGTGGGGAATGTAAGTCAATCCAACAATGTCAAAAACACCGTTTTCTCCTGTACAATCCTGCTTTCTTACTGGTCTCTCCTCCTTCTCACTTACTAGTTAGTTCATTTTTATTTCCATGTTAAAACAAAAATGTTAAAATCAGAACATTTAAATAACAAAAAGTATCTGCACAAAATTTCAAAATAAAATGTGCACCGAGCTCCAGAAAACAAACTCTACAATGCACTAATACGGTCACAGAAATACATATAGACATAAACATACATATATATTAATAAGGTGTATATGGAGTACACACTCATGTGAAGTATTAATATCAAAGAATAAAGGGAGCAGGGAGGGGAGAGAAAGCAGGAAGTCCCCTAAATCAGATAGTGTTTGTGGAGAAAGAGAAGTGGAAACCCAATGCCCTCTATTCCCTTATCATATACTGTAGAAATGGGTTAGGGTGTGTGTGTGTGTGTGTGTGTGTGTGTGTGTGTTGCCTGGTTAGACTTTAAGAGAAGGTGCATTCCAGAAATAGTTGTACCTCACAGTCATTTTCTCCTTCAGTCTTTCTTTCTCTCGTTTCCTTTCTCCATCCCTCCGTCAGTCTCTCTTCTTACATCTTTCATTCATTTCCCCTAATCGGCCCATTTTTCCAGTTTTGACCCATTAAATAGATATAAATGTTTCAAAACGCCTTAAAAAAATACATTGTAAGCTGTGAAGATACATGCATATTGTGCTATGCAATATGGTTATAGTCATTTTTTTCCAATCACACTTATAGCAAAGCTCATTTTACTAAAAAGTAGTTTAGGGCAGTGGTTCTCAACCAGGGGTCCAGGGACCCCCCAGGGATCATTGAGGGTTTCCCTGGAGGTCCTCAGAAATAGAAGTGAGCAAAATGTTGGTAACAGTCATCATATATAGATCAGTTATTCCCTCAACTACAGTAGTGCTGGGGTCTTAATCATATCTAACATACAAAATATTTTCAGGTGGAGGCACCTGAAGCGAAATCCCATAAAACTGGCTTCTGTCAATCTTGATTTTGATATAAAAATAAAGCTGTAATCTAATCATCTTCTTTTGGTTTGTTGTTTGTTTTTAAGCCTTCAGGTGTACGTCCAAATCAAATAAAAGGGAATTCGAGACGCATCGCAACATATTCTCAACTCCTTCAGAGTTCACAAGCAAATTACAGTCAGGATGCAGTCAGGTCTGTCAGGTATGAAATAGTACACTTTTCTATCAAAGGTGTGTTAACAGAGTTTATTCCAGTCATGTCTTCAGGGAGTCGAGCCTCAGATTTTTCACTCTGTTTTTGACAGTTTTTTGGATTTCACCTGTTTTCTGAGTCTAACTTGTATATATATACACACACACACACACACACACACACACACACACACACACACAGTCCGTATGGTTTGTGTGTGAATAGGTGAGTTTATCCTCAGAGGTTAGTATTCCTCCTCTACTGACGCATTTCCTTTGCTCCACATCACCGTTCAGACTTTTCTTAGCAGCTCTGTAAAAAACAAACAAAAAAAAAAAACCTCAACTGTGCAAATTTACGCAGTAAACCACCAAAACTTCCCCAGACGGTAAGTTTGGGGAAGTTGCTTCCTTTTGACAGTATGTGATATGTGTATTTGTGTCTGGTGTATGTTATTTTTGAACAACTCATATATGCGTATGTGTGTGTACTCATCATTCACACCTACTTGCGTTTTATTTTTTTGTATTTTTTTTTGTTCCAAAAATAAGAACTCGAGTCCGAGTTCGTTTTTTTTTTTTGTTTTTTTTTGGTCTGTTTGCCCTCGTGTCAGGAAAATAACGCTGGTTGGAAAGAGCTGTGGTTGTGCCTCACTGAAACGTCGTTCATCTTGAAAGGTTAACTGCTGGAGTCAGAGGGGACGAGAAACACAGGTGCAGAAAAACTCCAACTTTCACATCTCTCAGCTTGCTGTCTTTTGTTCTTTCAACTTCATACTGTGTTTTCTGTGAAGAATAAGAATAAGAATGAGAGGAAATGAACTGAAGTGCAATTACAAGCGATTTTACAGGGATGCAAAATCCATTTACCTGATGGTCACACACACACACACACCATCCTACAATGAGACAGCAGATTAACATACAGCGTCTTTATCAGGATACTTCGACTCTTTATTTGCACCTGTGACATTTCAGTTACACAACAGTTTCTGTAACCACAACACTGTCACCTTATCTTAACTTGAGTCTTGCTCTGGAAGTGTTTGGATATCAATTCAATCCAAATATGAGGGTTGAATTTCCCAAATGCGTCATTGCACAGTGACTGTCTTTGTTCTATGAACTTTTATCTAATTAACTATATAAAAAGGAGGAAAGCTACTGTTGCTGGAGTGTGCAAAATTTAGAAAATCTAATTTGTTGTTTTCCCCGTGCATCATTCAATCCTCATTTCGGTGTGAAGAAAGTCTGAAATGAGAGCAGAAAATACTACAGAGAAAATGGAAAATTCACTATGATAATATGCAGACAAGGTAGACCTGAACTGTTAATCATTCTTTCTTTTGCTTTTCTTTTAGCTCACTTGAAAGATGGCGGAGACACACAACGACCCTCATTCAGCTCTAGTCGTCAACACACTGAACATGTTATGGAAGTGCACGCAGGATTTGTTTGATGTGTGACTCCAAGACATTATAGAAGACCTATGGAAAACACTTGGTGGCCTGGTTGTGATGGGATCACAGGGCAGCGAACAACGAGGGGATTGAGTGTGGCGAGAAGAAGAGGAGGAGGAGAGGAAGAAAAAAAAAAGGGAGCAGGGAAGAGGAGGAGGGGGGAGTATTCAAGGCTTCCAACACCGAAGGGCAACTCTCATGAAGCTTCAGAAGAGTTGGAGGAAGAAGAAATAGATTTTTATTTTCTTCTTTGGAAGGTAGAGGAAGGGATCCCTCCTACAGCGATGCACGGGGAAATTCCCACCAAGTGAACACCACCCCTCGGATCAAAGCGTGTGTGTGTGTTTGTCTGTCTGTGTGTGTGTGTGTGTGTGTGTGTAACAGATGAGGACAAGAAGAAGTTTAGAGGAATGCACGCGTTAAAAACTGCTTTAAAAATGTGACACTATAAACTTGTTACAGCAGAATATGATTTAATGCTATTATTAAATTTAATCATGTTTCACTATCATGTTGCATCACATTTTATATAACAATCACATTCAACATTTTTTAAAGAAACAGATCAATAACTATTTGCTGCTTGAACATGTATTTTTTATTGTACATTATCATCTTCCTCTAAGTGTATTTTCTTTAATGTTGTGAATTGAGACACTCGAGATAAATGCTTACTTCACTTTTTAATCTACTATTTCTTCATCTTGTGTCATACCTCATCATACTCTACTGAATTGCAACACCGTGTCTCAAATCTTCTTGTGTTGCATCATATCACATTATCACATCATGCTAGTAATGTATTGCACAGCATTATATCGTGCTGTAACAAATCATAGCATCACATTGTATCCCTCTGCATTGCTTTAAATCGTATCATATCATATTCAGATCTTCATGAATTATGCTGGTAGTTTTATTTATTTTGTGTATGTGTGTGTATTGTTGTTTCTGGGTGTGTTTGCATATGTGGTGTTTTCCGGATTTGCTGACGTTTTAATGTGGGTCAGTTCCTCTTTCATATCAGACAACAAAATAGTCATAATACAATTAGTCACAAACAATTTGTACTTTGTCAGACTTCCTTATCAATACTTAGCTGATTCGAAGGCCTAACATCATGTTTAAGTTTGAGGGGGTATAGCTCAGTGGTAGAGCATTTGACTGCAGATCAAGAGGTCCCCAGTTCAAATCTGGGTACCCCCTACATGTTTACTCCCCACAAACCTCAGATCAGATGTAAGAACAAGTCAAAAACCTCAGAGAGAGTTGAGTCCCAATCAAGTTACTTTGGGAGGCCCTTTTTCCCCCCATATGAACACTAATTGAATGTGAACAGTTTTACTTTTACAATTTGTACTTTGTCAGACTTCCTTATCAATACTTAGCTGATTCGAAGGCCTAACATCATGTTTAAGTTTGAGGGGGTATAGCTCAGTGGTAGAGCATTTGACTGCAGATCAAGAGGTCCCCAGTTCAAATCTGGGTGCCCCCTACATGTTTACTCCCCACAAATCTCAGATCAGATGTAGGAACAAGTCAAAAACCTCAGAGAGAGTTGAGTCCCAATCAAGTTACTTTGGGAGGCCCATTTCCCCCCCATATGAACTTGAATTGAATGTGAACAGTTTTACTTTTACAATTTGTACTTTGTCAGACTTCCTTATCAATACTTAGCTGATTCGAAGGCCTAACATCATGTTTAAGTTTGAGGGGGTATAGCTCAGTGGTAGAGCATTTGACTGCAGATCAAGAGGTCCCCAGTTCAAATCTGGGTGCCCCCTACATGTTTACTCCCCACAAACCTCAGATCAGATGTAAGAACAAGTCAAAAACCTCAGAGAGAGTTGAGTCCCAATCAAGTTACTTTGGGAGGCCCTTTTTCCCCCCATATGAACACTAATTGAATGTGAACAGTTTTACTTTTACAATTTGTACTTTGTCAGACTTCCTTATCAATACTTAGCTGATTCGAAGGCCTAACATCATGTTTAAGTTTGAGGGGGTATAGCTCAGTGGTAGAGCATTTGACTGCAGATCAAGAGGTCCCCAGTTCAAATCTGGGTGCCCCCTACATGTTTACTCCCCACAAACCTCAGATCAGATGTAGGAACAAGTCAAAAACCTCAGAGAGAGTTGAGTCCCAATCAAGTTACTTTGGGAGGCCCATTTCCCCCCCATATGAACTTGAATTGAATGTGAACAGTTTTACTTTTACAATTTGTACTTTGTCAGAATTCCTTATCAATACTTAGCTGATTCGAAGGCCTAACATCATGTTTAAGTTTGAGGGGGTATAGCTCATTGGTAGAGCATTTGACTGCAGATCAAGAGGTCCCCAGTTCAAATCTGGGTGCCCCCTACATGTTTACTCCCCACAAACCTCAGATCAGATGTAGGAACAAGGTAAAAACCTCAGAGAGAGTTGAGTCCCAATAAAGTTACTTTGGGAGGCCCTTTTTCCCCCATATGAACTTGAATTGAATGTGAACAGTTTTACTTTTACAATTTGTACTATGTCAGACTTCCTTATCAATACTTAGCTGATTTGAAGGCCTAACATCATGTTTAAGTATCAGGGGGTATAGCTCAGTGGTAGAGCATTTGACTGCAGATCAAGAGGTCCCCAGTTCAAATCTGGGTGCCCCCTACATGTTTACTTTATTTGTCTTTGAAGACGTTTCACCTCTCATCCAAGAGGCTTCATCAGTTCATGCTCGCTTGACTAGGCTGGGACTAGTCCAACTAGCTGGTGTAGAAACCTAAGGCTAAGAAATTCAGCAACTTAGCCTCTAAGAACAACAGCCATTCACAAAAGGCCCCATGTGACTCTAACGACTGTCGTTATAACACAATAGAGCACTAACGAAGTCGGAACTAACTTTCACCACCCCCAACGACTGTCACTAAACGACTGTCGTTGGACACATGGAGTGTTAATGAGCCAATGACATCACTGGCCATGTGACTGCCTCCACAGAGGTTAAATACCTGGGTTTCTACACCAGCTAGTTGGACTAGTCCCAGCCTAGTCAAACGAGCATGAACTGATGAAGCCACTTGGATGAGAGGTGAAACGTCTTCAAAGACAAATAACCAAGTCCAGTTGCGTTCGATTTAATCTCCTTGAGATAACTATGACCTGGATGAATGAGAATATTCACAGGCTTTTACAATTTGTACTTTGTCAGACTTCCTTATCAATACTTAGCTGATTCGAAGGCCTAACATCATATCTAAGTTTAAGGGGGTATAGCTCAGTGGTAGAGCATTTGACTGCAGATCAAGAGGTCCCCAGTTCAAATCTGGGTGCCCCCTACGTGTTTACTCCCCACAAACCTCAGATCAGATGTAAGAACAAGTCAAAAACCTCAGACAGAGTTGAGTCCCAATCAAGTTACTTTGGGAGGCCCTTTTCCCCCCATATGAACACTAATTGAATTGAATGTGAACAGTTTTACTTTTACAATTTGTACTTTGTCAGACTTCCTTATCAATACTTAGCTGATTCGAAGGCCTAACATCATGTTTAAGTTTGAGGGGGTATAGCTCAGTGGTAGAGCATTTGACTGCAGATCAAGAGGTCCCCAGTTCAAATCTGGGTGCCCCCTACATGTTTACTCCCCACAAACCTCAGATCAGATGTAGGAACAAGGTAAAAACCTCAGAGAGAGTTGAGTCCCAATCAAGTTACTTTGGGAGGCCCATTTCCCCCCCCATATGGAATTGAATGTGAACAGTTTTACTTTTACAATTTGTACTTTGTCAGACTTCCTTATCAATACTTAGCTGATTCGAAGGCCTAACATCATATTTAAGTTTGAGGGGGTATAGCTCAGTGGTAGAGCATTTGACCGCAGATCAAGAGGTCCCCAGTTCAAATCTGGGTGCCCCCTACATGTTTACTCCCCACAAACCTCAGATCAGATGTAGGAACAATGTAAAAACCTCAGAGAGAGTTGAGTCCCAATCAAGTTACTTTGGGAGGCCCTTTTTCCCCCATATGAACTTGAATTGAATGTGAACAGTTTTACTTTTACAATTTGTACTTTGTCAGACTTCCTTATCAATACTTAGCTGATTCGAAGGCCTAACATCATGTTTAAGTTTGAGGGGGTATAGCTCAGTGGTAGAGCATTTGACTGCAGATCAAGAGGTCCCCAGTTCAAATCTGGGTGCCCCCTACATGTTTACTCCCCACAAACCTCAGATCAGATGTAGGAACAAGGTAAAAACCTCAGAGAGAGTTGAGTCCCAATCAAGTTACTTTGGGAGGCCCTTTTCCCCCCATATGAACACTAATTGAATTGAATGTGAACAGTTTTACTTTTACAATTTGTACTTTGTCAGACTTCCTTATCAATACTTAGCTGATTCGAAGGCCTAACATCATGTTTAAGTTTGAGGGGGTATAGCTCAGTGGTAGAGCATTTGACTGCAGATCAAGAGGTCCCCAGTTCAAATCTGGGTGCCCCCTACATGTTTACTCCCCACAAACCTCAGATCAGATGTAGGAACAAGGTAAAAACCTCAGAGAGAGTTGAGTCCCAATCAAGTTACTTTGGGAGGCCCATTTCCCCCCCATATGAACTTGAATTGAATGTGAACAGTTTTACTTTTACAATTTGTACTTTGTCAGACTTCCTTATCAATACTTAGCTGATTCGAAGGCCTAACATCATATTTAAGTTTGAGGGGGTATAGCTCAGTGGTAGAGCATTTGACTGCAGATCAAGAGGTCCCCAGTTCAAATCTGGGTGCCCCCTACATGTTTACTCCCCACAAACCTCAGATCAGATGTAGGAAAAAGTCAAAAACCTTCAGAGAGAGTTGAGTCCCAATCAAGTTACATATGGGAGGCCCTTTTCCCCCCATATGAACACTAATTGAATTTTGAATTGAATGTGAACAGTTTTACTTTCACAATTTGTACTTTGTCAGACTTCCTTATCAATACTTAGCTGATTCGAAGGCCTAACATCATGTTTAAGTTTGAGGGGGTATAGCTCAGTGGTAGAGCATTTGACTGCAGATCAAGAGGTCCCCAGTTCAAATCTGGGTGCCCCCTGCATGTTTACTCCCCACAAACCTCAGATCAGATGTAGGAAAAAGTCAAAAACCTTCAGAGAGAGTTGAGTCCCAATCAAGTTACATATGGGAGGCCCTTTTCCCCCCCATATGAACTTGAATTGAATGTGAACAGTTTTACTTTTACAATTTGTACTTTGTCAGACTTCCTTATCAATACTTAGCTGATTCGAAGGCCTAACATCATGTTTAAGTTTGAGGGGGTATAGCTCAGTGGTAGAGCATTTGACTGCAGATCAAGAGGTCCCCAGTTCAAATCTGGGTGCCCCCTACATGTTTACTCCCCACAAACCTCAGATCAGATGTAGGAACAAGGTAAAAACCTCAGAGAGAGTTGAGTCCCAATCAAGTTACTTTGGGAGGCCCATTTCCCCCCCCATATGAACTTGAATTGAATGTGAACAGTTTTACTTTTACAATTTGTACTTTGTCAGACTTCCTTATCAATACTTAGCTGATTCGAAGGCCTAACATCATATTTAAGTTTGAGGGGGTATAGCTCAGTGGTAGAGCATTTGACTGCAGATCAAGAGGTCCCCAGTTCAAATCTGGGTGCCCCCTACATGTTTACTTCCCACAAACCTCAGATCAGATGTAGGAACAAGGTAAAAACCTCAGAGAGAGTTGAGTCCCAATCAAGTTACTTTGGGAGGCCCTTTTTCCCCCATATGAACTTGAATTGAATGTGAACAGTTTTACTTTTACAATTTGTACTATGTCAGACTTCCTTATCAATACTTAGCTGATTTGAAGGCCTAACATCATGTTTAAGTATCAGGGGGTATAGCTCAGTGGTAGAGCATTTGACTGCAGATCAAGAGGTCCCCAGTTCAAATCTGGGTGCCCCCTACATGTTTACTTTATTTGTCTTTGAAGACGTTTCACCTCTCATCCAAGAGGCTTCATCAGTTCATGCTCGCTTGACTAGGCTGGGACTAGTCCAACTAGCTGGTGTAGAAACCTAAGGCTAAGAAATTCAGCAACTTAGCCTCTAAGAACAACAGCCATTCACAAAAGGCCCCATGTGACTCTAACGACTCTCGTTATAACACAATAGAGCACTAACGAAGTCGGAACTAACTTTCACCACCCCCAACGACTGTCACTAAACGACTGTCGTTGGACACATGGAGTGTTAATGAGCCAATGACATCACTGGCCATGTGACTGCCTCCACAGAGGTTAAATACCTGGGTTTCTACACCAGCTAGTTGGAATAGTCCCAGCCTAGTCAAACGAGCATGAACTGATGAAGCCACTTGGATGAGAGGTGAAACGTCTTCAAAGACAAATAACCAAGTCCAGTTGCGTTCGATTTAATCTCCTTGAGATAACTATGACCTGGATGAATGAGAATATTCACAGGCTTTTACAATTTGTACTTTGTCAGACTTCCTTATCAATACTTAGCTGATTCGAAGGCCTAACATCATATCTAAGTTTAAGGGGGTATAGCTCAGTGGTAGAGCATTTGACTGCAGATCAAGAGGTCCCCAGTTCAAATCTGGGTGCCCCCTACATGTTTACTCCCCACAAACCTCAGATCAGATGTAAGAACAAGTCAAAAACCTCAGACAGAGTTGAGTCCCAATCAAGTTACTTTGGGAGGCCCTTTTCCCCCCATATGAACACTAATTGAATTGAATGTGAACAGTTTTACTTTTACAATTTGTACTTTGTCAGACTTCCTTATCAATACTTAGCTGATTCGAAGGCCTAACATCATGTTTAAGTTTGAGGGGGTATAGCTCAGTGGTAGAGCATTTGACTGCAGATCAAGAGGTCCCCAGTTCAAATCTGGGTGCCCCCTACATGTTTACTCCCCACAAACCTCAGATCAGATGTAGGAACAAGGTAAAAACCTCAGAGAGAGTTGAGTCCCAATCAAGTTACTTTGGGAGGCCCTTTTCCCCCCATATGAACACTAATTGAATTGAATGTGAACAGTTTTACTTTTACAATTTGTACTTTGTCAGACTTCCTTATCAATACTTAGCTGATTCGAAGGCCTAACATCATGTTTAAGTTTGAGGGGGTATAGCTCAGTGGTAGAGCATTTGACTGCAGATCAAGAGGTCCCCAGTTCAAATCTGGGTGCCCCCTACATGTTTACTCCCCACAAACCTCAGATCAGATGTAGGAACAAGGTAAAAACCTCAGAGAGAGTTGAGTCCCAATCAAGTTACTTTGGGAGGCCCATTTCCCCCCCATATGAACTTGAATTGAATGTGAACAGTTTTACTTTTACAATTTGTACTTTGTCAGACTTCCTTATCAATACTTAGCTGATTCGAAGGCCTAACATCATATTTAAGTTTGAGGGGGTATAGCTCAGTGGTAGAGCATTTGACTGCAGATCAAGAGGTCCCCAGTTCAAATCTGGGTGCCCCCTACATGTTTACTCCCCACAAACCTCAGATCAGATGTAGGAAAAAGTCAAAAACCTTCAGAGAGAGTTGAGTCCCAATCAAGTTACATATGGGAGGCCCTTTTCCCCCCATATGAACACTAATTGAATTTTGAATTGAATGTGAACAGTTTTACTTTCACAATTTGTACTTTGTCAGACTTCCTTATCAATACTTAGCTGATTCGAAGGCCTAACATCATGTTTAAGTTTGAGGGGGTATAGCTCAGTGGTAGAGCATTTGACTGCAGATCAAGAGGTCCCCAGTTCAAATCTGGGTGCCCCCTGCATGTTTACTCCCCACAAACCTCAGATCAGATGTAGGAAAAAGTCAAAAACCTTCAGAGAGAGTTGAGTCCCAATCAAGTTACATATGGGAGGCCCTTTTCCCCCCCATATGAACTTGAATTGAATGTGAACAGTTTTACTTTTACAATTTGTACTTTGTCAGACTTCCTTATCAATACTTAGCTGATTCGAAGGCCTAACATCATGTTTAAGTTTGAGGGGGTATAGCTCAGTGGTAGAGCATTTGACTGCAGATCAAGAGGTCCCCAGTTCAAATCTGGGTGCCCCCTACATGTTTACTCCCCACAAACCTCAGATCAGATGTAGGAACAAGGTAAAAACCTCAGAGAGAGTTGAGTCCCAATCAAGTTACTTTGGGAGGCCCTTTTCCCCCCATATGAACACTAATTGAATTGAATGTGAACAGTTTTACTTTTACAATTTGTACTTTGTCAGACTTCCTTATCAATACTTAGCTGATTCGAAGGCCTAACATCATGTTTAAGTTTGAGGGGGTATAGCTCAGTGGTAGAGCATTTGACTGCAGATCAAGAGGTCCCCAGTTCAAATCTGGGTGCCCCCTACATGTTTACTCCCCACAAACCTCAGATCAGATGTAGGAACAAGGTAAAAACCTCAGAGAGAGTTGAGTCCCAATCAAGTTACTTTGGGAGGCCCATTTCCCCCCCATATGAACTTGAATTGAATGTGAACAGTTTTACTTTTACAATTTGTACTTTGTCAGACTTCCTTATCAATACTTAGCTGATTCGAAGGCCTAACATCATATTTAAGTTTGAGGGGGTATAGCTCAGTGGTAGAGCATTTGACTGCAGATCAAGAGGTCCCCAGTTCAAATCTGGGTGCCCCCTACATGTTTACTCCCCACAAACCTCAGATCAGATGTAGGAAAAAGTCAAAAACCTTCAGAGAGAGTTGAGTCCCAATCAAGTTACATATGGGAGGCCCTTTTCCCCCCATATGAACACTAATTGAATTTTGAATTGAATGTGAACAGTTTTACTTTCACAATTTGTACTTTGTCAGACTTCCTTATCAATACTTAGCTGATTCGAAGGCCTAACATCATGTTTAAGTTTGAGGGGGTATAGCTCAGTGGTAGAGCATTTGACTGCAGATCAAGAGGTCCCCAGTTCAAATCTGGGTGCCCCCTGCATGTTTACTCCCCACAAACCTCAGATCAGATGTAGGAAAAAGTCAAAAACCTTCAGAGAGAGTTGAGTCCCAATCAAGTTACATATGGGAGGCCCTTTTCCCCCCCATATGAACTTGAATTGAATGTGAACAGTTTTACTTTTACAATTTGTACTTTGTCAGACTTCCTTATCAATACTTAGCTGATTCGAAGGCCTAACATCATGTTTAAGTTTGAGGGGGTATAGCTCAGTGGTAGAGCATTTGACTGCAGATCAAGAGGTCCCCAGTTCAAATCTGGGTGCCCCCTACATGTTTACTCCCCACAAACCTCAGATCAGATGTAGGAACAAGGTAAAAACCTCAGAGAGAGTTGAGTCCCAATCAAGTTACTTTGGGAGGCCCTTTTCCCCCCATATGAACACTAATTGAATTGAATGTGAACAGTTTTACTTTTACAATTTGTACTTTGTCAGACTTCCTTATCAATACTTAGCTGATTCGAAGGCCTAACATCATGTTTAAGTTTGAGGGGGTATAGCTCAGTGGTAGAGCATTTGACTGCAGATCAAGAGGTCCCCAGTTCAAATCTGGGTGCCCCCTACATGTTTACTCCCCACAAACCTCAGATCAGATGTAGGAACAAGGTAAAAACCTCAGAGAGAGTTGAGTCCCAATCAAGTTACTTTGGGAGGCCCATTTCCCCCCCATATGAACTTGAATTGAATGTGAACAGTTTTACTTTTACAATTTGTACTTTGTCAGACTTCCTTATCAATACTTAGCTGATTCGAAGGCCTAACATCATATTTAAGTTTGAGGGGGTATAGCTCAGTGGTAGAGCATTTGACTGCAGATCAAGAGGTCCCCAGTTCAAATCTGGGTGCCCCCTACATGTTTACTCCCCACAAACCTCAGATCAGATGTAGGAAAAAGTCAAAAACCTTCAGAGAGAGTTGAGTCCCAATCAAGTTACATATGGGAGGCCCTTTTCCCCCCATATGAACACTAATTGAATTTTGAATTGAATGTGAACAGTTTTACTTTCACAATTTGTACTTTGTCAGACTTCCTTATCAATACTTAGCTGATTCGAAGGCCTAACATCATGTTTAAGTTTGAGGGGGTATAGCTCAGTGGTAGAGCATTTGACTGCAGATCAAGAGGTCCCCAGTTCAAATCTGGGTGCCCCCTGCATGTTTACTCCCCACAAACCTCAGATCAGATGTAGGAAAAAGTCAAAAACCTTCAGAGAGAGTTGAGTCCCAATCAAGTTACATATGGGAGGCCCTTTTCCCCCCCATATGAACTTGAATTGAATGTGAACAGTTTTACTTTTACAATTTGTACTTTGTCAGACTTCCTTATCAATACTTAGCTGATTCGAAGGCCTAACATCATGTTTAAGTTTGAGGGGGTATAGCTCAGTGGTAGAGCATTTGACTGCAGATCAAGAGGTCCCCAGTTCAAATCTGGGTGCCCCCTACATGTTTACTTCCCACAAACCTCAGATCAGATGTAGGAACAAGGTAAAAACCTCAGAGAGAGTTGAGTCCCAATCAAGTTACTTTGGGAGGCCCTTTTTCCCCCATATGAACTTGAATTGAATGTGAACAGTTTTACTTTTACAATTTGTACTATGTCAGACTTCCTTATCAATACTTAGCTGATTTGAAGGCCTAACATCATGTTTAAGTATCAGGGGGTATAGCTCAGTGGTAGAGCATTTGACTGCAGATCAAGAGGTCCCCAGTTCAAATCTGGGTGCCCCCTACATGTTTACTTTATTTGTCTTTGAAGACGTTTCACCTCTCATCCAAGAGGCTTCATCAGTTCATGCTCGCTTGACTAGGCTGGGACTAGTCCAACTAGCTGGTGTAGAAACCTAAGGCTAAGAAATTCAGCAACTTAGCCTCTAAGAACAACAGCCAAAAAGGCCCCATGTGACTCTAACGACTCTCGTTATAACACAATAGAGCACTAACGAAGTCGGAACTAACTTTCACCACCCCCAACGACTGTCACTAAACGACTGTCGTTGGACACATGGAGTGTTAATGAGCCAATGACATCACTGGCCATGTGACTGCCTCCACAGAGGTTAAATACCTGGGTTTCTACACCAGCTAGTTGGAATAGTCCCAGCCTAGTCAAACGAGCATGAACTGATGAAGCCACTTGGATGAGAGGTGAAACGTCTTCAAAGACAAATAACCAAGTCCAGTTGCGTTCGATTTAATCTCCTTGAGATAACTATGACCTGGATGAATGAGAATATTCACAGGCTTTTACAATTTGTACTTTGTCAGACTTCCTTATCAATACTTAGCTGATTCGAAGGCCTAACATCATATCTAAGTTTAAGGGGGTATAGCTCAGTGGTAGAGCATTTGACTGCAGATCAAGAGGTCCCCAGTTCAAATCTGGGTGCCCCCTACATGTTTACTCCCCACAAACCTCAGATCAGATGTAAGAACAAGTCAAAAACCTCAGACAGAGTTGAGTCCCAATCAAGTTACTTTGGGAGGCCCTTTTCCCCCCATATGAACACTAATTGAATTGAATGTGAACAGTTTTACTTTTACAATTTGTACTTTGTCAGACTTCCTTATCAATACTT
This sequence comes from Pampus argenteus, assembly GCA_036937835.1. Taxonomy (NCBI): domain Eukaryota; kingdom Metazoa; phylum Chordata; class Actinopteri; order Scombriformes; family Stromateidae; genus Pampus; species Pampus argenteus. The sequence continues at coordinate 22,696,294 of CM072866.1, read as the reverse complement.
AGCTGATTCGAAGGCCTAACATCATGTTTAAGTTTGAGGGGGTATAGCTCAGTGGTAGAGCATTTGACTGCAGATCAAGAGGTCCCCAGTTCAAATCTGGGTGCCCCCTACATGTTTACTCCCCACAAACCTCAGATCAGATGTAGGAACAAGGTAAAAACCTCAGAGAGAGTTGAGTCCCAATCAAGTTACTTTGGGAGGCCCTTTTCCCCCCATATGAACACTAATTGAATTGAATGTGAACAGTTTTACTTTTACAATTTGTACTTTGTCAGACTTCCTTATCAATACTTAGCTGATTCGAAGGCCTAACATCATGTTTAAGTTTGAGGGGGTATAGCTCAGTGGTAGAGCATTTGACTGCAGATCAAGAGGTCCCCAGTTCAAATCTGGGTGCCCCCTACATGTTTACTCCCCACAAACCTCAGATCAGATGTAGGAACAAGGTAAAAACCTCAGAGAGAGTTGAGTCCCAATCAAGTTACTTTGGGAGGCCCATTTCCCCCCCATATGAACTTGAATTGAATGTGAACAGTTTTACTTTTACAATTTGTACTTTGTCAGACTTCCTTATCAATACTTAGCTGATTCGAAGGCCTAACATCATATTTAAGTTTGAGGGGGTATAGCTCAGTGGTAGAGCATTTGACTGCAGATCAAGAGGTCCCCAGTTCAAATCTGGGTGCCCCCTACATGTTTACTCCCCACAAACCTCAGATCAGATGTAGGAAAAAGTCAAAAACCTTCAGAGAGAGTTGAGTCCCAATCAAGTTACATATGGGAGGCCCTTTTCCCCCCATATGAACACTAATTGAATTTTGAATTGAATGTGAACAGTTTTACTTTCACAATTTGTACTTTGTCAGACTTCCTTATCAATACTTAGCTGATTCGAAGGCCTAACATCATGTTTAAGTTTGAGGGGGTATAGCTCAGTGGTAGAGCATTTGACTGCAGATCAAGAGGTCCCCAGTTCAAATCTGGGTGCCCCCTGCATGTTTACTCCCCACAAACCTCAGATCAGATGTAGGAAAAAGTCAAAAACCTTCAGAGAGAGTTGAGTCCCAATCAAGTTACATATGGGAGGCCCTTTTCCCCCCCATATGAACTTGAATTGAATGTGAACAGTTTTACTTTTACAATTTGTACTTTGTCAGACTTCCTTATCAATACTTAGCTGATTCGAAGGCCTAACATCCTATTTAAGTTTGAGGGGGTATAGCTCAGTGGTAGAGCATTTGACTGCAGATCAAGAGGTCCCCAGTTCAAATCTGGGTGCCCCCTGCATGTTTACTCCCCACAAACCTCAGATCAGATGTAGGAAAAAGTCAAAAACCTTCAGAGAGAGTTGAGTCCCAATCAAGTTACATATGGGAGGCCCTTTTCCCCCCCATATGAACTTGAATTGAATGTGAACAGTTTTACTTTTACAATTTGTACTTTGTCAGACTTCCTTATCAATACTTAGCTGATTCGAAGGCCTAACATCCTATTTAAGTTTGAGGGGGTATAGCTCAGTGGTAGAGCATTTGACTGCAGATCAAGAGGTCCCCAGTTCAAATCTGGGTGCCCCCTACATGTTTACTCCCCACAAACCTCAGATCAGATGTAGGAAAAAGTCAAAAACCTTCAGAGAGAGTTGAGTCCCAATCAAGTTACATATGGGAGGCCCTTTTCCCCCCATATGAACACTAATTGAATTTTGAATTGAATGTGAACAGTTTTACTTTCACAATTTGTACTTTGTCAGACTTCCTTATCAATACTTAGCTGATTCGAAGGCCTAACATCATGTTTAAGTTTGAGGGGGTATAGCTCAGTGGTAGAGCATTTGACTGCAGATCAAGAGGTCCCCAGTTCAAATCTGGGTGCCCCCTACATGTTTACTCCCCACAAACCTCAGATCAGATGTAGGAACAAGGTGAAAACCTCAGAGAGAGTTGAGTCCCAATCAAGTTACTTTGGGAGGCCCATTTCCCCCCCCATATGAACTTGAATTGAATGTGAACAGTTTTACTTTTACAATTTGTACTTTGTCAGACTTCCTTATCAATACTTAGCTGATTCGAAGGCCTAACATCATATTTAAGTTTGAGGGGGTATAGCTCAGTGGTAGAGCATTTGACTGCAGATCAAGAGGTCCCCAGTTCAAATCTGGGTGCCCCCTACATGTTTACTCACCACAAACCTCAGATCAGATGTAGGAACAAGTCGAAAACCTCAGAGAGAGTTGAGTCCCAATCAAGTTACTTTGGGAGGCCCATTTCCCCTCCATATGAACACTAATTGAATTGAATGTGAACAGTTTTACTTTCACAATTTGTACTTTGTCAGACTTCCTTATCAATACTCAGCTGATTCGAAGGCCTAACATCATGTTTAAGTTTGAGGGGGTATAGCTCAGTGGTAGAGCATTTGACTGCAGATCAAGAGGTCCCCAGTTCAAATCTGGGTGCCCCCTACATGTTTACTCCCCACAAACCTCAGATCAGATGTAGGAACAAGGTAAAAACCTCAGAGAGAGTTGAGTCTCAATCAAGTTACTTTGGGAGGCCCATTTCCCCCCCATATGAACTTGAATTGAATGTGAACAGTTTTACTTTTACAATTTGTACTTTGTCAGACTTCCTTATCAATACTTAGCTGATTCGAAGGCCTAACATCATATTTAAGTTTGAGGGGGTATAGCTCAGTGGTAGAGCATTTGACTGCAGATCAAGAGGTCCCCAGTTCAAATCTGGGTGCCCCCTACATGTTTACTCCCCACAAACCTCAGATCAGATGTAGGAAAAAGTCAAAAACCTTCAGAGAGAGTTGAGTCCCAACCAAGTTACATATAGGAGGCCCTTTCCCCCCATATGAACACTAATTGAATTTTGAATTGAATGTGAACAGTTTTACTTTCACAATTTGTACTTTGTCAGACTTCCTTATCAATACTTAGCTGATTCGAAGGCCTAACATCATGTTTAAGTTTGAGCACTTTGTGCCCCCTACATGTTTACTTTATTTGTCTTTGAAGACGTTTCACCTCTCATCCAAGAGGCTTCATCAGTTCATGCTCGCTTGACTAGGCTGGGACTAGTCCAACTAGCTGGTGTAGAAACCTAAGGCTAAGAAATTCAGCAACTTAGCCTCTAAGAACAACAGCCATTCACAAAAGGCCTCATGTGACTCTAACGACTGTCGTTATAACACAATAGAGCACTAACGAAGTCGGAACTAACTTTCACCACCCCCAACGACTGTCACTAAACGACTGTCGTTGGACACATGGAGTGTTAATGAGCCAATGACATCACTGGCCATGTGACTGCCTCCACAGAGGTTAAATACCTGGGTTTCTACACCAGCTAGTTGGACTAGTCCCAGCCTAGTCAAACGAGCATGAACTGATGAAGCCACTTGGATGAGAGGTGAAACGTCTTCAAAGACAAATAACCAAGTCCAGTTGCGTTCGATTTAATCTCCTTGAGATAACTATGACCGGGATGAATGAGAATATTCACAGGCTTTTACAATTTGTACTTTGTCAGACTTCCTTATCAATACTTAGCTGATTCGAAGGCCTAACATCATATCTAAGTTTAAGGGGGTATAGCTCAGTGGTAGAGCATTTGACTGCAGATCAAGAGGTCCCCAGTTCAAATCTGGGTGCCCCCTACATGTTTACTCCCCACAAACCTCAGATCAGATGTAAGAACAAGTCAAAAACCTCAGACAGAGTTGAGTCCCAATCAAGTTACTTTGGGAGGCCCTTTTCCCCCCATATGAACACTAATTGAATTGAATGTGAACAGTTTTACTTTTACAATTTGTACTTTGTCAGACTTCCTTATCAATACTTAGCTGATTCAAAGGCCTAACATCATGTTTAAGTTTGAGGGGGTATAGCTCAGTGGTAGAGCATTTGACTGCAGATCAAGAGGTCCCCAGTTCAAATCTGGGTGCCCCCTACATGTTTACTCCCCACAAACCTCAGATCAGATGTAGGAACAAGGTAAAAACCTCAGAGAGAGTTGAGTCCCAATCAAGTTACTTTGGGAGGCCCATTCCCCCCCCATATGGAATTGAATGTGAACAGTTTTACTTTTACAATTTGTACTTTGTCAGACTTCCTTATCAATACTTAGCTGATTCGAAGGCCTAACATCATATTTAAGTTTGAGGGGGTATAGCTCAGTGGTAGAGCATTTGACTGCAGATCAAGAGGTCCCCAGTTCAAATCTGGGTGCCCCCTACATGTTTACTCCCCACAAACCTCAGATCAGATGTAGGAAAAAGTCAAAAACCTTCAGAGAGAGTTGAGTCCCAATCAAGTTACATATGGGAGGCCCTTTTCCCCACATATGAACACTAATTGAATTTTGAATTGAATGTGAACAGTTTTACTTTTACAATGTGTACTTTGTCAGACTTCCTTATCAATACTTAGCTGATTCGAAGGCCTAACATCATATTTAAGTTTGAGGGGGTATAGCTCAGTGGTAGAGCATTTGACTGCAGACCAAGAGGTCCCCAGTTCAAATCTGGGTGCCCCCTACATGTTTACTCCCCACAAACCTCAGATCAGATGTAGGAACAAGTCAAAAACCTCAGAGAGAGTTGAGTCCCAATCAAGTTACTTTGGGAGGCCCATTTCCCCCCCATATGAACTTGAATTGAATGTGAACAGTTTTACTTTTACAATTTGTACTTTGTCAGACTTCCTTATCAATACTTAGCTGATTCGAAGGCCTAACATCATATTTAAGTTTGAGGGGGTATAGCTCAGTGGTAGAGCATTTGACTGCAGATCAAGAGGTCCCCAGTTCAAATCTGGGTGCCCCCTACATGTTTACTCCCCACAAACCTCAGATCAGATGTAGGAAAAAGTGAAAAACCTTCAGAGAGAGTTGAGTCCCAATCAAGTTACATATGGGAGGCCCTTTTCCCCCCATATGAACACTAATTGAATTTTGAATTGAATGTGAACAGTTTTACTTTCACAATGTGTACTTTGTCAGACTTCCTTATCAATACTTAGCTGATTCGAAGGCCTAACATCATATTTAAGTTTGAGGGGGTATAGCTCAGTGGTAGAGCATTTGACTGCAGATCAAGAGGTCCCCAGTTCAAATCTGGGTGCCCCCTACATGTTTACTCCCCACAAACCTCAGATCAGATGTAGGAACAAGTCAAAAACCTCAGAGAGAGTTGAGTCCCAATCAAGTTACTTTGGGAGGCCCATTTCCCCCCCATATGAACACTAATTGAATGTGAACAGTTTTACTTTCACAATTTGTACTTTGTCAGACTTCCTTATCAATACTCAGCTGATTCGAAGGCCTAACATCATGTTTAAGTTTGAGGGGGTATAGCTCAGTGGTAGAGCATTTGACTGCAGATCAAGAGGTCCCCAGTTCAAATCTGGGTGCCCCCTACATGTTTACTCCCCACAAACCTCAGATCAGATGTAGGAACAAGGTAAAAACCTCAGAGAGAGTTGAGTCCCAATCAAGTTACTTTGGGAGGCCCATATGAACTTGAATTGAATGTGAACAGTTTTACTTTTACAATTTGTACTTTGTCAGACTTCCTTATCAATACTTAGCTGATTCGAAGGCCTAACACCATATTTAAGTTTGAGGGGGTATAGCTCAGTGGTAGAGCATTTGACTGCAGATCAAGAGGTCCCCAGTTCAAATCTGGGTGCCCCCTACATGTTTACTCCCCACAAACCTCAGATCAGATGTAGGAACAAGGTAAAAACCTCAGAGAGAGTTGAGTCCCAATCAAGTTACTTTGGGAGGCCCTTTTTCCCCCATATGAACTTGAATTGAATGTGAACAGTTTTACTTTTACAATTTGTACTATGTCACACTTCCTTATCAATACTTAGCTGATTTGAAGGCCTAACATCATGCTTAAGTATCAGGGGGTATAGCTCAGTGGTAGAGCATTTGACTGCAGATCAAGAGGTCCCCAGTTCAAATCTGGGTGCCCCCTACATGTTTACTTTATTTGTCTTTGAAGACGTTTCACCTCTCATCCAAGAGGCTTCATCAGTTCATGCTCGCTTGACTAGGCTGGGACTAGTCCAACTAGCTGGTGTAGAAACCTAAGGCTAAGAAATTCAGCAACTTAGCCTCTAAGAACAACAGCCATTCACAAAAGGCCCCATGTGACTCTAACGACTGTCGTTATAACACAATAGAGCACTAACGAAGTCGGAACTAACTTTCACCACCCCCAACGACTGTCACTAAACGACTGTCGTTGGACACATGGAGTGTTAATGAGCCAATGACATCACTGGCCATGTGACTGCCTCCACAGAGGTTAAATACCTGGGTTTCTACACCAGCTAGTTGGAATAGTCCCAGCCTAGTCAAACAAGCATGAACTGATGAAGCCACTTGGATTAGAGGTGAAACGTCTTCAAAGACAAATAACCAAGTCCAGTTGCGTTCGATTTAATCTCCTTGAGATAACTATGACCTGGATGAATGAGAATATTCACAGGCTTTTACAATTTTTACTTTGTCAGACTTCCTTATCAATACTTAGCTGATTCGAAGGCCTAACATCATATCTAAGTTTAAGGGGGTATAGCTCAGTGGTAGAGCATTTGACTGCAGATCAAGAGGTCCCCAGTTCAAATCTGGGTGCCCCCTACATGTTTACTCCCCACAAACCTCAGATCAGATGTAGGAACAAGGTAAAAACCTCAGAGAGAGTTGAGTCCCAATCAAGTTACTTTGGGAGGCCCATTTCCCCCCCAATATGAACTTGAATTGAATGTGAACAGTTTTACTTTTACAATTTGTACTTTGTCAGACTTCCTTATCAATACTTAGCTGATTCGAAGGCCTAACATCATGTTTAAGTTTGAGGGGGTATAGCTCAGTGGTAGAGCATTTGACTGCAGATCAAGAGGTCCCCAGTTCAAATCTGGGTGCCCCCTACATGTTTACTCCCCACAAACCTCAGATCAGATGTAGGAACAAAACTATCAGAAAAATGAATAGTTGAACAAACATCAGCGTGGTAAGAACTATATAGGATGACAGAAAGCTCAGCCAACTGTAACAAAAGCACACAAAGCCAGACAGACTAACAAATGCACATTCAGCATTTAGCTTAGCATAGGCTCTATTCATGCATATGTTTGGTAATACAGAGATAATGAGTGAAAACCTTGATTTTATTTCATTGGACAATCATGTCAAATCCAGTCAATGATGTTCACACAGCACAACAAAAGAGGGGGCACCCAGATTTGAACTGGGGACCTCTTGATCTGCAGTCAAATGCTCTACCACTGAGCTATACCCCCTGTTTGAAAGCAGCTTTGCTGGAAGCAGTCTCACAATCTGTCACAATTCATTTACCCAGTAATAATCAATAACAGAGTAACCTGACGATGTACCAAAGCACTCTGAAAGCAAGAGTCACTCATCTGCTTTTTATTTTAGTTTTCAGTATGTTGGTCATCCTATCACAGAAAAATATGGTTTCTGTCATCCTAAATCCAACGTCAATATCACACTGCAAATTTTAACACCTGTAGCTCGTCACAAGGGGGTATAGCTCAGTGGTAGAGCATTTGACTGCAGATCAAGAGGTCCCTAGTTCAAGTCTGGGTGCCCCCTGGATTATTATTATGATGTTGAAACAGCCATGAATACCCACAAAGTCTCACACATGGAAACCACACCTTATTAAATAAGTGTTATGTTGATCAATAAGAGCCACAGTCTGAACAGTAGAAACAAAACTATTAGAAAAATGATAGTTTTGCAAAGCAAAGAACCATATTTTTCTGTGATAGGATGACCAACATAGGGGGCACCCAGAATTGAACTAGGGACCTCTTGATCTGCAGTCAAATGCTCTACCACTGAGCTACACCCCCTCTGACATGTGTGTAATAAAAAGTCATTATCCGATTTATTTGTACCAGACAATGATGAGAACAGAGCCATCCTCATATGTTTGGATAAAAGGTACCTTTTTCTGATAAAGAGATTTTATCAACCCAGGGGGCATCCAGACTTGAACTGGGGACCTCTTGATCTGCAGTCAAATGCTCTACCACTGAGCTATACCCCCTCAGAAACACTCTTCATAAGGCTTATCATTGTAGAAAGAAAAGTATTCATCACTGTGTCACTACACATATGAGTAATTGTTAACACAATAACATGTTCTCTCAAGGTTCCTGTTTCTCAGTCAGGGCAAATAGATATTAACAATACACCCTCTGTTTTAGTGGTAGCCTGAAAGAAAGACTATGTTCAAACAAAGTAAATGTGATTATGCAAACAGGCACGAGGGTTGTGTGAGGATTAGCACAGTAGCTCATTAGCTCAGCACAGTGGAAACATCAGCAGTGAGCTAATTGAGTGACCACCGGTATCCACTGGTCATCCTGCTGAGAGCAGTTTGATCAGCAGGAGGGCTGTGCAGCTTTTTTTTTCTGTATAGAAACAGCATGTTTTGGCTTTCATCAGGAGCAGGGTGAGAGGAAAGGATAGCACATTTAATTATTATAAGTTATCAACACAGCCTCATATGATTCCATGCATGATATTAGGTGTTGATAACACTGATAACAGGCTCCAGAAAGGAAACTGAGTTGGAATATGTGTAATCTGGACAGACAGGAAAATAATATTAGGAATAATAATAGTTTTAATATGCTGCTGACAAAGTAAACATATGAAGTTGACTGTTAAAGAGGGAGGATATGAGCGATGTTTCCAAAAAAAAAGTCAAATGCATAAAGTCGGCTTTGTCTTATAAAATACTCACTGTATGTCGATTGTTATTAGAACTACAAATATAATATTTAAAAAAAGGGGGACATGACCTCAGTGTCATGACTTGTAGCTACAGTAAACGTCTCTGCTGGTGAAGTGGAATTTAATTAAATAAAATCTGGATGATTATGGTGATGCTGATGATGCTGATGGTGACTTGGATGTACAGTACGCTGCTTAGCATCCTGTGATGGGAACTCTACGTACTCAGTCCCGCTGCAGTCAGGTGCTCTGGAAAAAAAAAAGTTAATAGAGAAGATGCTGATGTTGTCCAGTCATGCTGTCATGTGTTTATCACTAATCGAGTCATGCAGCAGGACCATATGAAGTCATAACAACTGCATCCGCCATTGCCACGGTAATGAGGAAAAAATATCTGCCCCATTTCTTCCTGTTTTTTCCTGTGGTCAAGAGGTCCAATTCCCACATGACCTGAACAGGAGGAAGCCGGACACACACACACACACACACACACAGACACACAGCATACCAGTGCTACGTAATGACACATTAGCATAGGTACTGTATGCATCCTTTCTTTTCTTCACAAGTAGAACAAATATATCTATAAAATAGTGAAATATTAAAAATGAAAGGTTAAAATTAACCATGTAGATTGTTTGTACCTGCACGCTTGGTTGGGGTTAGGAAAGGATCATGGTTTAGGTTAAAATGATCAGTAAAATGTGGTAAAAATGTTGAATTTCATAGTGAACAGAAATGAATTGAACCCAAAGCTAAACGGTAGACAGTTATGTTTTGTGACTCTTATTAGCTACATCATATACGGCTGTTATGTGTGTTCTTCCTCATCCTGCAGACTGTGCTTGTGCACCGTGAAGCTCAGAGGTGTAAATCTCCGTGTGTTGACTGTCTGCATGTGTGAGGCGTGTATCTGAAAAGCGGCGTGCACGCTCACTAAGCTCTTCCTTTATAAATGAGTGTTTCACACTGCTGACCCTGGTGACAGCCATGTTCCACAGCTGCTCCACGCTCGCTGCCTCATTGTACTGTTTGTATATTTAGCTGCTCCGTTCCAACTTCCTCTGCTGTTGACGTTGGGAAAACACACAACAATACAGCCGTGATTCGGCACCCCTCCCTCTCCTTTTCCTCCCCTCTCCTCTCAGCATCCTCCCCTTTTCCTCCCTCGTACCTTCCCTCAGTGCTCCCTCATTCGCCGTCCAAAGTTTTTTTTTTCGTTGAGAAAGAAACTACGAGGTGATTCACAGAACAACAAACAATGCCGAGTTGCAGCTGGATCACAATTAACATTTGATTGACACTAGTTCAAATACAATATGAAGGACCAAAAATGGAATATGAGCCTGTAAAGATCTAAATAAAGACGTGGGAGACCGTTGTTTACTTCAGGGACCAGTACAGTGATGTTTTCTAGAGCTTAGTGCTCACTTTTAAAGCATGTTCATACACATGTTAATGATATATATTATTAATAGATGCATATATTACTATCAATGACTCACTTCTAATAAATTGAAGAACTGTAAGTGTCGTCTTTGCTCCTCTCCAACCACAAGCTGCAGTCTGCACACCAGTAGTTTATATGGAAATGGATCAAGACTATACCATGACTACAAGTATAATAGTGCAGTCTATATTAAGGTAGTCTGCATATATTCAGTCTTCCATCAGTTTCTACACAACAATGGATGCAGTCAACCGCAGTAATGCTGCACTTTCAGGTGTGTTTTTAACAGCACTCACAGCCCAATATGCAATCACTTAGTTATGCATGCAAGTAAAAAGGCTGATAAATATTTTTATTTTTTTACTTTTTACCTGACAAAGGTCTACTGACTGGATTAAAGTCATTAAAAGTCACAGATAACTGGTTCAGGTCAATAACATCTTCCCGCCTCCGCTGACGTCATTTGGCAGATGTTTTGTCTTAAGTAGCTCTCAGTGACCAAATTCAAGATCGTCATCAGATACTAAAACCGCCGTTAAAAACATGTTACGCTAAAGAAACCTTGTAGACAAAACCAAACCTTCTCTGCTATTGATCCTGTAGGATTTATTGGGGATAATCTTCAGATCTAATATGCTCTGATACAGACAGGCTGGCGAGACACCAGCAGAGCGAGCTGCAAAGCGAGCTGCAGAGGTCGCGTGTCGAGTCTGTGACCTGAGGCTGAACTGTGACGGGAGCCGCATCCTGAAACTGGCTGCGGTGACACAGGAAGTTGACCAGAGGAGAGGAGGAAAGAAATCTACTCCATTAATTAGATCAGGATATTGGACTGGGAGTTAATTAACACTCTCTCTCTCACACACACACACACACACACACACACATGCACAACGGTGTTTAAAAAGGGAGATAAAAGAGAAGAAAAGGAAAAGACAAGGAAGGGTAAAAACAGAAACATAAAACTAACTCATCTTAACACACTCACAAAGTCAGTAACACACATTAGGTGATATATTCCCATAGAAACACATTCAGACACACACCTTAACTTCTAGTTGTTTATTAATACAAGTGATGGCAGACCATGTTCGCTGATGTTCCTCTCTAACACAGTGGCTACCAATATTTTTATGTTTGTAATCCCCTTTTATTCAAAGAATCTGTACTTGCAACCACACAAAACGAGGTGCGTGTCTACACTGGTCCGTCAAATCAACATGGATAATCATTTTTGTATGGCGGTATTGTTGTATGGCAAGAGGGCATAAGCTACATGAGGCTGAAGTTACTCAGACAGAACGTTTCAGTGGCATAAATGAATCGATGGTTTTGGATTTGTTCAAACTAACAAGTTAAAACAAAGTTTCCTCCTTTATTTCTTCTCCATATTTTATTCTACTCGGCCGTCTACAGAAAATATGAAGTCTCCGATCTGTCAACACATGCACATGCAGAAACGTGGACTTTCTGAGCTTCTGCGTTTGTTTAAATTTAGATTTAAAAGTCATTACTTACACCTGATGAGACGCCATTGCAGCTGTGTTGCCTCTGTGCTAACCGCTCGCTTTGGCAATGACACCAAAATAGAGATTTCACATGTAGTGATACCGCACACCTGTGACTTCCAGCGTCACGGACAGCTGTGCAAGCTGCGGATATGTCGGACATCATTTCACCTGCTCAAACACTCACTCACACATACGTACGCCGTACATCTCCTTCCTGTCTGACATACTGGGAATACCATGTCGAATATCGAGGACTGAGAGCAAGCAACGGGGTAAACCTGATACCCTTTCACACACACACACAAACACACACGTACATACACATACTGTACATGTACACGAGATGAGGGGTCGTACTTCATCCTGTCAGTAACAGCAGTGTGTCCCCCCCTCAGTGTGTCAATCACTTTGTGCACCGTGTATGAATGTAAAAGGTTAGCTGCACACTGATAGATATATGGATATATGCATGTGTGTGTGGTCCAGGAATAGCCACACAGGGATGCCTACTTCCTCTGTCTTCCCTCTATAGGGAGGAAGAATCTAACAGGACCCCTGGCTTCCATGGCAACGACCCTGAAATGAAACACTGAGCTTCCTGCAAAACAGTCACAGGCTGCTTTGGAAATGAGAGCAGGTTTGTCTTCATGTCAGCGATTATCTCTCGTCAGTGTTTACGTGTGTGTGTGTGTGTGTGTGTGTGACATGTTTCACTTTTACTGCACACACTGATGTGAAGTCACGTGCTGTTAATAACTCAATGTGGATAAAATATTGAATATTGTAGCAGAGAATCTAATAATAAGCATCAAAACTCGCCTGTCAAATCCAAACAATAATCCGAGCAGATTACAACAAACGCTAACAGTTTTTTGTTTTTTTTACTGACGATGATGTAATGCACTTTCTGAAGCAACACACACACATACACACACACACATGTCCAACTAACATCCATTAAGCCTGTAAAGTTCATATAAGTAATATTTTATCATAATCTAATAAAGGTTCATATTGTGTCAGAATTATTATTATTATTATTTTAAAGTAGACTAGAACTAATTTTAGATCACAGAGAAACAGAAAAAAGTTATTAAAATAAAAAGGAAATAAGTCCTAGGGATGAGATGTCCCAGGTTGCTTTTATTTTATGTTTTATGTGTTCACTGCTCTGTATAATATAATCACACCAAAACTTTCCCTTTAAGAGACACTCAGGTCTGCTTGCTCCTAATAAGGAGGTGGTAAACCCTGCCTGCCTTCATGAGGTGAGGAACAGGACCCCTGAAGAAAACTGGAGGACCAGAGTAAAGTTAGCCACAAAATAATTTACACTTCCGGTTATGAAGCTTCAAAGTAAAACTATATAATCACTTGGATTGTCAATGTCATTACTGAAACACACATAACAGAGAAAATATTCACATATCTGAGGAGCAGCTGGTGATAAACTGAGGTATTGTTGTTGCCTTTTCACATACAACACAATAGTATTTCCACAATATATACTATAGCTATTTATGCAATATTTTTATCATGTATAAAGATGTTTAAATTATGTCCATCTAGTGAAATTACTTATTATTATTATTATTTTAAGTTGTCTTTATTTATTCCCCTGATGCCACAAATTAGAATTTAACAAGTCTATTATGGTATTTTATTTTGAAGGTAATCACGTTTCCGGCGTATCTCTGTCTGACTTGATACATTCATATTTAAGGAGGGAGGCCCTGCATCTGTTTGGAAAAGCTGCTCACAGCTCAAGACTGAACCAGAGCGGAGAAACGCGTGAGGCGAGAACAACCTGATCCGGTCGGAGCTGAAAACGGAGAAACACCGACAGACGGAAACCGAGACACCGACAGACAGAGTGAGAAACACACAAGGAGGCGCGATAGAAGACAGACGCGCTCAGATAAGATCCACGTTTGCAGTGAGAATAATCTGACTTCTGCAGCGGAGCGTCCAGAGAATTACGCACTCGAAGGTGAAGCAACTTTTACGCACGGATCTATGGAGAGGAGACCGCTGCGGTGGTGAACACAACTGACTGAAACGTGGACGCATCGAGCACTTTGGCACTTTGGTTTTGTTTTAATTTTACATTTGGAGACATTTTGGATCAGATCGTTTGGCTGTAGTGCGTTACGCACCTGTCCCAGAGTATCCTTGACGTCTCCTTTTGAGAGTTTTCTGTTATGGACAGAGTCAGACGTCTGGCCTGCGTGTGAGTCAGCGTGAGTAAACATTTGGACAAGCGGCGCTCTTAAGCAGTGACACATTTGGGGATCTATAACAGTGCGTCCTCACAACACCGGGACGAGGCTCGGTGCAGCCGGGGGATTGGACACCGACGTGCTAAATGCCCAGCCGGTCGCTTGCGGCTCTTCAGGCTGGGCGGAAACATGAGGTCCTGGGTCCTGCTGCTGCTGCTGGCTGCGCTCTCAGCGGCCCGTCTGCGGCTCAGCAGTGCTGAGGTAAGACCGCTGATGTACCCGTAAACACATTTTGACCTCCAGTGGAAACAGAAACTAACTAAACTAGATTAGATTAGATACAAACACAGACTTGTAGGAATAAAAGTGACTGATTTTAAATAAATTCATGAGACCACCAAAATATATAGTGATGTATCAGAAATGTATTTTTATGATCTTTTAATGCAACTTTTGTTCATTTTGATTCATGGACAGGAATTATAAAAATATATATTTATATCAGTTTTGCATCTGTTTACATCCTTTTTACAGGCTAATTTTTGAAGATAAATGTCAGATTGAATGAAACAGATTAAATAATATATTACTTTGGGTCATTCTTGTCTTGAAGGAGAATCTCTGTAACGGTTGATATCCAACAAACTGAACAGGAAAAACTTAGACAGCAACAGTCATGAGACGTTTGACAAACACTCACAAACCCTGCAGCAAAAAAAAGTGTAGAGAGTCATAGAGAGAGGGTGAGAGAGGGTGAGAGGGGGTGAGAGAGGGTGAGAGGGGGCGAGGCAGGGCCTTGGCTGGAGGCCCATGCAGCAGGAGATAACCTAGAGTACAACCAAGCTTGAGCCAAAATCCATCCGTCAGGCCGGCTGCTGTTTTCACACCAACACAAAGTCCTTTTGTCACTTTACTGCTGAACTCATTTTCTCTTTAATGTTTTGTTTCCTTATTCAGACACCTGATTCTGTAGCTTGCAGCCAGTAAATGTGTTAATATCTTTTTATATGGTGTGTTATACTGGTGATATTAAACATTTAACATATTTAACTTTTCAAATGTGAAGATATGTTGACTCTCTGACACTTGTCAATCAGATGACCTCTGTGAAGCGTAGCAGTGAGAGCTTGTTGCATAGCGAGACGTCCTCACAGCGGCACTAAATGACACGAGATATCATTGATGCTTTCAAAATCTGACTCATGCAAGCGTTTTCTGATGCTGACACGCTTATGGGATGGGATGGATGGATGGATGTATGTATGTATGTATGTATGTATGTATGTATGTATGTATGTATGTATGTATGTATGTATGTATGTATGTATGTATGTATGTATGTATGTATGTATGTATGTATGTATGTATGTATGTATGTATGTATGGATGGATGGATGGACGGACGGACGTTTTTCCCCCTTATAGCAGAATGGTATTATGGGTGTAGCCAGACCGTTCTCCAGCAGTGGCACAGCGGGTGGAGACACATGACAGGCGGACCTTTCTTGTTTTTGGACATGTTTGGCTACTTTTGATAATTGCCACTTTATACCACAGTAACAATCAGGATTGTCACCACATCTCTTCATCAGTGACGCAGCATCCAGACACTCAAGCACTGATTGGAGCTCCTTGACATTCAGAATATTAGAATTCAGACAGTAAAAGCTGCAAAAACTCCATAATTTCCAGTGAGTTTTTCCAGAAAGAGTAAAGGTACTTTTATAATATATAATCACTGAAACTATGAGCATTTATCCATATCATGCAGCTTACGGTAGCACTGACATCTCTGTTTTTAACTGTCATGTGACCTGAGTGTGAGGCGGCATCAGGTCGACGTGTGTGTGTGTGTGTGTGTGTGTGTGTGTGTCCAACTCAGACTCTGTGACTCTTTAATCCTCATCTTGTCACAACGTTCAGTCCAGCGATGGAAAAAAAATATAAAAAAGGAGACATCTTTGACGTCTTAGGTCAGACACATCTGTCTGTGGAAAATACTTCAGTTTGCACTGACACACACACACACACACACACACACACACACACACACAGACACACACACAGTCACACAGATTAGTCAGCAAAGTCACTACAGGTTCACTGAGGTTGAAATGACGAGTACCTGCAAAATCTATTATCATAATTTACAAGGGAAAGCTGGCTGTTTATACAATATGTTGTCAAACACACACACACACACACACACACACGCACACACACGCAGTAGTTACAGGTCTTTTTTTTTAAATCCATTTACAGAGGACTGGAGTCAGATGCAAACAGTCAAATGCACTCACACATGAGGTCATACCTCAATTATTTTATCATCTGCTGCTTTGCAAATTCAAATCACATCAACACACACACACACACACACACACACACACACACTATTGTCTCTGCGTGGGCGAGGTCAGATGATTTGCTGCTGCTGCCCGGTTTGATCCATTTTACATAAGAACAACAACTAATCTGCCAGGGATTTCACCGACTTTGTACCAGAGTGTGTGTGTGTGTGTGTGTGTGTGTGTGTGTGTGTGTGTGTGTGTGTGTGTGGACACATCTGGGCGCATGTTTTAGTGGACATATGTGCTTGTGTTTTCATGCTGGGGGGGGGGGGGGGTCTCTACATGCATGATGCATGTGTGTCAGATACAAAAGCGCAGTAGCACATGAGAGTATTTGTGGTAAAGTATTACAGGATAAATCTAAACGTAACGTGGAAAAACGATGAATAACTGTAATAAATCATAAAAGTCACAGTTAGAAAATCAATCGTCATGATATGAGAACAGATATCGTCTTAGATTTTGGATATTGTAGTATTGTGATAAAGCATAATGTCTTTTTCTGGTTTTAAAGCCTGCATTACAGTAAAAACAACAGATGTTGATGGAAGCGGCTGCGGACGTGGAGCTAACGCTATCAGCTAGCCTGTAATACGATGCTATTTAATCAAACGGCTGCTGTTAATTTACCTTTTTGTTTTGGTTGAGGATTAGTTTGAAAGCTAGATCATGTTATGTGTGTCATGTAGAGCTACTACAACTTATTAATTAAAGGGTTAAGTCTGTAAAATGTCAGAAAATAATGCATCATTTCTTAAAGCTCAGGGTGATCTTATCTAATGTGTTGGTTTTATTTGACCTTTGAACTATCCAAAACTATTCAGTTTACAGTCACATAAAACAAAGAAAAGCAGCAAATCTTCAGGAATCTTTTTGCTTAAATTGACTTCAGTTTGTCAGAAATCTGATTACCTGGTTTACTGCTAAAATCTGAACTGCAGCAACCTGATGATCAGATATATGCAACCTCATTATCAGATATATGCAACCTCATGATCAGATATATGCAACCTCATGATCAGATATACGCAACCTGATGATCAGATATACGCAACCTCATGATCAGATATACGCAACCTGATGATCAGATATACGCAACCTGATGATCAGATATACGCAACCTGATGATCAGATATACGCAACCTGATGATCAGATATACGCAACCTGATGATCAGATATACGCAACCTGATGATCAGATATATGCAACCTGATGATCAGATATATGCAACCTGATGATCAGATATATGCAACCTGATGATCAGATATATGCAACCTGATCATCAGATATATGCAACCTGATGATCAGATATATGCAACCTGATCATCAGATATATGCAACCTGATGATCAGATATATGCAACCTGATGATCAGATATATGCAACCTCATGATCAGATATATGCAACCTGATGATCAGATATATGCAACCTGATGATCAGATATATGCAACCTGATGATCAGATATATGCAACCTGATGATCAGATATATGCAGTTGTAGTAACAGTTTATTCAGCTCCTTAACTGCTATCCTTCATCTTCTCCTCTTTCCTCTGCTCTGTCATCTATCCATCTATCATCTGTATCCCTCATGTCTGCAGCCGACATCTGCTGGTGTGTGTGTGTGTGTGTGTGTGTGTGAGAGAGAGAGAGAGAGAGAGTATCCACTGTGTTCTGTGTGTTTATCGAGTTTATGTGACAGCACGTTGGCCGTTTGCCACATCTGATAAAAAGAAGGCATGTGATGTGAAAGCTGATTGATCAGGAGTCATTCATCATACACTTTTTTTTTGATTCAGTGATTTTGTGTGTGTGTGTTTGCTTTTTCGTGTCTGTTTGATTGAGTCATATTTGTATATGTTTGACTGTGTGTGTGTGTGTGTGTGCAGTCAGCTGGCCCCATAATTACTTTCCATTACACCTCACCTTTCTCCTCAAACATTCCTTACTATCCCTTTTGCCTTCCAGGCTTCCTCCACGTTCATGCAGTGTGTGTGTATGTGTGTGTTGTGTTTTCGTTGAGTGAGTGTAGATCAAACCATCCTACCGGACAACCTTCATGACCCAGGAGCTCAACACACACACACACACACACATGCAGTTTACAATATGATGATGAGGAACTTTGAGTCAGATCCACTCTGGTTAATTTAGCTCTGCTGCTTAAACTGCTATTATTAGCTTCTTGTTC
This sequence comes from Pampus argenteus, assembly GCA_036937835.1. Lineage (NCBI taxonomy): Eukaryota > Metazoa > Chordata > Actinopteri > Scombriformes > Stromateidae > Pampus > Pampus argenteus. Next base: position 22,677,787 of record CM072866.1, on the reverse strand, counting down.
TTTTTAACCAGTGATTTCTTGTTTGGCCACGAAGAGCTATTTCCTGTCTGTGTGTTTCTCTAATCTTTATGTGTGTGTGTGTGTGTGTGTGTGTTCGGTTGAGCATGCATGTTTGCAATTAACATTGTCACTGTAATGATAGCTTGTTGCTTATAGTGAAAACTGCCTGTTTCTGTGTGTGTGTGTGTTTGAGAGAGAGAGAGAGAGAGTGTGTGTGAGGCTCACTGGACAAATTGGGCGGACAGCTAAGTGGTTAAGCATCTGTATGTGAACTGGAAAAAAGGGGGCGAGTGTGTGTGTGTGTGTGTTTGCTTAACTAGGTCAGCCAATGGCTCGTGAAAGTCATCCAGGTGTCCTGAGCCGCCGCCGCCGCCCACAAACCAGACAGAGAGAAAGGAAAGAGAGACGCAGCTAGATGGAAAATGAACCGAACCGGAGAAAATGATAATAAAAGACACTAGATCAGCATAAGTCTGAACATTAAAACATCCAATATATGAACTAAAATGAAATAATCAACCGGAGATATTAAAGGGAATATCTACTTTACTTTGGAAAAACCTCTGAACGTTTCTACTGTGAGGTTTTCTTTACCTTTTCAAAGATTAACATCAACATAAAAACCTGGTCCAACTTGAGTTGAGTTGAGGTCAACGTGCAGCACAGCCCACACTGGATAAACAGTAACTACGGTTCGTCTTATCAAATCAACCCGGGTTGAATGTTGGAGGAAGAGGAGGCTGCAGTTCGGTTTCAATAAGCACATTACAGATTACATGCAGGAAAAGTTCAGATGCTCTTCATCACTTTAATGAAAAATCATGTCGGCAGTGTCCATATTTCAGCTAGAGATAGAAACAACCGGCATCTCAGGGACTTATATGTATATATATATATTTTTTTTTTTCTCACATTCTTAACACACCTTAATTTGTTTTGGCATCCCTTTGACATGTGACTATATCAAATGTTGTTCCAACTGCTCTGAGTCAGTATCATCTTACTGCCAAACAAAGCAAAATGTGACACTGAGTATTCGGTCTTGATCTTTGAGTTTTTTTCCTTGACAGCAAACACACTGAATCCATAATGGGTTCCTGGGACGGCGTTCATTAAATATCATATTCCTAACGTTGTGATGGATGGAGATGATTTCTAAATATCGACCGTATAACTTAAGACTTGAAGATGTCTGAGATGTGTGTTTGTGGGTAAACAGACAGGGAGAGAGTGCCAACAGCAGCGACAAACACCATCGTTTCCTTATACAGCGGAGGAAGTGAAACTGGAGCATGTGTTGACTGGAGATGAAGGGATGAGATATTATATATGTTGTTTCTAAGAATGCATTATAACCGTCGGTGTGTGTGTGTGTGTGTCTTTACAGGGCGATCCGCTCCCTGCGTCACTGGTCGACCTGGTGAGGAACTCGCCCATCTCCTCTGTGGACGACCTGAAGCTGCTGCTGCAGCAGGAGACCAACGCAATCGGTACTAATAACGATCACACACACACACACACACATATGAACACACCAATAACACAGACACGGAGGAGGCGAGTGTGTGGGTGTGTCTACAGAGGCCTGAAGACACAGGAATGCAGTAAAATAGAGACGGAGAGTATCGGTGTTCATGCCAAGTACTGTGTTAAGGCAATATTTACTCGAGACAGCAGCAAGACTGATGAAGCAGCTTGATGAGAGGGAGATAGAGTATCTGTGACCTTGATGTGTGTGTGTTGGGCCGACTGTGATACACACAGAGAGAGAAACGTACAGCACAAGGTCACCGCATTGTTCTCTGGATTCCTGCAGGTTTTAAATGTGTGTGTGTGTGTTTGTGTGTCAGAAACAGACCCCCCCACACACTCCTCCTCCTCCTCCTCCTTTTCTACGCCTCCACCGTCCAAACAAACTCGTACACACAGTCTGACACAAACTCAGTGAAACATTCATTAAAACTTACACATGCATATATTAATAGACAATCCTTTGATCATAAAATAATGCATAAATAAAAATGGTGACATAACAGCGACCACAGAGAGGAACCAAGAGAGGGAAGGATGCCCAGAAACGGGCACAAGAAGTGACTCAACTTCATGTTTTTATCTGGAATAAACTCTTTTTATTTTTTCACTGAAAGCCTGTGAATTTTGGAGTTTTAAGGAAGTTATCATATATCAATTATATCAATATATCAGAGTCAGCATGCTGCTGGGTCACATGTTTGCACATGAAAGAGGAAGGAAGGAATCGGTCTTACACACACAGATAATTGCACAGATAAATTTAGAAAAGCAGCTTCTTAGAAAAATAAGAAACTGTCCTCTTTCTGCAGCAGGCGGTTAATGAGGGCTAACAAGTGACCAGAAGCAATCTACACCAGGGGTATAATTAGCACTAAAGGGCTACAGTGTGAAATGATGACATATGTAAGAGTGCAAACACACACACACACACACACACTCGCACTCATCTATGCATGAGCTATATTTAACGACTCATATCTCTCCTCAACAGTATTCTTGACAGCCGCGAGACAAATTGCAGTAGAAAATAGCCTAATTGTTTTAGAGGGAGGAGAAAAAAAATGGTTTCCTCTGTGCGGTGAACAATGAGCTTGACTAAAAACTGCCCCAGCAGCCTCACATGGTTTATAGATGTCTGTCATCGGTTAATGTTGCCTCTATATATATATATATATATATATATATATATATTAAGTCGACTTTGATGAACTGTTTCTGTATTTGTCTCACTCTTCCAATCCTTCTCTTCTTCGTCCTCTTTTTCTGTAGAAGAGGAAGAAGACGAGCACGATATTCTCACAAACCGCACCCATGGCCGATACACTAGAAGTCTTGGTAGGTTTCCACATCTATTTGTGTCTCTTCCTGTCTGCATTTTGTGTTTCTTTTTTTGTTTCTGTCATCTGCCTCGTATCACTTTTTATTCTATTCTTACCAAAAAAAAAAAAAAAAAAAAATCCCCCTCTTATTCTTTTCTTTCTCCCTCTCCTCTGCAGTGGAGGCGCAGCAGGCCCAGCTGGCGGCGTGTAAAGTTCGGACGGAGGTGATGGAGGTGACGAGGTCCATGCATGACCGTCACAACGCCAACTTCTTGCTGTGGCCGCTCTGTGTGGAGGTGCAGCGATGTTCGGGCTGCTGCAACTCCAGGCAGCTGCAGTGCGTCCCCACCGTCACCTCCACCAGATACCTGCAGGTACATGGTGTATTCAGGGACCACAAAAAAAAAAAGATTTCACGATTTCCTGTAGAAATAAAGAAATTCCTCCTTGTGACAAAGAGTTCTTCATTCATTTTTAGATGAGTCCTGTGTGTCTTTTTATTAGTAAATTACATAACAATGCTGCTTGGCAGGAAACCACCACATTTCATGGGACTGATTATCTGCTGTGGAAATCTAGCCAAGCTGCTAGCTTTGCCACGTGTCACATGACACGCCTCTCTGTGCGTAAACAGCTGAGTTTAACATTTTCCTGGTCTGTTTCTGCGTCTGTTGCAGGTGATAAAGATCCAGTACATAAACAAGAAACCCCACCACGACAAAGTCATCATCACAGTGGAAGACCACGTCAGCTGCAGGTGTCAATCTCCCTCCTCCTCCTCCTCATCATCCTCGTCTTCTTCTTCATCTTCTTCCTCCTCGACTGCTCACACCTCCATTCAGAGAAACCCCAACCCCCCTCCGCCTCCACCACAGCAACCTCCACTGTCCTCCCACCTTCCACGGACCGTCCACCCTGCTCCACCCAAGACTCACGCTTCCAAGGCTGACCTCCATCGCCACGATGACTTGAAGCACAACCAGCAGCACTACCGCAGCGAGGAACGAGAGCCAGCGGCGAGGCAGTGGCAGCAGGGGAGCTACACTCAGCTGGTGCACCAGCCAATCGCTGGGGTGCTTAGGCCGTCCGGCAGCTGGCCATCTGAAGCGAGGGCGGAGCACAGCGTCATGGGAGGTGCTCAGCCGGTCGGGCACGGGAGCGGATTTGACAGGAGCAGGGAGGAAGGCGGCGTGCACGTAGCAACCAGCGGCAGTGAAGCGCATCATCCTGATCATGCACAGAGGCAGCAACAGTTGTTACTGCATCAGCAGAAACAACAGTTTCAGCAGCAATATGAGTATCACCACCAACAGCACCATCAGCACCAACAGCACCATCAGCAGCCATTTCAGCCGTATAACCGCAGAGGATCAGAGGACCCTGAGCTGAGGATGCAATATCGCCTTAACGCTCCCCAATCAGACGGCATCTCCCCATCTGGCAGCCCAACACAGCCGCCCAAATCAGAACAAAACCCCACCCGTCCTGAACCCACCCAACAGAAAGACTCAGTGACCAGACAAAAAAATACACAGGTCACACATCAAAAACAGACAGAGACTGAAACAGTTAGTCATAAAGAAGGGAACGAGCGGGAGGAAAGCGGCTCAGCCAGTAGCGGGGACTCTGCCAGGGCAGAGCTGGCCAATCAGGGACAGAAAAAAGACTCTAAAGTGACCAGTGGGGACGGTCATTTAACAGAAGAGGAGAGGAGTCGGAAACTTCTGGAGATGGTACAGAAGGAACCGGACACACAGACTCACCTTCATCCGCATCATCCTCAGCAAAGACCAAAGCCAACAACATTTAAAGCAGGTACTGCTCAGGCGCGCGCGTGTGTGTGTGTGTGTGTGTGTGTGTGTTGATGAGTTTTCTGTGGTGACTTAAAGGTCACTGACCTTTAACATGATGTAGTAAATGTGAAATGCTGCATATTTACTTTGATATAAAGTATCTAAACCTATAAATTTAATGGTCAATAAGTTACAGATTGAGCCTTTAAACTGTTAAAGGACCACCATATCCTACATTTCCCATAATGCAACTAAAAAAGTCTGACTGACTGATAAACAAACGTCTCCCCGACGATGACGTCACAATGACATCATCAAGGTCATTTTCTCGCGCTCTCAGGACAGAAAGACCTTATACAAATATTTCCACAGCTCACGTGATACTTCTCACGACAAGTAAACTGACTTTGTTTACACGCGGCGGCGCTCCGAGCCGAGAGGAAAAGTTTGTGCAGCTTTCAACGCAGATTTCCATCAATGCAGGGTTGAGACTTGATGATAATGCTGGATGGATATAAGGAGGCGTAACTATGACGACTACAGTGACACTTCAGCATCTGTGTCCGTAGTGACTCAAGTGTTACGGCATGCATTGTAATTCCAGTTTCTAATGTATGAGAGAGTCAGTGTGAGAGTTTCCCAGGCAGGAAGCAGCTCACCGTACACGTATGACTAAACAACATGCCCACATGTGTCCTGCTATTCTTCCTGGACCCCCCCTGAGACTTCCCACTGCTTCATGTTCGACTGAAACCTGCAGGCTTTGTTACGCAGGCTTCAAGGTTATCAGGCGCCCTTCAGAGTAGAGTTAGAGGAGCTCCACATACTGTGTTTTATTCTTTACCAGAGCTATATGCAGTAGTTGTTTGTTTGTGGTCTTGATTTTCACTTTATATATCGGTATATTAATGCCACAGTACTTCCTGAGCATTAAGTGTCCTCTTCTCTCTCTCTCTCTCTGTGTGTCTCCCAGCTCTCTCTACTGCGGCTCCCGTCTCACCCTCAGCCCGCCAGCCCCCCTTCCGACCGGCATCGCCTCGCCGCAGGAGGAAACACCGCAAACGCATCAGCAAAGCAGCCATGAGAGCCATGATCATGTAGAGCTGCAGGTGAGAGGAGGGGAGGATGATGATTCTAGTTTGGTAATCTGAGACAGAGTTAGGAGGAGTGTAATTAGAGGGGAGGGAGTTCACTTTAATCTCAAGGATGATGGTTAAAATCACTGGTCTATACTGTAGATGAGATGATCGATACAGGAAGTAAACAATTTATTAATCTGTCATTGTAATAAATATCGTAAAAAATAACATATTTATGAATCTGTCTTTGTCTTACAGGAAAGCTTTAGGCCAGACAACCTCCTCCGACGGGATATGGAGACACTGGAAATGTGGGATTCTTGAATGTGGGAAGACTGACTTTCTAAACGGAAGCTGGAAAAACAAAAACAAAAAGAAACCTTACGGCATGTTGAGAAAGTGCAATCTGATGAACTCCTTGTGCTGGAGGATATTTGTCACACTAAACATGGAATTAAATTGTATGAACGATAACATCCCATCACCTTGGATCAATGGAAGTTAGACCGGCGTTCTCTTTTTTGCAGCCATTGATTGGCTGCTTGAACGCTTTCGACGTCCACCTCAACTACTGATTTGATGACTTGGACTTGAAAAATGATTATTTGGGAGGCTGAATGTGGAGCTCAAGTTGACTTCAAGTTGAGAACGAGATTTTTCTACACTGGAACGATAACTGGAAACTGAAGAGTGCAGCTCAGGCCCTCAATGCCAAACATTACTGTTATTCTGCAACATCTGAAACTAACTGTATGTAACACTGGAGTAGCCATTCACTGATCATACTACATTGACTTTAGCAATGTGCTCTGCCGTGTACTGTAGCTTAACGTACTGGAAAATATTGATAACCTATCCGTTTTGTACTACTGCCAGATCTAATGGAATAACAACCGAATGCCTGCCTAGATAACATGTTATGAATATCCACATTAAAAAAAACGAGTCTTAAAGGCTTTTAGAGATCGCTGTGAGCCTGTTATAGCCAACACTGTATATGTATAAATGCTTTAGAGAATGAGGGCAAAAAAAAAGAAAAAACTTAACTTATTTTAAAAGGACAATATGATGTCAGTTCTCAAGTGTAATTATTGTTGCAGATTATAATTATTGGTTGTACACCGTTACTGTAATGAATGTTATTTTGTAATATAAAATAAAAATGTTCAACAAATACAAATTGTTTGCAGTCATCATAGATTATATAGATTATATATATATAGTTTTGCATGTGCATGTTTAGCAGTCATATAACGGTGGACTCGCCTGCTAATCTTTGCCCTATGACTGCACGTCCTGCAGCTCTGTCACGCAAGGCAAGGCAGGGGTCAGCAGAAATGTCTGGTTGCTATAGCAACTCGTCGACGGGCACGTCAACAGAGAAGTATCGTATGGTGAAAGAGAGACGGGGGAGAAGGGGGGAGATGTCAGTCCAGGAATGGATAGAAGATGAATGACAGAGAGGGAGAAAGTTAGAGGTGGAGTGAGCTGAAACATCACAGCAAAGTGTGAAGGAGAGAAAACAAACAAAAAATAATAAACAACAACGAGCCGTGGTGCCGTGTTTCCATGAACTGGACCATAACGAGACAAAATATAGAAGCAGAGAGAGTCAGAGATGAAGTGAAGGTAATAGAAGAAGAAGAGAAGCAGGGTTTCCCCTACAAAGTTAAAGTCGTCAGCAGATTCTTCTTTGAGAATGATGACTCAGTGTGTACTTAAACACACACAAACACCCACACGTTAACGCCGCTTCAAACCTGTAGATACGAAGAAACGGATGAAAAAAAAACAAAAGAAAAAGACCGCTGGCAGTGACCGGTACACTCACAGGTCATGTCCCAGGATGCAGTTTGAGTCATAGTCTAATAAATGGCATCAAAAAAGAAAATAAAGTTTAAATACAGCTAATAATACGGAGAAGGAATAAATAAAAGGAAGAAGAAGCAACGGACATTTAAACATGATGATTTGTTGCTTGAATGAAACGAGGAAACGGGACGGAAAACGTTTGAGTTTTTAAGTTTTTGAGGACCAGAACATCCATCCATAAGAGAACCGGCAGCACAAATAAGAGAAGAACGACGGGAACAGCGGTTATCGAGCCGTCGCACTCCAACGCTACTGTGAAAAACAACCAGGGAACAATGAAACATACTGTACAAACGTTTGTGACTGGAGGCCTGTGTACACTACGCTAACACACACACACTGATTCACGGGCTGCTCTCCTCATGTCCTGAGATGCTCTTTTGTAGACAGAAGAAGAAGAAAAAAAATCCCACCAGTTCTGCTGACAAAACTCTTTCAGACACTCAAAAAGACTTTGTCATCAAGAAATAATCCTTTTTTTTTTTTTTTTTCTCGGTTCCCGCTTAACTTGTCCATCATCTACCGTCGTCTCTGTCTTTCTTTCTCTTTTAATTTGTTCTTCTTTGCTCTTCTTTTCTCCTCTTTTTTTTATTTTTTATTTTTTCCTCCTGTAAGTCATGACCCTGTGGTTCAGGTCCACCAGCCAATAGGCATCTAGGTGTGAGGTTGTGTGGTGTAAAGACCAATGAGGGTGAGCCAAAGTTCAGCAGGGTCACCGAGGCCAGACAGAGTCTTTGCTACCAATGCACCATGTATCAGTGTGTGTGTGTGTGTGTGTGTGTGTGCGCGAGCATGTGGCTGCCTGCCATACCTGCGGTGTCCCTCTGGCGAGTGTGTGTGACTGTGTCCGTGTGTTGTGAAACAAACGGAGAGTGTGTCTTCTGGCACGCTGTCCCAATGCTAGCGGCTTAATGAGCTGGTAGCTGGCAGCCAATCCCGGTCACCGGCAACCTCCGAGGTCACACCATGGCGTCGTGTGTAAACAGCGCGGTCGGCCCGCCTACATTTAACGCACAGCTGACAAGATGTGCACAAGCATAAACTGAGAGGAGAAGGAGAGGTCACGGTGGGCCGGGCGTCCATTTAGCAGAAAAAGAAACCACACACACATATGCAAACATGCATATATGCAGACAACGTTTACACACACACACACACACACACACACGCCTGCATGTTGCTGTTTACGCGTGTTTTGTTTCACCTGAGGGAAGACGCGATGTGATTGCCCTGAAAATGACTCACTGTGAGCTGAATGTAGCTGAACATGCTGTTTCCACACAAACACGCTCCCCATGTTTTTGTTTTTTTCTGCATAATCAACATAATTATAAAGACGCTCAGCAGCAGATGAAGATAAAAATATTCAGCAGCAGCAGCAGCAGCGAGTGTAATGAGGTTACCGTAGAAATAATCATAGAAATGGCTCAGAAACGGTTAAAAGTATTAAATCCAAAAAATGAAATTTGACGGATTTAGTTGAGGTTAAATCGTTTCTGCGTTTTGGACTCTTTGATATGTTTACAGAAATCAAGACTGAACTTGAACCAAATAATGTGATATGTGACATTTAGAAAGCATGTATGCAGATTGAGATTCAGCAGCCTGGCTGGCAGAAATCCAACCACCCGAGGCCAACATGCTTATTATTATTAATATATTATTGTTTCCTGTCTTGCTGTAAAAAGGTTGCATGATTAAAAACAGAGATACCTGACACCGTTCTGTATGTAGCGTTTGAGTTGTGATGTATTGACTTACTGATGTGTGTAAAAGTTTTACGGCCTGCAGATCATGACTGACTGAAACAGATCTGAACGGTGATGCATTCACTTGCACCTTGCTGGAGTTGTTAAAAGTACGAGATCAAACGATTTAGGATCGAGTCTAATGCGACGGAAAGACAAACGACGGGACATTGAAAGCAGCATCTTCTCTCGTCTGACTGGACCTTATTGTTTACTCGTTAGTTATGTTGATTACAAGCAACGAACGTCTTGTGAGGAAAAATGTAGTTTTAAGTTTTCAGTAAAAACAGATTCTGGCTCAGTTTGTCTCTTATTGTGATAGACTGTGTCAATATTATCTGTCTGTCCCAACGGGGAAGTGAATCTCCTTCACTTGGTTTGTTTCACTCTCTAGAGGAAACCCATCTGACCACCCCACCCCACACACACACACACACACACACACACACACACACACTGTCTCCCTCTGCCACAATAGTGTTGTCATGTGGTGAGGGTGTGTTTGTATGGGCTGGGCTGGTAGTTTGGTCTCCCTGTTGTTTGCAGAGGGGGAGTTGTGGCTCCATGTGCGGCCTTTTCTAACCCCGTACGTTTTGTCCTCTGTCCACCCTCTGTCTCGGGACACACACACACACACGCACACACACACACACGCACACACACACAAATGTCTGTTTTATTTCAGGCCTTTAAGGACTCAGATCAAGTCGTGTCTTGAGTCTTTCTTATGACTGATTACAGTCCAAGTCTCAAGTTTATTTCTGACCTCGACATCATCTTAATAATCTGAAATCTAAAACAAGTGTCGATCGAGGAAATCAAATCATCTGAAGCTCCCACAGATTGTACGAAGACACTTTCAGCTCTTCTACCCAGCCGATCCCAACGACAGCGAGACGTTTTTCGAGATGTGTTTATTTCTCCCAGGGCCCTTGGTTACGGTAACCAGGCATTAGCTCATTACCAGATATCCAGATAGTGAGGTTTACAGAAGTGAAACGAGAAGTGCACGCTCCTCTATTCCTTCTCCTTATCCTGTTGTTCATGAAGAAGTGCAAAGATCCAACTCCGTTTCCCTCCCAGATTCCCTCCATCACGCTACTCTCATCGTGTCGCTGTTCACATGTTCTTCACAAGAAAAACGGAGCGCAGCAACATGGAAACAGGAACCGTTCTTTCCTTTTAAACATAACTATATTTGCCTCTGGTTTCTTTGGTTGTGTAATATGGCGCCCATGTTGCAACATTTTGCATGTACTCACATCCTCAAAACACGCGCACACACACACACACGCACACACACATCATTGAAATTACTTATCTTATCTTATCTTATCTTATCTTATTTTATCTTATCTTATCTTATCTTATCTTATCTTATCTTTTCTTATCTTATCTTATCTGTTTGTAATGATCACATGTCCACATACATTTGGCCATGCATTTTGTGTAGAGGCCATCATAATATTATATACACCTCTCTATATTTATTTTAAATAAGCTAATCTAATATTGTGTTAAATATCTTTTACTTTGATGAATTTCTACTTTTGTGCCTGAACCAGTTTTTCCTAAATTTTAATAATCCGTCCTTCAGTTTTGCTTCTTCACCTCCGTCACATCTCTTCTTCTTCTCCATCATTTGGCTTTGTTATAAGTCCTATCTAACACTCTCTCTCTCTCTCTCTCTCTCTCTGTAATGACCCTGCTCGCTCTAATCCGTTGCTGTCCTCACTGGCCCTGTGGTTATTATGCTGTAGCTCAGTCGTCCTTTCCTTATAGGACGTGTGTGTGCATGCAGTGTCCCATTTTCTCTGTGTGTTTTCTCTTTGATTAAAGTGTATTCGGTCCTGATTCAGCACATCCACTTGGTTAATCTGTCAACCACTGAGTCACACACTACTAAACAGACAATTTTACACATGCATGACCGTGTGGTGTGTTAGTGTGTGTGTTTGTGTGTACATGTACGCATGTGGCAGCATATCATCAGTCTCTGCAGCAGTGGAAACTCTGAGAAGTGGAGGTGTGCCGCAGCATTGGAGGCTTTAATTTATGTAAGAAACACACACACACACACACACACACACACACACACACACACAGGTTTACTTAAGCCACTTCTGGAGTATTTACATCCACTCATTCATTTCCTGGAGACTAACGACTACTCGTCTAAACTTAAACCTAAACATCAGCACCGACATCTGATACACACGAGACATTTAAACATTAATGTTGTGTGAAATACATTTTCACGTCCCCTTTATTCATCATTTTGTAATGCATATATAAATATTCCTCCTCCAGAGCCACTGAAGACACGCGTCTGTTTCACGGGCCGAGTTTTACTCCTCATAAGGACTGGAATGAAGCTGATGTGTGTGAAATACACACTTCTACCTGACACTGTACAGGAGTCCCGAGGGGACACGAGTCCTCAGCAGCTTCCCAACATGGCCAACTGTGTTCGTGTTTATGTCCAAACCAGGGAGCAAGAATTTTGTCCTCTCAAGGAAACAACTTCTGAAATCTATTTTCGCCTTTGTTAACATCAGTAAACTGCAAATAAGGCGTCCTTTGACAGCGTCCTTTGACAGCGTCCTTTGACAGCGTCCTTTGACAGCGTCCTTTAGTCGCCAACTGCTCTGTGCCCCGTTCAGCGGATCAGTGATGTGATGATATAACGTTAAACCTCTAACAGCAGCTTTTACTTTCACTGCTTGTAATTGTTGTCGTCCCTATTATGACATAAATAAAAGGGGACATTTTATCTTTCTTTGTTTTCAGATTTTGACTATTTTGACCAGGAAATTCAAGATCATTGATCATTGAACCCTTCAACCCGCCCGACTTTTCAGTTCTTCTCTCTTCTCTCTTTCACTTGTTATCTCTCCGTCTCTCTCTCCATTGTTGACGGCTGAAAAACACGAGGACAGGCTTTCCACAGATTCACAACTCAACATCCTCCTCCTTCAGTGCCACTACACCCTCCCCAACAGCGTCTGTTTCTCTGGATGTTGACAATGGCATTTGCTGTGAGCAAGTGACTAAGACTCAAAGAATGTGAGTCTGTGTGTGTGTCCCCCTCCGTACTGTCACAGGCTGTCAGGGCCACAGAGAGAGAGACACAGAGACACAGAGAGAGAGACAGAAAGAGAGAGAGAGAGACATGAGGCTGACAGCAGGACTTTATTTCAGCCTCCTATTGTGGCCAAGTTGGGGTCACGAACCTGGTGTGACTGTCAAAAGAAATAAAAGCAAAAGAAAGCTAATTTTAACACGGGAGCATAAAGGGCTAATTTAAATTTAAATTAGATTATTAAACTTGTTTCAAGGTAATTTGTCTTGATTTCTGTTTTTCAGCTATAAAGAAGACAAGAAACAAGTCTGACGTGGTCGTTAATATACTTATAAATATATTTATAGGGGGGAAAGATGAACAAGCTACAACGTGGTTAAACGTGTCAGTCTGGACGTGAAGTTAAAAACTGAAAAAGAAACTAAACGTTGAGCTGAAATGAGCTTAAAGTTTCATCTGGTCATTTCCACTTTTATTCCAGATCGTTTTTATGAAATATGAAACTCTATTGTTAATATATAAAATATTGATTATGACACGCTGTGAACGTTCGTCCTAAATATTATTATCTCATGTTGAAAGATGGATCATCTACAGTAGTTTTAGGAAACTTTCGTTGCTCATATCAAGTTTTTAAAGCTATAAAGTCATATAAATCATTTTCTCTTCCCAAATTAGCACGATTATTGTTCGATTTCTCTAAAGGACACAATAATCAGTTTGTTTGTAGAAGCAGAAGATGCACGCGACTTCGACTCCCTGCAGAAACACACTCATACCTGGACATGTGTGTGTTTTGTATTGCGCCTGTGTTTTCCAGCCTCAGAGACAGGAAGTGCTACCGTAGCAACACGAAGAAAACACAGGAAGTGCAAACCGCGTGCCTCAAATTCCAGTCTTACGCCAGTGATGTAGTGAGAGCCAGAGAGAGAACAATGAGCAGCACACACACACACGGCTTCAACCAAAAAAAAGACACAAATGTTCAAACTGGAGGGCCGAAGTCACACAGATGGATAGACACACACACAAAAGGTCAATTATGAAGCTGTGGACAGAAAAGACAATTATGTCGGTCGCACGTCTCTCCATGAAACAGCCGCAGCAGGAATGTCACCGTTGTCTGACCACGAGGAACTGAAAGTCTGACGCGCGTCTGATGACCTCAAAGCTGAGAAAGTATCTCTGTATGACGGGAAGATAAATATCGATTCATGGAGTTATAATACTGATGGATCGGATTGATGTGCTGCAGATTAACTAAAAGGTCTTTTACTGCCGTCACTTCCTGTCATTCAACATGATTGATTATTAGATCATACTGATGTGTGATTCTCAGGTGCATTCACACCTGTATCCTGTATTTACAGCCTGTCTGTCTGATCAGGTCATCACAGAGATCCTGACATCCCTAAAACTTCAACTCCTCTCAGTGCTGTGTGCTCCTACCTCCTCCTCCTCCTCCTCCTCCTCCTCCTCCTTGATCACCCGTCTTGTCTTCTGTCTGTTCATCCATCGCTCTTTCTCTCCTCCTCTCGCTGCTCTCTCAGCCTCACTGTTTGTCAGTGACGTTATTAAGTTGGCATAGATTACACGGAGCCTAACACTAGCTGGATTTGCTCCTCTGCAGATGCTGCTGCCCCTTTCTCTCTCTCTCTCTCTCTCTCCATTCTTATCCTTCCTCTCGCTTTCTCCTTAACTCACTCCCTTCTTTTTTATTTCCTTTCCTCATTCCCTCATAATCTCTCTTCTCTCCTCTTGACCTCCTCTCTCCCTCCTCTTTTCTTTCCTCCCACTCTCCTACCCTCCTCCCTCTTTCGACCACCCTCCATTACACCGTTCACACAGTACTCCCATATGTGCATTAATCTGCTGCTATAACATCCTCCTCTCTTTTTGCACACGGCTTTTGTAACATATCTGCATGTTGGCTAATAAAACCTCATCTAAAAGGGAGCTGGCCGGGGTCGAGGTCAAGTTCTTTCACACCAAACTCAGAAAACTCAGTTTCTTTTTGGACCTGTCTTGTGTGCAGATGCAGGAAAGGACTTTCTTCATACATGCATACAGTTGTCTAAAATATGATTGTATGTTGCTCTCAAGCAGCTTAGGCCGCACCGTGTAAAACTGCAGATACAGCACATAAAACCACATTTAGCTTCATAACATATGTCTTTACCTTTAATCTGCTTTACTTCCCTCTGTCATGTGTATCCATCACTTTTCCTTTCTTTCTTTACCTCTTTCTAGTGCACCTTCTCCTTGTACCGTACACCTAAAAACTCTTTTGAAAAGTTGTTTTTTTTCTGCTGGGCCTCCTGGTTGTACCTGCATCCCTCCCTCATCCCTCCCTCCCTCATCCTCCCTCCCTCCCTCATCCCTCCCTCTCTCTCTCTCTCTCTCTCTCTCTCTCTCTATGACAGTGTGATCCATGGAGGCATTATCTTTCCATTATCTGTCCATCCCATAATCGTTTCCCTCACCTCGCACGGTGTGTCTCTGGAGAATATTAATCAGCTCTCAGACAAGTCTAATCACTGCTCTGGGGCTATAACGGGAGCTGCAGTCCATCAGGCAGTAACCACACACACACACACACACACAGTTCCCAATTAGTCTTGTACTCGTTCTCTCTTTTTCTCTCAGTACACTATGTCCTCACACAAAAACACGACTACTATACAAAAAGATACACACAAGCGTGTGCAATTTGCTTGTAAACCTCTGACCTTCACATAAAAAATCTACATTCCAGCAAGTCATACATCACATTACCGAGTGTGTGTGTGTGTGTGTGTGTGTGTGGTATAAATCAGGCATTTTCTAACAGCAGTTAAGGAATTGCAGTAAAATGTGCAAAACGAGTGACCTTTTGAGACATTAACGTTGTATGATATTTGGCTCTATTTATTCAATAGCTGCTTCATCTCTCATCTTCAAGAAGTTTTGTTTTCAGTTTCAGTTTTTCAGAATATCAATTTTCAGAATATCAATACTTTAGGTACCGATACAGAATTTAGCATCCAGGTGACGTCCAAGTATCAACGGTAGAGGTAAGAGGCAGAGTGATGGAGTAGACCCCAAATACCCGCTGACGAATGTCTGATCTGCACAGACTACGTGCACACTGTTGTACGATTATTCAGTCGTTTGCTGGATACACACAACACAATGAAGGCTTTTTTTTCTTCTTCTTGTGTGTGTATTTGTGTTATGTCAATGGATGGATTCTTCTGAGACAAATTGGTGATTTGAGGACAAACATCACTCACTTGACTTGACTTGACGAACGTCTCACGATACACACGTCGTCTCTGGATTTGTTTCCAGTAAAAACACATCACTTTTCATTGCTGTTTTATTACAGTGGCCAGAATCCAAAACTCTGTTCAGCATCTTCGGGATGAGGTGGAAACGTTTTTAAAGCAAGTCTGTGCAGCTGTCCGATTTGCAGCAACTGTGCAAAACGCAGGCATTGACTAGCAAGGACCATATTTTAAAGGTTTAATGATATGAGAGACGTGTTACGTTTAAAGGTGAATCGATGTGGAAAGGAGATATGGTGCATTGGTGTATTAAATAATATGCCAGCTAATTTTTTGTTTAATATTTCCTTTTCATTTTGCTGCATACCTTGACACCAAACCAATTTCATCCCATAAATCCTTCTGCAGCACACTATTAAAGCACATTTTAATGCAAATGACAGTCGGAGGGTTTGATTTCTTTTTGACGTCTTTTCTTTCAGAATAATCCTGATTATGAATTTCTGCCCTGAGGAGAAAGGGAGGAGTACGAGAGCAGAGAAGAGGAGGAGAGGAATGTTTGCCATGGGGGTACACGAGCACTTCACACACATGACCATGACGCAATAACATACTGTACATACTATACATGTTGCACAAATACACGTCGAACTTCCAGCTGCGCACACATACTGTCCACTTTTCGACACACATGTGAAAAACGTTGTTTGCAGAGGCGTCTTTAAGTCCCCAAATGCCTTTAAACAAGCCGATAGAGGTGGAGGACGGGTGTAGTATGAGGAAGGATGTTATGGAAAGATAAGAGATGAGGGGTTATGTGAGGAAGTATTTGTGTGTGTGTGTGTGTGTGTGTGTGTATGTATGTGTGTAGATAAGCTATAAATCCCAAAGGGGCACTGAAGCAGACACAGCTGTTTCACACCCGTCCAGATGTCAGAGGAGAAAGAGAGAAACGTAGACAGAGAGGGAGACATGCACAGACCTATACTGTACACATCAAAGACGGCAGAGTAACACACACACACACACACACATGCATATACATACATACACACGACAGATGGTGTAAGGACTCACCGAGAGCGTCGTTAAACACTTTGAACTCAGTGAACGAGCTCTGCGATGGAGAGACGGTCTGAATGTTGCAGCAGCAGCTGGCCTGCAAGTGTCATAGCCATAATCACACCAAACATGAATCGATAGTGAAGCATCGGCGTGATTTGATCGTCTCTCCGTATCACAATGTGCATTAAATTGACTGGCGTGTAAAGGCTCATGGATCATGTGGCTAGTGGCTAACTGGCCACCACCCTCTCCCACCTGGAGCACAGGGGCACGTATGTGACGACGCTGTTTTTATCACTACACTCGTGGCTTCAGGTTCCTTTGGATGCACATTAGCAAAGAACCTTTACAGTTTCTTACATATCTATGCATACTGTACATCAGAGTTATACTTGTTATACTTGTTATGCTGTCGACTGTTTATCAGCAGGTCTTATGCAGGTGGAGCACACACACCTTCCTTCAGGTTGGAGCATGCAAGCTTCATAAATTACTTTTTATTCTTTATTCTTTTTTACTTCTCCTCAGTGATCTGCTATTGTTCAAAGACACAATAGAAAATATTGCCTGTCTATATATTTTAAGAACGGTGTTCACACATGAAAAACTTAATTTAAAATCCCTTCATTGTTCTTTTTTGTGTTGGCAAGATTGGCTTCATGAGGATTATCTGCTTGTGCGTTTGTCATCACGGTTTCATTAAAGTTTTAACCGTTAAGATTTCCATGAAATCAAGCCCTGTTTTTTTTATGTTATTTTTAATTCTTTAGCAATGTCCAAATATATATATTTATATATATTTATATATATTTACAAGGTAACCAACTCATGAAATCAGATCGTGGTTGCAATTATAACAACTTCATTATTAAAACAATGTACATTTGTTTGTGTTTGTATTGTATTTCTGTGTTTGATATCAAGATTGTAAGATATTAAAATGATAGCTCGACACATCCCATCAGAGCACGACATACAACAGGATCACAGGTGGCAAAGAGATGAAAAGGACTGAAAATCTGCAAGAATTTCACATATTTACATTATTTGCAGGTCATTATTTGCAGCTCCTGCACATTTCTGTGTGATTGATCTGCCTGCGAGCGGCTCACTGTGGGAGTTGTCAGTGGTGCCTGCCAGACTCACCGCATTGCGTCTGGCTATACCTGAAAAGAGACAGACTAAACCACAGAGGCAGGTCAGATTGGCTTCAGCTCATCGATCTCAGCCAGGTTTCTCTCTCCTTCAAAGACTCACCAGCATGACTTCTTCTTTTCACCTTTAAACTTGTGTCCTCCAAACGTTTTTTTTTCCTCCAGTTTCGGAATATATGGATTAAGAAGTGTTTAAAGTGTTTAAAAGTTGTGGTGAAAGTGGTTTGTGAGTGAGACAGAGGAGCCTTCTCCCATCCAGCTGTTGATAGGGGAGCGATAACGTCTATCCGTTACACACACTGAGGGTATCACTGAAGAACCAGTGTATCTGTTTCCCTCTTCAGGATGTTTTGAAAGTGAAAACGGAGACTTTTTCTGACTTTGTGCTTTTTAGTGTGTATACGGGCACACACACACACACACACACACAAACACACCAGCATCTTAACCTGCATCTGTCACCTCTTTAAGTGGAAATGTAAATATGGTAGAAGCACAGCTGCTGATGATGGTTGTGGGCCAAGACACAACATAAAACATATATAAAGGTGACCGTGCAGATTCTCCTTCTTGAACCATATCTGAGAATTTGTAATACATGTTATTTTGTATAATGTTTTTGGGTTTTTTAAATTTGTTTTTGGATTCACCTCTATTTGTCTAATGGTCGAGTCAAAAACAACATTTCATTCATCTACTCAACATACAGTGGATGTGAATATACTTTATGTGACAGCATTATGGTTTGGTTAGTTTTAAGGAAACATCATGGTTTTGGGTTCAAATCACTACTTCTTTATTGGAACAGCTGCGGTCAAGAGAAAGCAACGTTTACTGTCAGTATTGTGATGAAACATCCACTCTGTCCTCCTCCCGACTGCTGACTTTTTAACTCTTTAATAACGTCACAGTACTTCCTCGTTTGCTCCCGATAGACAAAAGTCATAATTACTACAGCTGTTAGAGGCTTTGTCACTTAAAAATGACTCCAACAATGGTTTAATGTGTTTACCATTGAACTCTTAAACATAAAAAAACCCTCAGAAAGACAAAACTAATTTGAATCCCTACATATAATAATGGTTATCAATGGTAATTTGGTGGTTATAAAGATCAGACTGTATGCTGACGATGAGATTATTTTCATTGACAAAGATTCCACCTCAAAACGACTAAGAAGAGGGTCGTCATGTAGCTCTTGTGGATATAAGTCAAAAAATGGACAAAATATGTTGAAAAGATGAAATTTTTACATTCATGTGCGGCAGTTTTATATATTTTTTTAGAGTTTAGAGAGATCTTTAGAGTTTTAGGTAGTATATATGTAGTATGTCCATCGCCAACTGTTCCTGCAGTGAGAAAGTAGAGCTTGTTCACTGAGTTCAAAGCTTTTATTGATGCGTCCTTACACCATCTGCATTGTGTATGTATATGCACGTGTGTTACTCTACTGTCTTTGATGTGTACAGTATAGGTTTGTACTACTATCTTACATTTCCATTAACACATCAAAGAGCTCTAGCACGGCCTCATGAAAGAAGCTGTAGATTCAGCTGTGTCACAGTAACTGCAAAAACCAACTCAAATACTCCTCGGTCGGAGGTCGCAGATACTCCACCGCCCACAAACAACAGTGGAGGTGTAATTCTTTCAGTAGTTTATCCACATAAGGCCCATCAAGGGCAGCAGCTCTTTGTACGGGCAAAACCCTAATTACAGTTTGGACGGTCATGAAAAAGCTTCCGCTCTGACATCAAATACAAAGTCACTGAAGTACAAAGGCTTTCATTTTTTCCTTTGTTTCAGATGCCAGCACAGCAGAAGGAACCGGAGGACAGAGGAGGAAAAGGCGGAAAGATAACGGGATTTAAAAAGAGCCGGCGGAGAAAGAGAATTGGACCGAGACAATAGCGGAGACAGAAATGGCAATTCAAGACAAGGAGAGGTACAAGAATGAACAAAAAATGGAAACGTGATAAGAATGATGGATATATATAGAGAAAGAAAGAAAGAAAGAAAGAAAGAAAGAAAGAAAGAAAGAAAGAAAGAAAGAAAGAAAGAAAGAAAGAAAGAAAGAAAGACCAGAGGAAATGTCTTTAAGTTTGGATGACGTGTACAGAGATGAGAACAATGAAAAAGAGATAATTTGCAAATTTCATGAGCAAGTTGTCCCAGTTTCTACTTTCCCAGACTATATCAATATAGCGCGTGTACGTGTGTGTGTGTGTGTGTGTGTGTGTGTGATTGTTGGTCTTTGTGGAATTTCGAGGGACTTTTCCTAATTGTTTCCATTTCTCTGTCAGTTAGTTAACAATGGTCTATTCTGTGTTACCCACACCCATGTTTGAGCACCGTCCAGTACGTGTGTATGTATGTGTGTGTGTGTGTGTGTGTGTGTGTGTGTGTGTGTGTGTGTGTTGGGTATTTTTTGGCGGGGGAGGGGGAGTCTGATGTCTGATGACAGTGATGGCATCCGATGGTGATAACAGTTTATTCTTATTCGTGTCTGTGTGTGACAAAGACATATTTGGCGTGCGTGTGTGTTCCTGTTTGTCAGTAGATTGGACAGTCAGTTTACACCGCATGTCCTGAGGAGGTGTGTGTGTGTGTGTGTGTTTAGAGAGAAGTCTGTGTGTTTATGGGTGTGTGTCTGTATGTGTGGGCTTCTCTCGCATAATATCCGCTTCTACCTTTGTACTTTGCCTCCATATTTATCTGTGTTTTGTCTCCATAAGTGGACATTGAAATGACAAGAGGAGGATGATGAATATTTGTCTTATTGTTGAGTTTTGACTGACACACTTTTTTTTTTCTTTAATCTCTGAACATTTTCTGTTCATTGATAGCAAATCCAAAAACAGAACGAGCTTATGAATGCATTTTTAACATAAATAATTATAACACAGTATAATTACAGGTAACAAATAAAAGCAAAAGCAACCCAAAGCAAATATTCAAGTTTGAGGGGGTCAAACGAGTTTTTTCTAATTTCCTTTGTTGGGATGGTTGTTGAGATGTTGTTCAGAGGTCAAAGGTCGGAGCCTGCTGTGATCATGAAGGCAGAGAAAAGCAGACGACAGCAAACAGCAGGCGACAGATGCTTTCTTCAACTAAACACTCCTCCAGGATTTTAAACTTCAATTATTTGGTTTTGGTTTTCGATCTTCGATCCTTTTTTTTTTTTTTTGGTAATGATTCTCCTGATTTACCGTAATCCAGGAAAACAGATTTGTTACTGTAAAATCTCCTGGCGTATCTTATTTCTATTGTTGTCAGGTACATCAAAGTCTGTTTTTAACCCTTCCTCTTTTTTTCTTTTTCCTCCCTCCACCCGCTCGTCTCAACTTCACGTTTTCTTCCCCGTCTTTCATATCTAAGAGAGCAGATTTAAGATTCAGGCAGAGACATAAACACACACACACACACACAGTATCCTCACACCGACATCTCATGCCAACTTCTTGACAACAGACTCCCAGCAGTCTCGGCCTCCTCCACAGCTTCATAATTGACCTTCTGTGTGTGTCTGGCCATCTGTGTGACTCCAGTCGCCCCGTTTGTACATTTTCACTGTGTTCACTGGTCCGTCTCCTCTTATTTTCTTTGCCCTCTCTTTCTCCTTCTCCTTCCTCATCTCTTCAAACTCTGCCATCCTAAATGGAGATGACAGTATTGATCAATTACCTCCCTTTAAAACTCTCCCTCCTCTCTCCTCTAATGGAAAATAACACTGCAGTTTCACATAGTCATGCTTCTGTTCTGACTGCAATATGGCATCGATTGAATAGGGCTTGTATCCAAAACCTGCAGGAAGATGTGAGCGAGCAGAAGTCCTTTAATGTCCTGACTGTAATCTAATCTGCAGGATGCTGCTAATTGTAATAATAATAATATTAATGATAATGATATTGGTCAATGATCCTGACGACCTTGATGATGATGATGATGATGATGAGAACGCACATAGTCATCTGACCTCTGCAGATCAACAGCGCCTCTCTGTGGCAAAGAAGGAAAAGTTAATCATGAGAAGATTATATCATAATATTGAAAGGAATTCACAGTTTTCTGATTATGAACTGATTATGAACTAAACAATGTTCATCTATTAATTTAACGCTAATGAGATATTTGGGGGTCGTTGGCCAATCAAATGTCAGGAAGAAATTTATTGTATTAATTACATCAATTTGAAACTTTTTCTCAGTGACAGCGACTGATGATGATGATGAAGATGATGATGATGCTGACGATGATGATGATGACCCTTTTAACCTTGTAAAGCAGTGATATATATGATCTATGTATCCTTGTCCATGTGTTGCCATTTTTTTTTATCTGTCTGAAACATGTATGTGTGTGTGTGCGTGTGTGTGTGTGTGTGTGTGTGTGTGTGTGTGTGTGTGTGTGTGACAGCTCTCTACACGATCATAAATGAGGATGAGGAGGGTGAATGTCTGCCGGCTTGAACAGAATGAGATAAAGATGGATTGAACTCATCGCTGAAAACCAGGAGCAGTCGTACAGATCCATCTCTCAGCAGCCACTGTGCATTTCCACATTTAGAATAGAAACATGTAAACACACACACACACACACACACACACACACACACACACACACTCACACACATCTGTCTTTGTTTGGCTCTTTAGTCACAACTCAGTATCATTCATCACTGTCCTTCGTCAACAGAAATAAAAGCTGCTCTCCTCTAACCTGTGAAGTCTCACCAACACGGACTCGTGTTAATCACAACACGTTAATTAACAGCAACAATTACATGAATGAGCCGACACTGCAGTACCACATAAAGACCAATGAGTGGCAGCATTTTATAGCACGACAGCTGACAGTAGTGTGAGAGGATCAATGCTATATGTTCAATATGAACATAGGCACCACAGCAGCTTTCTCTTTCTATTCTTCACTACTTCAGCCAGTTTTCACATGTATAAATGTGTGACACCATCATCAAGGCCTCATACACGTTCCAGTGATCCTGCAGGACTGTTTGTATTTTAGTGTGAATACAAAGTGTGTTTAAAACCTGGTTAAAAGTAACTGTATAGAATTACTTTAGTATTTAGCAATACACTAAATCAAATCAGGTGCAAAGTTTAGGAAATGTTTATCCCACATCCTATAAAACAAAGTCTAAAAAAGCTATTTCCTGTATCTGCATCACACAAACTAAAGGCAGCTTTCACCTTATCGGGAAGCTTTAAATGGAAAACCACCTCGCTGCAAAGCTCCTCTAAAAGCAATTTGTATCGTAGAATAATGTGATTTTGAAGAAAAAAAAAAGCAATATCCCGAAACTACTGCAGTAAAAAATAACAAAACACAGCAACAGGAAGGAGCAGTAACCTCATGGTTTGATTTAAATGCCTCTTGTGCTGTTTCTGAGTAGAGCAGGAGAGAGAAGAAGAAGAGGAGGAGGAGGTTAAAGGAAGGTCAGGAAGTCACACAGGAACCAGCGTAGGGACGTTAACACACACACACACACACACATTTAGACTGAGTCCCTTATATTCATCTGTTTCATCAGTCACTTAGGATCATGAACAACCTCATTTCTCTTAGTTGGACTCCAGAGTCGCACTGATTAAATCCAAATCAGCTACTGCATGAACTGTTTCCTTGTGGACTGACTCAATAACTCCCCCTTCATGATGATTAAGGAATAACAAATCGTAGTGATAGTTACTGTGTTCAGGGGACTTTACACACTACATTTAATTAAGCTTCTTTGACAGAAATTCAGGTTTATTATGAGAGACAATCCAAACCGCAGGAGTTAAAGGAAATAAATGGCCCCAAGTTCCACAAGATCACACATGCAGCAAGTGTGTACGAAGTAAGATTTTTTAATTTGATTATGATGCTGGATGTTACCTCAACATGGCCCGTCGTTGTGCATGTTGTCCACTCACATGTATGTTTATGTAGGATCCAGGCAGCTACTGAAAGTGGGCTCATCTGGAAAATGGCTTGACTGAACTGAACTCTGCATGAAACTGTAATTCATGCAAAGATAAACCAACAGAGTCCCAGAATATAAACACAGATGCAGACAGAATCGAGTTATGTATCTCACTTCACCACCAATGGACCAATGGAGAGAGAGGTTATGTGATTTCTGTTGTTTTGCACCATTAGCTAGAGAGTGAATTTCAGTGATGCAATGATGCCGTCCTTCACAGGGTCAGATCATTACCAAAAAACCCATTAACACCTGAAAAAGCATCATTTACACCTACGCGTGTCGAGGGATTCCAGGTGGATTTTAAGGACAGAATTAACGTCTCAAAATAATTGTTGTTTTGGATATCGGTTGAAATAATAATACTGTATATCCAAAAGTACATAAAGGACAAAATACACATCTGAACTGACTTTACAGAATCAAGGTGTTCACACTTAAATACGGGCAGGTGTCAGGTGTGTGATGAGCATCGTTTCCACGGCGCCGAGGAAAGCTTGTTAAAAAAGGAATATGAGGCAAATAACGTTGCATCAAACATGAGGAAAAACTGCCTCATGTCCTCAAAGGCAATATCTGAATTTTTCTGAGGCGAGTGTGAATGAAATGCAGAAACACGGACGAAACATGAAAGGTGTGAGAAAGACGGTGCCGCGCACACACACACACACACACACACGTCAGGTTTCCATCTCTTCAGGGGACATTACATTGACTTATATTCATCATCTTAACCTTAACGAACCCTAAACTTCAATGGTTTACATTAAGGGGATCGACTATGAAAGATGAAACTAACCTACTTTCATTATCTCTTAACGATCTAATTTTAAGAAGCAGATTTTTCTCTGTAGCACCAAACTAACTGCGAGTGGTTTAATCGAGTGTCTTATTTTATTTTGAAAAATTCTGATTTTTGATGGTTGTTCTCCTGCAAAGAACTTTTTATGGCATGAAGCATCTTGACAGATTGTGTTAAAACACGTAGAAGACAAGATGCTGCAGTTTAATTAGCACAATAGTTTGAGAAAGAGAAATCTGCAACCAACAAACAATTAGTGTTACTATCCGAGCGTGAACAGTCAGATGTAAAAATCTTCTCTTTTAGGAAGCTTTTGAAGCCTCATCAGCAGTTTTCCTTGATATATGTTTTTTTATATTATCCTCATTTCCATTTTTTGTCCCCCCATTGCTTGTTTTTTTTCCGCCTACGCTGTGTGAAGCTCTGCAAACACACTGTAGAGCTGCTGGAAGCACCAAAAAAACTCAAGCACCCAAAGTGTACAAATGTTATTATATTAGTTTATTACTAACAGAAATGTATATCGGCCATTAACAGAAACAGCGGTGAAAACTCTACTTCTACTTCTTCTTCTTCTCTTTTAGGCTTCGTTGTTGTAAACAGAAAAATCAGAGGCCATAGTCACGTGCAGTTCCCACGGAAACTGATTGACAGGTCTCTTGACTGCCCCCTGCTGACCTCTGCCCTCCCTGATCATCAGCTGGACATCCTCGTTGTCGAGGATACGGATGAGGTCGCCCTCGGGGTCGCGGTAGTTGACGGCGATGTCGTCCACCTTGAAGACGTCCCTGAGGGAGAGACAGAATATCTGATCTATGTCTTGTAAATATATTATTTATGATGTTGTCTGCAAGCTGCTGTATGAGGATGAACTTATTATTATGTTTGTTTACTTTATGGTTATAACAGCAGCGTTAAAGTCTTGCACCACATTTCTAACCAGTGAGGGAAATAACTGCCTCCACAGGGGTTCGGTTGATTTATTAATGTTTGATTAAAATTTTGCTGTGAGAATTATCACCGAGGCAACACGTGGAGGAAGTTATGAATGCAGACAGGAGGTTCGGCCTTTCCACCATCTTCCCTTTATTCACAGTATTATGCATAGTAGCAGAAGTAATGTTTGAAAAGATCTTCTGTCCCGAGCAAAGAGTTAGAGATCAGCAGCAGCAGCAGCATCGGTTTTTAAATAAATATAATGTTAAATATACTAGTTTTTGAGTTGCTACCCTCCTCATACCTCCACCACCACCACCACCCTCTCCTCCTCTTCCTCCTCCTCCCCTGCTCATGATTGCTAAGCCATATTAAAACTCAGGATCAGGGTCTCATCTATCCTGCTCCGGGGCACAATAGCCCTGAACACAGGAAAACAATAATGAGCCGTTAAGCAGTGGAAATGAACTGATTATGAATGGGGAGAGCTAATCATTGTAGCGCTCACCTATCTAAATTACCAGATAATGAAAGGTAGAGAGAGAGAGAGAGGGAGGAGGAATGAAAGAGGGAGAGACGGAGATGAACCTGACGATGGTGGTGCTGTGGGTTCGGGGTTTGTCGGTGGTCCCGCAGGAGCCAACGAGACGAAGGGCTGTGATTGGCAACTGGCAATTTGCAGATTTACAGAGCACAGTGGGTAAATATGCTGCGGTGAATTAATGGACTTCTACACATCTGAGGGAGGGAAATGCTAAACAGTGAGGTCACAAATATAAGCAATGATTTTAGCTCATCAGCACGTCTCCAGGAGAAACACTAGATATGGAAATCTGCTCCTTTGTGGACGTAGATGAGGACGACATGCTTAAATGTGCCATTTAAATCACCGTCTTTTAAAGTCTAATGTATTAAAATGTCTTCGATATGACAGGTCAGAGATTATCAGTCATTTTTTTTAGTGATGTAGTTTAATATTGTGGCACAAAGGCCAATAAGTAAAACACTGGTGAAGGTTTACATGCACAAATAGTGAAACTGCTATAGTGAAAAAGCTTTCCATCAAATTCGGCCCATTATCACATTTATTTTTAAATGTGCAGGAAATCCACACACAGGTGTGAGGTTGCATGTCATTATTTTCTGGGCAGCTCTTCACACCCAAAAATCTGATCCTCATGTTTCTCTTAATCACCTTTTTCCCCACATGGGTGTAAAAATGCTCTAAAAACGTGACAGAAAATATACTTTTATATGTGCATCAAATCCTTTGTTTCTATCTAAAAGAAAAAAAGTGCTTCAACACCACAAAATAATTGAAAAGAGAGAGAGGAGGTCAAGAAACCAGTGCACACCGACCTCATGCGAGACATCAGGTCCTTGTACGTCGGCTGAATGGTGAGGTCCTCTTGTACACACACATCTCTGTAAATAACAACACGCATTCATCTCCTCAATACACGCTTTCTTTAAACAGGTAAGTTACAGGTGACTGTCGAGTACTTTAAAGGTTAATGATCAAATGAAAGATTCATTGATTAAGGTGCAACAATCAATTCAGCAAACTCAATACAAGGTTTAAACATCTGATGAAAGAACAAGAAGAAGAAGAAGAACAAAAACAAGAAGAACAAGAGGAAGAACAAGAAGACGACAAAGAAGACAACGAAGAAGAAGAAGAAGAAGAAGAACAACAACAAGAAGAACAACAAGAACAACAAGAAGACGACAACGAAGACAACGCAGAAGAAGAAGAACAAGAAGAACAAGAGGAACAAGAACAAGAAGAACAAGAAGAAGAACACGACAAAGAAGACAACGAAGAAGAACAAGAAGAACAAGAACAAGAAGAACAAGAGGAACAAGAGGAACAACAAGAAGAAGAAGAACAAGAACAAGAACAAGAACAAGAACAAGAACAAGAACAAGAAGAAGAATAAGAACAAGAAGAAGAAGAACAAAAAGAAGAAGAAGAAGAAAACTGACCTGGTCTCGACTCCAGACGGGGTGAGCAGGTAGCAGCGTAGACAGCTGTAGGTGTGGCCTCCACCCTCACTTTCTGAGTCACTCTCTGGAAGAGGCTTAATGATCTTAACAAAGGATTCTGGGAAAATACCCGTCTGATTGTTCACTGTGCCCTGAGGAGAGGAGAGGAGAGGAGAGGAGAGGAGAGGAGAGGAGAGGAGAGGAGAGGAGAGGAGAGGAGAGGAGAGGAGAGGAGAGGAAATCAAAGACACTGAGTCGACTTTGCATTAACCTCATCTTGTGTTTTTCAGTGTCGTATAAGGATAAATAGATTATCAGACTTTTCAGTTAAGAAATGTTTATCTCTCCAGGAAGCAGGATACATCTCTACCACCTCCTCCTCCTCCTCCTCCTCCTTTTCTCTCTCTTACTCACCCACTCTCGGCTTCTCTCTCACACATCTTAACACCTCACACATTTTTTTTTTAAATTCTCTTTTCTTCTTTCTTTAAATATTCTGTGAGGTTTTTTTTGACAACTATTTGCCAGTAATCACGTTCCACTGTTGCATTTTCACGTTGTTGAGCGGCTAATTAAAAATGTCCCACATCCCGTTTTGGACGCCAACAAATTACATGTGACACTTGCTCGTTGTAATCAGGACATTTTGCTCATTAAGTAATTGTTCCTGCAAAAAGGAAAGTGGAGCAGGGCACCTCGGTGGAGTTACTCCGCGGTCACGGTACGAGGCTGCTGACATAGTTTTCAAAAATCTTCTTCAAGTGTTAAAATAATCCGTAATTAATGTTACAGACTTGTTTTTTTTTTGTTCAATAAAAAGCTAAACTTCATTATGCTTCATTATGCATGTAATCAGAACCCGTTTTAACACCTTCTACTCTTCTTTGCTCCGTTTCAGTCACCAGAGCTTCAGCTTGATGGATGTGGTGCATTCACTCCTTCGGGTTACAACAAATTCTCCTTCTGTTCTCCTAATTTCCTCATTTTCTGACAGTCCCTATTAGTCAATCCCTCCACCTTTTACCTCCGTGTTCCCCTCCACCTCTTCAGTCTGCATTTTCTACCTCTCTTCTTTGCATCTTTCTCCCTTCCTCCCTCCCTTCCTCCCCCTCGAGTCCTCGTCTTTTCCTCCATCACTTTCCTTTTTTCATCTTTCTCTCTGTCCCACTCAAGATGTCAACTTTTCTCTCTTCTCCTCCACCACTTCTCCAATATCTTTCCCATCCCTCCCTGTCACCCTCTATCTCTTCTACTCCCCCTCCCTCCTCCTCCCCCTCCCTCCCCTATTCTCTCTCTATCGCTCTCTATTCTTACCTCCAGCCAGTCCGTGTTGACTCGCCGCAGCAGGAAGATCACCTCTCCCCTCTTCAGGTTCAACTCCGCCTTGTTGTTGCCGCGAAAGTCAAACATCACCTGGGACACACACACACACACACACACACACACACGCACACACACACGTGAGTGAGAGGAGAGAGGGAAGAGAGAGGAGAAGGACGGACACACTCAACACAGAGAGAGACGAGACGGTGAGAGCGGACAGGTAGGACTGAACACACTTTTTTCCCGTGCTGATGTAGAGTGATGGAGTGTGTTTAAGTGTGTGTAAGTGACATAGAGGGAGAGATGAAAGCTTGGGAAGGGTTATTAGAAAAGGATCATTTCATGTTCAGACTGGACTTTCTGCTTTGTAACAGTGCTGATGAATCCATGTTGTGTGTATGAACGTGTGTGTGTGTGTGTGTGTGTGTGTGTGTGTGTTTAATAGGCTACTTTATCATCTGTCTGTTGGAGTCTCTTTACAGTAGTTGGTTTAAAACACTGGTAACGACACTAGTGTGTTCTTTAAATTCAAATTCAACTCTGCCAGCATACCACACACACACACACACACACACAGACAGACACAGACTCTAACATTTAGTTTCAAACACAAACACGCGTGTGCACACACACGTTAGCAGCTTCACACATACACTTTTATTGGTTATTGATTTGTGGAGAGAGACGGAGCGAGAGAGCGATAAAGATGTATGAGCAGCATGAGACAGTGAAACTGTAAGAGAGCTGGAGGTAGAGAGACCACAAAAATATAGAGGAGCGGTCAAAGCAGTGGGAGGGAGGTGAAAAAGAGGAGGAGGAGGAGGAGGAGATGGAGGAGAAGGAGAAGGAGATGGAGGATGAGGAGAAGGAGAAGGAAATAAGAACAGTGAAAGTTAAACAGAGGTTCAGGGCTGCAGAGAGCTGATAGATCAATGCTGTCTTCATGTGATCGATTCACAGTGAGAGAGAGCTGATAATCCTCACAGAACAATGAGTGAGTGAATGAGTGAGTGAGTGAGTGTTAAAAAATGCTTTTTTGTATTATGGGAGCCAAGATGAATAAACTTTACAATCTAAAAACTTATAAAGCACCTTAGTAGAGAGAGAGAGAGAGAGAGAGAGAGAGTGTGTGTGTGTGTCCACAGAAAATTAGACTGAGGCTGGTGGCAGATTAATGAAGCTGGGGAGAGAGGGAGCTGGCTGGATTAACAATCCACTGAGATTACCCTGACCCTGAGGACACACACACACACACACGCACGCACACGCACACACGCACACGCACAGACACACACACACACACGCACACGCACACAAACACACACACACACATGCAGGTTGCTATTTTTAATGTATTATTCCTATTTTATCATAGTGTTGACCTGCCACTGGCTGTAATTTATAGATGATGTGAAAATGTGTTGGAGGCGATAAGATCTTTATCTCCAACACACGTCCAGCATCTTCTCAGAGACATCAGTAAAAACTTGACAACTGGCTGAGTGTGTGACATTGTAGAAACATCCATTTTTTTAGTCGACACATGCAGATTTAAGAGTTGTCCGGTCTGTAAATTGACTAAACGTGTAAATTAACCAACAATACAAACTCAACAATGAGATCCTTTTGTCTAGTGTAGTTTATCCAGAGCAGGTGATGTGTTGGTGTACTTCAGGTGCCCACTAAGACGCAGATCTCTAAATGTAGCCACATGACTCTTGGGCTCATCCAGCCACGAGACCAATCATCCAGTACAATTAGACTCGCGCCTTAATGAGTTTTTTAAACCCTCGGCTCTTTAGTCTGGCAACAGGGAGGCGGAGATGAGAATTGAGTTTCTTTTTTTCCTCTCCTTGACGTTCACGAGATGACCCACTTCCTTATGAGGCCTAAGGACCATAGCGGGATATCATATGTACGGATATGTGTGTGAAATGAGCACTGAGTATATCTGTGCAGGTGTAACAGGGTCTATTCTGGCGTTACCTGAATCAAAAACATGTACTACCAACCTGAAACTGATTCATTTTTATTGCAAACTTAAAACTGCATTAATTGTTTATTTGGATGCATTTATATTCAATGTTCAACCTATATACAGATGCACAAACACGTCCACTAAAATCTATTCATATTTCACCACAATGGCACAAATCCACATGCAGAGCCTGAACTGGTTTGTACTGTCATATCTCTTCCTGCATATCAGCTTATTTCTTATCTAAATTAGGATCTAATGTGTGCTTTAATGTCTCTTGCTGCAAAAAAAAAAGAGAGAAAGGTTGAGCCTCAGTCGATAAATACCTGCTTGATTTTTTATTTTTTTTACTTTATGGGTTTTTCTTGTATTTTTTCACTCCATCTCTCCTCCTCGTCACCTCTTGTCTCTTTCCTTTTTCTATCCCCCAGCCCCTCCAGCTCGTGCATCTTTTAAAACCTCATGCTAACCGAGAGCAGCCCGTCCCGTTGACCTTGATTAAAGCTCATAGAGCCACAAATTACTCATCGCGCTGTTTTGGGACGAAGCCTGAGCTAACACTAAGTGGAGTGGAAAGAAGTGTTGTAGCGTAAATGCTAACGCTAACACACCAGCTCTACTGTGACAAATGCCTGCGTGCTCCTCTTATCCATCAGGCTCCAGCCAGCCATTGATCATTGTTTGGACAGAGATTTAACAGACACTTTCCTGTGCAGGACACACACAAACACACAGAAACATATCGAGGAGCATATATATATATTTATTTATTTTCTAGAGAGCTAAAATAAATGTTGAGTAGGCTGGCAGCTTCGTGAGTGGAGTACAACAATGTTTTACTTGTGTGTGGGAGGAGAGTAAAATGGAGCTGCTGCTCTTACTTTGGCAATAAAAGACCACTTGAGTGTGCAGCGACAGATAGAGTGCATGTGTGTGTGTGTGTGTGTGTGTGTGTGCGCGTGTGTGTGTGTAAACTGCACACCCTTTTCCGTGTAGTGCAAGGTTAGGAGAAGTTAAATGCTTTTGCAAGGGGATAAAGGACACGTAGTTCAAGAGCTTCAGAAACAGACACTTCACCTGCAGACATGTACTCACATTACAACTGAACAAGGACGCATCACCCACACAGACACCCAAACTGCAAAATAAAATAAAAAAATCTCCATCTTATCAAGTCATTTCTGTCTATAACTGAGTTCTGGATCAATTCATAGCTATGCTAAAAAATATGGGAGATTTAAATCAATATGTCAAAAATCAATATCTGTAGAACGTTAAACTTAAAGGATCATTGACAAAAGTAACTTCATAATAACACACATGTAAATTAAAACGCCGTCGCTGTGTGTTTGTCATCCATCAGTCTGACTGTACTATCAACATTACTGCTCCCACACAAACATTATTACACACAGTGAATACGAGGCACTGTGGTAAAAATAGCAGCGCTCGTGCACGAATATCTGTGAGTTTATCTGTAATGAAACTGCATCTCGCCTCGTGTTAATGAGGACAGTAGAAGTACAAACGTGTGTGTGTGTGTGTGTGTGTGTGTGTGTGTGTGTGTGTGTGTGTGTGTGTGTGTAGTTTAACCTCTGACTCTGAACCTGATCTACAAATCCTGAACCTTCAAGGCAAAACGACCTCAGAGTATAAACATTTCCTCCTCCTCCTCCTATTTTTTTTTTTTCTTACGGCGTCAGAGCGAAGGGTGTGAACTGAATAAAAATGAGGGGATGTGAAAGAGAAGAGGAGGAGGAGGAGGAGGAGGAGGAGAGATGGCTGCAACCTTGGAAAGAGACAAAAGGAGGAGAGAAGAACAAGGGAACAAGGACAAACTTAAGTGTTGTTTTTAAGGGGAAGGGTGAGAAAAGGAAGGAGGAGAGAAAGAAGGAGGGAAGAGGGAGTATGAAAGAAGAGATGGATACAGATATTAAAAAAAGGAGGTGAAGCGAGGCGGGATCAGGTAGAAGAAACAACATCGGTCGATATGTTGGTGTATGTTTCTTTTTTAAAACGATATTACTTTGTGTGTGGCCATGGAGATTGTAACCAAAGCAACAACAACAACAATAATAAAAAAACAATCAAGAAATGTAAGCACACATACCTCGGCCCTGGGGGAGGAGAAGAGGTCCGCACTGGGTTTGACTGTCTTCCTAAAAGACAAAGAAAGACAGAGATAAGAGGACAGATATAGACTCAGTGAAGACGCAGGTGGATCAATAACAGGATGCATTAATCCCCCGAATTCAACCAATTTACCTTTCAAAGTCTGGAAATTTGACCTCCAATTAAAAGCTGCCGTCAGATCCAATCGGTTTATTTTTAGCCACGTTAGCAGCAGTAGCTTCAGGGATGGAAATGTTGGTCCGTCAGCTCGGCCACGTTTAAACGATTTTTAATATTTTAACGGTAAATTATTTCAAAGTGGCGTATCTCACAGAAATAGATCAATTATCGTCAACATTAGACAAATTTTTGGTGATTATTTTTTTTTTTCGTAAGAAATATAGAAGATGAGACTAAAACTCTTCATATCAAGAAAATTCATCGTTAAAAAACATAAAGTATTAACTGTTACCTATGTGACAAAATGGTTTCACAGCTGTAGGACAAGAACAGCATCAAATATGTGGCAACGCAGAAAAGAGGAAATGTCACAGTTCTTTGTAACATCCAACACAAACCGATGAAAAAAAAAAAGACAGGTAAGATGCAAGAAGAGAGGAAGTAATGAGAGTCGACCTTTGCTTCATTTCCTGTTGAGAGAGTCCCACTTTACCACATCTCCTTCTGGCGTAACCTAACCACACGGAAACGGGCCAATCAGACGCCTGAACTGTTATGAACGAGGAAGTAGACGCAGAAACGTTAATAAATCTCTCAGTGTCAAATACACCTGTTCTTGCCTCCATCTCTTCCTCTCTACTAGATGATTATTATTATTTTTTTGGGGGGAAAGCAGCTGATTGTTCTGTATTTTACATCTTTGGATTCGAAGACGTTTCAGCTTTCATCCAAAAGGCTTCTTCACTTCTAACCTGATGATGGCTATGAATGGATCGATCTGTCTGCTACAGACCATCCTGCCTTGAGGTCTCATCCCAGGAAGTCTAACTGCTCGTCAACATCAGAGCAGGTTTCATTCTCTGGATCATGTGACCACAACGACTCTCATTTTAGTTCACACCTTGAAAGGTGACCCATGTGACCCTTTGTTACCGAATGAGGGTGTGGCATACAGCCACAGAGGGTGCAGGGCTTACACTTTGCGAGTAGGCGGGCGGAGACGCCTGAGGGCTTGTGGTTGGTGTTGGCTGTCCAGATCCGTCTGGTAGAAAAACATCCTGACAGCCTCGTCGAGCAACAACCATGTCGGCAGACCCAGCAACTTCTGGTAGAGGACGAGAGAGGGAGAATGGGATGGGAAGAGGTTGGAAGACAGGGAAATAACGGAAGATTGAATTTGATGTAAGGAGAGTGGGAGTTTGATGGAAGAGGAGAAAAGGAGAAGCAGGGCGGTGGGAGAGTCAGAAGGAGCGGATGAAAAGAGACAGATTACAAGGCGAGCGAAGGCAAGAGAGTGAGAACCATGTAGGTTGCAGGAGAGAAAAAAAAAAGAGTAAAAGCAGAAAAGAGAAGTGAGTGAGTGGGAGAGCGAGAACCTGATTGTGTTTTTCAGCGATGGAGCAACGTTAAAAACATGTCAAAAGTCCCACAACTACAGTCAGTCAGACGTGATGTGGGCACAGGGCAAAGCAAAGAGAGGAGAGCAGCAACGCCTACACGTAGAGCTGCAAACTACTGCTGAAATATCCAAGTCAGCGCTTCTCCACCCACAGCGTGGTTCAGCCCACATGTTGGAGGCTACTGTACTGCAAGCTGCACACGATACCAAACATGCCAACTACTCTGTTCCTTATTGTACAGAACAAAAGGCTCCACCGTGCATGAGATGAAATGTGATTACCTTCATGTACGTGTTGAGTTCAGGGATTCGGCTCTCTGCAATCTCCTTTTTGTTGCCGATGAAGACTTTTCCTGAAGAAAGAAAGACAACAAATTTACACCAAAAACAAAAGTCATGACGTCACCATGCTAACATGCTCAAAATGAACATGCTCAATGTTTGTACCATGTTCACCATCTTGATTTAGTGCTAGCGTGCTAATATTAGCAATATTAGCACTTGAGTGCGGTACAGCTGAGGTTGATGGGAATGACGGGAGTTTTGCAGGTTGTTTGGTTCGTAAATCAAAGGAATTGGACAAATTAAAACTTTGACTTGACGCTGGCACTTGTTGAAAAGTGTTCAAGGTCTAATCATGGCTTTAAAAATCTGGTGTGAAAAAAAGGGCGTGTACGTATATTTCTGGTGTTTCGAGTTGAGTTTTGGCTTCTGATGACGGTTAAGTTTTTACAAGATCATCGTATATTACAGCAGTGTGTGAAGTTAACAGTCGACAGATGTTAAACTGACAAATATTCCTCTAGAAAAAGAAAAAAAGAAAAACCAAAGATATAAATCATTTCATCTCTAATATCACACCAGTCAAAAATGATGAGGCACAACTCAGAGTCCTAATGCTCTAAATCAGGCCTCTCAACGATTCATCCAACACTGCTGTTAAATCAAATTTAGCACAGTCCTAATGACCCTCAGCCACAATATCCAGCCCTCTCTCTTCTCTCTGTTTCTCTCATCTCATTCACTCTTGAGCTCGATCGCTCGCTCAAATTCACCGATTTGCTCCCTTACCGATGAATCATTCGCTCATTCGCTCACTCGCTCACCTCTCTCCAGCTCCTGCGGTCTCCTCTGACCTTGAGTTTATCACGTTAAAAGGTTTCTGTTTATCTGTGTTTACATGTTTAACCCAGATAATAATCATGTGGATATACAGTATATAATGGAGTAATAATACATTAATATCAATAGATATTTTGCAGTAATTGAAAACAATAACATATATATAATATTTGTATCTGTATATTTAAGCATTTTGGGGGAAAAAATGATATCAGTCCATTAATTGTTTCATTTTGACCAAACAAGCATTTATCCTTCTCTGCTAGTGTCCTTTCTGCTCCTACCCATCACCCGTCTCCCCCTCTGTCTCTCTCCTCTCTCCCCCCCTCCCATCTCTCTTATTCCCTTTCCATCTTGATGAGATTTGGCACCGCAATTAAACCCATCAGATCTAATATTATCCAGCACGCTCCTCAGTGGCAGATGCTAAATCAGAGCTTGTAGAAAAGTAGAACTTTCCCAATATAGAACGTGACAATGAGGAAAACTGCTTTAAATCCTCAACTCACTATATAGATGAAGAAGATAGAAGATAAAGGCGTCGCTGGCGTTGCTGCTCGACTATGAGTCTACAATAATTCAAAAAATCAAACGTGTATTAAAGAGTCCTGTTAGATTTCATTATGACCTTCAGTTCCTGATTAACATCTGCGTGTTAGCATCATCACTGTTAGCATGTTAGCATACGTGCATGAGATAACAAAATTAGTGTGTTTTCATCGTATGAATGCGTTTTTTAATTTTGGACTTTAAAGTATCTAAAAAAGTTTGTCTGTAACGTTTGTATAAAGATATAAGATCCTGTTTCAGATTACTGCTCTTCTACAGAGACGCTGATGTTGAACATTAAACAATAAATATATGTGCGACTTGAGTGTGATTATAGTGCAACGCAACTCGATTCTCCATCTATACACACACACACACACCTCGCTCTGTCCTCATCTCTTCTAAACCAATGGTCCAAGCCACAAATTCAGAGGCTTCGGGCTTTTATTGGTGCAGATGTTGGTTTCCAGTCTTCGATAATCAATACTGACACTGACGGCGGCTCCCAGACAGACGGACTTATGGGAAAACAACGAGCTGGAGAATAAAACTGGAGGACAAGAGGACAAACACGGACGCACTAACTGAAGCCTGAATATACAGTATGCTTGTGTTCATTTGAAGGATTACATGATGTCCTGTCGGCTGAGAAGGAACCAATGACTTTTCTTCCTCAGACTTCCCGTTAATTTAAGATTAATGTCCTGACATGTTCTGGTGGTTTTGTTTCTTCATCCTCGCTCTTATTTCTTCTTACACAACTGAACTGAAATGCCATCTCGCAACTTTACATCACAATGCTGTTCATGTGTCCATCACCAAGTAAGGAAATGGGGTTTTTTTGCACACCTGCAGTTCGTTTGCTCTGGTCTGAATCGGTAGATGGTTCGGTTGAAGCCCAAATAACAACGAGGCGACAGACTTTATTTATTATTCAGGTCAAATCTCAACTTATTGTCCAGGTAGCTGCTGGCAACTGTTGGTTTCGCTCATCTGCATTCGTTTGTGACTGGACTCAGGTCGGAGAAAGGGGATCGCTGGAGGTGTACGGTGCTGCAGAACAAACGTTGTGACAGATGCATTGTGGGCCATGAAACTAGTTTTAGGTTGGTGAGAGTTCACCACGCTTGTATGATATCTATAATTTCTTGCTCCAGTTTCACGGAGGATTGCTGGTCTTTTGAGGTCCTGGTAAGCCATTAGGTACTTACTGTATGTCTCCCAGTTATTATGGGATAGCTCAGGTAAAATGGAGATTGGACATTTGTTTTTTTTAACCCTTTCAGTTTGTGTCTGTGGCCTTCATCTGTCCTATTATCTATCTGCTCCTTTCTATCAGAGCTTTAACCCAAAATGCTTCAAAAGATCCAATTAAAATTATATTCGACTCATTGAGTTCCATATTTTGTGAAGATGTTAACCCTAATGACTAATTATGCTTTACAAAATCATCACGATCCTTACAAAGTGACTTTCAAACACTTCCAATTGTCATGAATAAATATTTCTCACAGGAGAACAAGTGTTTTCTGTGCTCAGCTTCATGTTTTTATGTAGCAGCGTGTGCCTAAAATATGCCGTTATTATACCCTTGTGGTTTGAGTAGAATTGGATTTACGGAAAAGTGATTTCACACCAAACTTGGGCTAAACTGTAATCAAATCTGTAAGGAGCACAGCAGTAATTAATCCGTCGCTACGTCCTCATTGATTTCACGTACAACTGATGATGAAATTCAATCAGGCCTCGATCCGTCCGTTTTTAAACTCTCGGGGGAACAAAAACAGAAATGTGTGTTTGATTTGTTTTGTCTGACTTGATAAATCTGAGCAGAGCAGGGTTTCAATTCTTCTGGCCTCAGGGAAGAAATTCAGCCAGCTGTCAGTATAAACTCGGTCATGCATACGAAGGGGAGCAGGATGAGTTTGCATCTGGAGGTGAAGGTTACAGAGTGACAAGGCAGAAATGATGCAGTAAAGTTCAGTCTTTCCTCTGTATTCAGTCCAATCTGTCACCACTGGGAAACAGCAGCACTGCTGAGTCAGCTATATCTCTCCAAACCAAAAACAAATGACTCACAGTCTTTAATATAATTCATGTTTTCAGGATAGTAAAGGAATCTAAAGGAAACAAAAAAAACTCATTTTATTTCCTGGCTGTCACTTTGACCTTTGACCTCACAGGTAGCCGTGTACTAAAATTAGGAAATGAGGCTCCTCGCTGGTGCACGTCTTGTGAAAGTGTCAGTAAATCACACCTTCAACGTCAAATACCAAAGTTAAATTTTACTTAGAGCCCACTGATCAATAAATAATGAATAATTCCCCAAGTTTGCAAATTATAAACCGTATTTGTGAATCATGCGACCTGCGTCATCTGTCATCAGAGTATAATGTGGATCAGTTTTGTTTTGTTTTTTGCTGGAGTCCTTTGACTCAGCACCACTTCTCTGCAAGCAAAATCACTCATTGAAATGAATGAGGAGGATGCATTTTATTCACATATGAGGATCTGCAAACAGCAAATATTTCCTTAAGAAGTGACTAACACGATTAATTGATTATAAAAACTGCTGCCGATTCATTTTCAGTCACGATCGATACACTATTTGGAGCATTTTTTTAAATTTCCTTATTGTCTGGCAGCAGCTGCCTTCACATAAATCTGCGGTTGAGGTAATGTGGTCGGCCCCGGGCGGTGTTTATCACACGGAGAAAGCAACTTAACAACGCTGGAAATGAGAGAGCGTGACAGTTCACATAGCTTGTGTCATTCCTGTCAGACGTGAAAAGATCCAGATCTAAATTAAACGCTATCATGTCCGTAGAGCTGCAGGGCGCCTGACAAACATGTATTTGAACAATGTGAAATGTGACACCGTTGTTGAATATGTGTAATGCATCCGCATACCGCTGCAGGTATCAGTGCTGCGGACTCACCTGGAATACTGGGCAGGATGCAGGTGTTGGGACCAGGTTTGTCCGGGTCTTCAGGAGAGTATCTGGACTCGAGGATCTGATGGAGATTGAAAAACTCTCTGTACCTCCTGTAGATCAGATACTTACTCCTTCCTTTAGTCTTCACCTCGATCACAAACATCTGGGAGAGAAAACAGAGACGTGACTGTCGTATTCTCGTCTCTGTTAAAAGGTCGTGGCCATTTTTTGTTTTGTTTTTTATTGAATTAAAACTGACATAGTAGTCAATGAAGCCTTTTTTCTCCTCTGTATCAGCGATGGTGGCGGTGATGGGGATGTCATCAGGCAGCTGATCGAAGTCACTGAATAACAGAAAGAAATTAAATATACATCAAAAATACATTAAAATGTTTATTCTTGTCTTTTTTTTCTTTCTTTTACTTATTTTTGGTTTATTATGACTCATTTTTTATCTCTAGTTAAATGTGTTTTTCTGCATGTTCCTGTTTAGAAGAATTAAAATCAAAAACAAAAACACGTCTGGTTTTATCATCCTGCTGTAATTCAGGTGCAGAGTTTATTATTCATATAATAATAAACTCCAATTATTAATCTAATAATAAATTTATAGATTACCGATAGATCGATCAAATACATGATGCATTGTTGGTTTTTCTCGTGTTTCAGACTCACCTTTCATCTCGTAACTGCTGCGGCAGCGACATGGTTTTACGCGGAGGAATCGACTGCGTAAAAACAACAACAACAACAACAATAACAAACAAACAAACAAAAACGAGAGAAAAAAAACTTCTATGCGGAGAAAAACTTACTCTAAGGTTTCTAACAAAGACAAACAGGCGGCACTGACTCTCTCTGCGTGTGCGCAACAGTCTGTAGGCGCAACTGTGCGGAAACAGGTAACAGGAAGCGAGAGTTCCCCAAAATAAATAAACAAATAAAATCAGATTACTGTGTCCTCGTTTGGCACAGATGTAGTGATGGTGGGAGAAAGTTAGAGAAAAAATTATGTTATTAACAACAACAATAATAATAATAATAAATAACAATAATAATAATAAATAAATAAATAATAAAAATAAAAATAATGTTGATTTGTGCCTCTGATTGCATCTTGCAGACATTTTGGTTTCATCCTAAATGTTTGTAAATTACTTTTGTTTTGTTTATGATGCTCAAAGCTTTGATATTTAAAACATTGCATTTCTTTTTCCAGATTGTTGTTAATCCACAGAGAGTTTTTTAACTGAGATTAACTGGATCTAATCCAAAAACACAAACCTGTAATCTGACTCAGATTAGTTTGTACTTCAGCAGATTCTCATGCAGGATGTTGTAGTTTCACATATAGAGAGGAGTTGTTAGAAACTAATGCTTCTTGTTATGTTTACCCGTATTGATTGTTGGTTTAGTTGGTGTCTCCTCCACCCGTTTACTGGATGTTTCTCTCCTCACATTTCTTCTTCTTGCGCTTCTTTTTTTTCTGAAGCAGAAAGTTTCACATTCTCCAAATCTCTAGCGTTGGTAAAACAACACACGCCTTTAAACAAACACGCCACGCCACAGCGCTGACCTTTCACCTTTCTTTTGACATCGATACTCAGACACTTGAAAGTGATCTGAGGGGGGAAATAATTGGGACAAAGTCCAAAAACACAGATCCAACATTGAAATCTGCAGCGATTAAAGTCGTTGTTGTGCTGGAGACGTGTGTGTGTGTGTGTGTGTGTGTGTGTGTGTGTGTGTGATAGTTTCTAATTAAACACAACACATTTTTAAACTACATGCTAAAAGGTGTGTTCACAGTGTTTATGTGCACTAGAAGTTTACATGTCAGTCGGGTTTCGATTGAGGGCGTGAATACTGGCTTGTGTTTGTGCTACAGAGTCTAATAAATACAGTGTACGTGATTGTGTGCGTAAGAAAAAGACACAAAAGAGTGTAATAGAGTGAGAGAGTGTAATAAAGAGTGTGTGTGTGTGTGTGTGTGTGTGTGTGTGTGTGTCTATTTCAATGCAGCCATAGATGGATCCTTTGAAACGCTGCTCGTATAACAGACCATCGACAGCCATAAATTGCAAAAACATTTTTCAAGTATTTATCTTCAAGGTCAGGACAGCTGTGTGTGTGTGTGTGTGTGTGTGTGTGTGTGTGTGTGTGTACTGTAACTGTGTTTGTATACAGTTTATTGCATGCTAGCTTTGGTATTTAAAAAGTCAGCTGATGTTGTAACACAATAAAGCCTCAGGACTTCAGGCCTTATTGTGGTACAACATATGGATACCTGTTTGTCTGCCAGCTGAAGGATTTACAGTGACAGATAAACAGGTATCAACACACACACACACACACACACACACACACACACACATTCACGCGTCGTAACAGTAGAAGTGAGACTGACAGAAAGTCTCATGCGACACTCAGCTCGTTGTCACCATGTTGACAGCTGGTTACCGTAGATACGTCATAAGGGAAGTAGAAAGAGGAAGAGACGAACCCGAGTGGAGGAACATACATACTGAGACACTCGCTTATTATAAGATTATTGTTATAGTTACAGATTATATCTCATAAACTTCACAGACTTCAACTGTTTTGAATGGATATAATTCTCAATTCATGTGTGTCTGGATTAAAACTGTGCAAAAATAAATAAATAAATAAATAAATCTATAACCTGGATTTTTTTAATTTAATATTTCTCCATCGACTGTGTGTTGATAAAATGAAATGATGCCTTTAAGGTTTTTTTACTGGATTAGGATTTTACACAATAAGAGCTTTTCTCAGGACTGTCGCCGTGTTCACGTCATATAAGGAGGGAAAGAATCCCACGTTTACATCATAGGATAATTCAAGACGAGACGGTTAAAAATATAACACCAAATCCACGTCCAGAACGATGGACTTCACGGAAACAGCCGTATTTGCTTGACTTTCAGACACTTTATTAGTGACAAACGCCAAGTTAGATTAAAGCTTTCACTATTTACAATCAGAAGCTGGTAATTCTGATATATCGTGAACACAGCCTTTGTGGACGTGTCCTGATTTGACCTGTAAAGGCTGTAAAGCTACACGAGCTCAGGTTCTTACTGTACTGAACTAATGGTGAGGATCAGGTTTGACCCACGTTCCCTTAACGCAGCACATACTGAACAATCAGCAGGACTAACTGGATCTAGCAGGGGAATGTGGAAGATGTGTTGTGTCTCATTACTTAACAGGTTGGCTGCGTAACAGGCCAAACACACACACACACACACACACACACACACACACACACACACACACGCACACACACACACGCACACACACACACCAGCCATAACACGAGCACTAAATATAACACTATAAGCAGCGGCTGCAGCGGGGCTTCCTTCTCCCAGTGTGCTCTACATATCGATCTGCAATGGTGCAATTTTAGATGTCATTTTAATAACTTTTATCAAGATAATTGAACTTTTTTGTGTGTGTAAAAGCCATATTTTTCTTAAAATATGTCTGTAGGAGATCT
Organism: Pampus argenteus; assembly: GCA_036937835.1. Taxonomy (NCBI): domain Eukaryota; kingdom Metazoa; phylum Chordata; class Actinopteri; order Scombriformes; family Stromateidae; genus Pampus; species Pampus argenteus. The sequence continues at coordinate 22,635,044 of CM072866.1, read as the reverse complement.
TTAAATGTTATAAAATGAGCATTGAGCTTTTGGTACTTGAGGTTGACACTATGAAATCAATCGATTAGAGCTTGAGGTAAAATCAAAAACACTATAAAACATAATAACAGTGATTGTCTTCATTGCTCTCCCGTCTTTATCCTCTCCTCCTCATTTACACGCCTTTCATATACTTTAACCCATCTATATGTATCTCTGCATCTCTCTCTGTCTTCCTCTTTTTGACCCTTTGTCCCCACTACAAATCATTCCTCCGTGCTTTACCTCGCTACCTCGCTTCACACCTCCCTCCGTCTGTCTTCTGTAATGCTGTAAAATGCTGACGCGGGGTAACTCAATAGAGATAAGAAAGCTAAGAGAGTCTCAGGAAAAGGACGCTGAGAGAAATGAGGCTCAGTGCAGGACATAAAGACTAAACTATATGAGAAGGTACATAACGTGTGGTTCACATGGATAAGACCTCATGTCCTTTTGTTACACAGAAAGAAACTTTCTGTGTCTCTTACAAACATTTAGAAATTAATTAGCTCGACCAAAAAGTGAATGAAAGGGAGAAAAAAGAGTGAGGGAGAGACCTGAAGGAGAGAGATTATCGAGGTGATGGACAGAGTAAAAGAAAGAGAGATTGAAGGAGGGATAGCGGGAGAAAAGAGTGAAGAAGCAAGCATGAATGAAACACAATGTTGTTTGGGGTAAAGGAGGGAGAGATTATTGAAGATTATTATCTTCAGCATCGTTGCTCCTCTGGGAAATCAGAATCTTAGCTCTGATAAGTGTCGACTAGGTCACGATCATCAAACACCTGATACCTGGAAAAAAAGAAACTTCTTGATAAAGAGGTTAAAGAAAAAGAGGTTAAAGAAAAAGAGGTTGAAGTCTTTTAAACTCATTTTAGATCAGATGTGAAGTGTTTGATTTCTGTTGTGTGAGATTTGAGTGTTACAGATGGGAATCTTCTGACCATCTGATGAATGTAACACCAATATTTACTCTCTTTTTTAGCTCTATTTTTGGTCTCAACTCCTGAAGGGAACTATCTGGCACCATTGCTGCTAAACACTTCATTATGTTCCCCCAGCTAGTCGCTAACTTTGTCTTTCTGACATTTGATGCTTCTAAGAGGTGAGGGGGGAACAGCAGAGTGGGGTGATAATTTATAGAAAAATATGAATTTGATGCATCTAATGTTAGACCACTAAAATAAAAGATCATCCAAACAATCAATGCAATCGATTAGTTTTTAGAGAAGAAAATGAAACAAACAAACATGTATGTTCAGTCTCAGTCTCAATTTAAAACTGTGAGCAGTGAGAAAACAAAGACACCGTAACATCAGGATGTCAGAATAAACCTGGGTGGAGATAAGATGAAGTCATATTATTAATAGGCCTGCGTGTGATTTGTTAGAGAAAGTGATCACACTGCAGGACCAATAGTGGTCTGTGTCTTTACAACCCCCACCTTTCTCAAAATAGAGAGAATACTGAGAGGTGGGGATGCAGCGGGTGAGTGGGGGGAAGTGTGTGTGTGTGTGTGTTTTGAGGCAGCTATAAAAGTCTTATTCCCCCCCCCCCCCGACTCGTTGATCTTAACTCCATCTCCATTTTCTCTCTTCTCTCTACTCACTCTCTCCATCACCATTTCTCTTGGCCTCTTTCTCTCCTCTCAGGTGCACTCATCCACCCCTTCGTTCAGGTAAGACAGAAAAATATATTAAACGTCGTACCAGGAAAAAAAAAAATGCACACACAGTTGAATCAGACGATCTTTAAGCTGCTCGATTAAGTCCGAGTGAAAGCTGTGAGCTCAAACTAAATATGCTGTAATCAATAAAAAGTTTTAAGGCAACGTGAAAATCAGTCTAAAGACATATTGTATTGGAAGGCCACCTTTCTCATGCTTTTGATCAATAAGTTTTGATGTTAAAGAAGAGTTGAAACGAAGGTCAGTGCAGAAAGCTCATATACCTAACGTTAACACAGCATCAGGATGAAAGTGAAAGTGATCAATAGCAGGACGTAAATCTGATCACGTCAAAGGAGTTTCTTACACAACATGTGCTGCTTTTTTTTGAGAGGGGGGATTATTATTTTTTATAGGTCTCTATAAGTTTGTTTCGTATGACGTCGATCTTTCACCTCTGTGATGTGTTGTGTCCTTTTACGGTTTTCTACACGGTCATTTTTTAGGGTTTAAATTGGAGGTGATGGAGCAGGTGTTGGTCTAATGGATGTTTTCTTGGCTCGTGTGTAAGCGCTGTTACGTTGCTAAGAACAGGTGTTGCCATGACGCTAATGCATTTTCTGGATGTTTTTCATTGTTGTTACTTTTTTTTTTTTTTCTGGGCTCAGGTGTTCACTAGGACTACCTGTTTTAATAAAATATGCTTTATAAAAAAAAAAAATACATTTGCTGTGCATGACTCACTGCTGAGTGTGTTGTTTAGATTTATGTCTGTAACTCACACAGATCTGCTGTACTTCATGGCGTAAAGTTTAACATGCATACTGCTGGTGTTTATTTATAGCTCATTCAAAGATGAGAATTGACATTTAATCTCCGGTGAAAGTGTGTAATGCTGATGTAATATAACCTCGACTATCCATCACAGCAGGTGGCTCCACTTTACTTGAACACGTCTATTTCTCAGTTTGCACATATCAAGAGATCATATCAAAAAGCACAAATAGACTAATAAACTCACTAATTGTCTTTTGCTGGTGGAGAAAGAGTTTGGAAGACTTTCAGGAAGAGTATAACCTTTTTTTTTTTAATTAGGTCACTCTTTCCTTTCTTTAGGAAGGTCAAGTGTTTTGTCAAGATAATAAAACCTACTGAGGTGCTATGAAACTACTCAACTGCAAGTCTCATGCATACATATCCTCATATGCAGCACAAGAAACATTCACAGACACACACACACACTTGCAGAGATATAACATACATCATGATCATTTATACCAAGAGACTTCAGCTCAGTTCTGATGCCTACTGACATCTACAGGCTGCTGCAGTGTACTACAACTGAGGAGCAAAACTTCCTGCTTCACATTCATGCTGCACAGTTTTCTACTTCTACTTGGGCTCCAGAATATTTTCACTGGAAACGTTTATGGGTTAAATCCCTTAATATCACGTGTCATTCATCTATAAAACAAAGAATACTTCATAAGGAGCGAGGGAAATGCTATGATGCACGAATACAGACAAATATGACTTTGGACTGATAGAAACGGCAGGTGAAAAAAAATAAGAAAATACAAAAAATATGTACCGACAGTATGTATACTCAATTATTGTGTTTGAATTCATATACATTTGAATGGAAAATGTGCCTATAATTCCCTTAAAATGTATTTATTACAAATTACAGAAATTTGACCCCATTTTTTTCTGTAGACATCCTATAATTTACACATCAGCAACTCTTGTTCAGTTGTGCAGATGTAGATTCAATGCTCTTTCATACTGCAAGAGATGCACTGTGCACCACAAGAGACGACAGTTATGTTTATGCATGTTGTGTTTGTAGAGTGCATGGTGCAATCCTCCAGTAAGATGTGAAAGTGCCAGTGTTTAAAGCAGAAGGATGCAAATACTGTAAGAAAGAACTGCAAAGACATATTGTGACAAATACCTAAAGAGTTTGAGATTAGAGAGAATTCATGGCGTGATTGTGACTGTAAACGCGTGTATACGCGTGTCTTCTTATCCTCATGTCTTAAATTCTTCACTAAGGCCTTTGATCCTCTGCTGTTGGGTGTTGAATGCCTGAATCAAACTTTACCAGGCGCACTGGGATCATGTGTGTTTCACCTCCAACCAACAGGCGTTAGTTCACTCTCCAACACACGTAGACATGATGTTCATTTTAAATTCAGCTTTCTGCATTAAACTCTTTTCGTATTACATTCAATTCTTACTTTGTACCTGTGTGTGATGTTCTCTCTGTCTCTACCTCCGTCTCTCTCTCTCTCTCTCTCTCTTTCTCCAGCTGACAAAATGGCGATGACAGATCTGTTAAAAGCTGAGGAGATCAAGAAAGCTCTTGATGCCTTTGCAGGTTTGTAGCCGTTGACGTGATATTCTCATCTGAAACAGACCTACAAATTACCAGAAGTTAGCTTTAGATATTGACAGAGTCACCATGCATATGCTACTCTATCCTGCTCTGTATATGTACTATTAATATACAGCTCTTTGACTAATTAAATAAATGTACAGATTGGCTTTCTCTTTCTCTCTCCAGCAGAAACATTCGACCCCAAAAAGTTCTTTGAAATGGTGGGAATGAAGGCCATGACAGCCGAAAACGTTAAGAAGGTCTTCCAGGTTTTGGATGTGGATGGTAGCGGATACATAGAGGAGGAAGAGCTCAAGTGAGACAAAAAGAAAAGAGACTTGGCTCTTTATCCTGCACACTGTCCTTAATTTATCCTTTACTCCAACACGCTCTATTTTTCACAGGTTCGTGCTGAAGGGCTTTTCCAAGGACGGCAGAGATCTGACTGACGCAGAGACATCAGCATTCCTCAAAGCTGCAGACAAAGATGGAGACGGCAAGATCGGGATTGACGGTGAGAAAAAAACAGGAACATTGCGTAGTGTTGCTTACTTATTTAGAAAAAACAGCATCTGACAATAGCCTGTATGTATTTTAGTTATTTAAAACAATGCTGCAGGAAACATTTGTTTATTTGTTTATGGACTGGAAGTGCTGATAGTTTTTATGATGTTACAAAGGCATAATGAGCACTTAGTTTATCTGTTTAAGCCCATTTATTCATATGGTTTCATTTTTTTTAAAAACACACTCATGTTTTTGGAAAAGTTACTCAAACAGGAATAAATAGTGTATTTGTTGGGGACTACTTTCAGCCGTAGATTAATACATATTTGGTCAGCGGGACAGCGTATGTGGGAATGAGTCAAAGTAAACTACAGTGTTCATAGTAATGAAGGAACATTTACAGCAGAGTCTCCTTGATGTGTTGGAGGTCTACGACACAGAGGAATAATAACTGTAAATACCTTTACATATTATCTTGTTTTTTTTTTCTTTTTCAGAGTTTGAGGGCTTGGTGCATGAATAGAGGACAGATGAATCCACTTTCTTCTCCTTCTGCTCTTCCTCCCTGCATTCATATTTTGTAACTGCTCTAAACCAGAAACAGGCAGAAAAGGGATTAACAGACACCCAATTCATTTTCAATTGTCCTTTCATATATATATAAATATATGTATATATGATCACACATGCTGATGCTGTTTGGGTTTCAGAATCATTCTTAATGATTTCGTGAAGATAGCTTGTGGTCTTAAAACAGACAGTGCTGTAGATGTTATAGAGACTTCATTTCCTTCTGTGTGTTTGTGCATTTGTGCACCGATTGGTTTTATTTCTGAATGTTTTCACTCCTCTTCCTCGTGCTCCTTCCCTCACCTCACCTCCTCTCCTCTTTCCCCTCCTCCTCACTCCCTGCCTCCGATCAGATGATGTAGTAAATAAAATGATATAAGCTGTGAAGTGAGAAAAGATCTGAGTAAGAAATGACAATAAAAATAAAAAATAAAATAAAAAAACGTGAGTAATTTATGTTCCTTTACTTATTGTTACTCACAGCGGACACAAAAACATTGAACACAAATCCTTACATAATGAACTTTTTTTTTCCATGATTAAAATAAATGTCAGATATAGGACAGTGACAAGAAATACAAATACAAATTTACACCAGTTGAGAGGTCATCATTTATAACAAAGGAGGAAAACGTCATCAATGAAAAACTAATATACTTTACAAAGAATTAAAACAACTATTTTAAAAGTTTATGTTTTGATATTGTATTATTTAGTTGATGACATTTTTTTGCCTTTTGTGCTGGAAATGTGGATAATTGACTTTATCTAAAACTGTACAAATAACTTCCTCCTTCGCATTTTCAGAGATGATATTATATTCTCCTGAAACAAACATGTAAATCCCGCCTCCACAACCTGATCTGGCAGCCTCAGTTACAAACGCGGCCCGCTGATGTATCAGTGGATCCGAGGAGAGGATCTGTCATTGGTCGTCGTGGGGCGAAGCTTTACAGTGGCGAACGGGTTTGTGCCTCTGAAACGAGAGGATGACGGAAAATGTTATACTATACCTGACACGCTCAGATGCTTTCTGCCAACACACAAAACACACACACACACGCACACACACACACACGCACACACACACACACACGTAGGCGCAGCAGCTCCTACTGTTATCTAAAACTTAAATTGACTCAAAAAACTTAAACTGTGTACCATTTCAAAAACTAGAGGCTGGAATAACGTTTAAATCTTGATTAGTTTTTATAATAATAAAGAAAACTGCCCTAAAAATGTAATACATGTTTTCTCATGATGATGCAAACATCACAAATCTACTTAAAACTTCCATACATGTCCAGGCAGAGTTTACCACAGTCCAATACCTGGGAAAAAGTGGGTTTTCAGGTGGCCCATGGGGTGATAATGCCTAAAAAAAAAAAGAAATGTAAGTGTGAACAAACCCACTTATCAAGAAATTTATAAAAACTTAATATTTTGTTCCACCTCATGTACCTGTGCATCAGAAGCTGACTCCCCCTTCCTGTCAGGGAGGGGAGAAATCGGTCGAAAATCTACAGAACCTCTTCTGAGATTCTGAGTTGGGAGAGGAGGAGGCGGTGGAGGAGGAGGAGGAGGAGGTGCGACTTCACTGTAGCTCTTGGTTTGACTGGGCTTTGTCTCCACTGCTGGCTCTGCCTTCTTCTCTGGGAGCGGAGAGATTAACCGGACATCTACAGATGCTCTACGGTTGGGCGTGGCAGGAGGCGGGACATCTCCGTAGCTCTTGCTCTCCGATTGGTCATTGTAGGTGTCAGTGGGGTCCAGCAGATTGTTCATACTATGGCTTCTTAAAGAACCACCACTGAGGAGTGAAGGGGAAATTTCAATGTGTCTCATAATAGGTCAGTGGCCTAGATATTTAGAAGAAAGATAATAGAGGAAATTGATATTTGATATATTTGTGTCACATCTGATAGGTGTAGGGTGCTTTCAGGCCAGAAAGATGCCCTGAAACTGTGTGTAATTTAAAACTCACTGGTCCTACAGTGTTTTTTACCTTGTTGCTAAAGTGTTGGAGAAATCCTCAATAGAAGCCACATAAGCAGCAGGGAACCAGCCTTGACTGGAGAAAGTAAAGATAAAGATGAGACAGCAGCAAAAAAAAACAAACTCAAACACTGTAACTGAATTACGTAATGCAGCTCTTTTGTACTCGTCAAGATGGAAACTTGTGAAAAGCACCTTTAATAGCTTATTTCATAGCCTTAAGTGGTCAATATTATTCTGTAATTTTTACAGCTCCAATGAAGAAAATGAAACCTCTGCATCTGTGTTGCTTTGCTGATCAATACCAGTTACATTGAAAGGTGCTGTTCTCTGTTTTACAAGGCCACCAACCTACTGCCTATATGTACGAGCATCATGAGACATTTTGTTCTCAGGATGAATAAAGAAATGACAGTGTTGTTAGCGTTGATATTGAAATGTATTTTGTATTTCTAATGATTAGTTACTCATCTCTGTGTCTGGTTGCTGAGAGTTAATTGTCATAGACGGCTTAATCCAATTAAAAAATAACAATGGTTCTTCTATCTCAGCTACTCACCGCAGGCTGCTGTCAGTGCGTCCATATAACCAACCGTTGCGCGGCTCCTGTACCAGTACGGTGACAATCTCTCCCCTGTTGAAAGGTAGAAGTTTGGGGTTGGATGAAGAGGGGTGAGACACCAGCGCCCTCATGGTTCTCCCTCCTCCCAGACCCAGAGATTCCCCCACTGAGCTGGAGCGAGAGCGGCTGGGGAGGGGAGACGGGGCTGTAGGGGGGGAAATTGAAGTGATGATTATAAAAATAAAATATAACTAATTTACTTGAGTGCAGAGGAAAATACTGCTGACTGTTTTCAAAGCTTATCAGAATATTAGATTATTATACAGCAATCATAGTCAGTGTAGACAGTCTACATCACACCTCTAGAGGGCACTCTGCCCAGCGCCTGTTGCTCCCGTCTGGCCCAGGACATGTCTTCATCTCTGGCTACTGTCTGCAGCAGGGAGCTCACTGAACCCCGCAGCTGGGAAGAAACAACATACCGATATCATGATTTATCGGATGTGTTCACTCACCGTTTTATCTGGAAATTTTATCACAGTAATGGTTTTTACCTTTAATGTGAAGCCCACACTGAATTATTCAACAGATCAACAAACAGACATATCCATACTTACGTTAAGTATACAAAAAAGTTGTTTTTAACAGAAATATAATGACCACTTACTAACTACTAAATTAACTGTGATCAATTCAACACAGCAGTGCAGTTTTTCATGTCACTGTGGCTTCATATGTGCATCAACTCAAACTTCTGTACAGGTGGCCTAATGCATGGAATACTAATTTAATACAATGAACCATAATGTTCATTTTGGATTCAAATCATTTACTAAACCAGCAGAGTGTTGGTACCTGTGCCTCTTGGTCCAAATGAGTAGGAGTTCGAGGTCTGGACCCTCTGGTCTCATTTACTTTCTCTTTCCATCCATCTGCCTTTTGCTGGAGAGATGCACCAGTCTGAAAACAGATGAGTGAGGTGAGCACCTCATTAAACCTGCATCTGACTAGCCAGCAACAAAATGAACAGAAAAGCTTTATGTTAATGAGACAATCGAAACTGAGACCTGCAATTAACATGTCATCACATGAGTGGAATAACAATGCTGGACAACGCAGTTGTTGTATGACGCTGGTGTGTGTGTGTGTGTACCACACCTTATTTATTAGGAAGAGCAATGACTGAGTGAGTCCACAGTGTTTCTCTGCCAGAAAGCGATACCTCCTCTCCTCTTCCTTCAGGATCTCTTGCTGGCTCTGCCTTAGGTACTGCATATAGTCACTGTTCTCCTAAAAACACATAAGATTCTGTGTGTCCGTTAACAACCATATGTCTTCATTTGCTACAGTCAAGTATGAGGTACCTCAGGGTTCAATTTTGGGACCATTTCTATTCTCTTTTTATATGCTTTCATGTAATATTATTCGTAGACATGGTGTTTCTGTTAGCTGTTATGCTGATGACACACAGCTGTATGTTCCTGTTAAGCCCACTGACCGCAGTGTGTTCTTTACAGCCTAGTAGATGTAAGAAACTGGATGTCTAATCATTTTCTTCAATTAAACTCTACCAAAGCAATTTTTGTGGTTCCAGCTATATAAACATTCAAATACTGCCATCTAATGGGTACTTGCCTGAATACATTAAGCCTGTTGCTCAAAATCTCTGTGTCTTGTTTGACTGTAATTTAAACTTTACATCAAACATTACAAAACTTGAACAACTAAGGAACATTGACAAAATTTAAGTTTTAAAGATACAGCAACTATTTTACATGCTTTTATCTCATCACACCTGGATAACTGCTTACATGCCTAAATATAGAAACTGTAGACCAGCTACAGGTGCTTAACTCAGTTTTTAGCCTCTTTACACTGGCTTCCAGTACATTTCAGAATTGATTTCAAGGTTCTTTTAATTACTTGCAAAGCACTGAATGGCACATTATGTGAGTGCATGAACTGGAAATGTGTTATGTGTGTGTCTGTGTGCATAATAACCAGAGAGTCTCTGTAGGCTCCTCGTCTGAGCTGTTTCTCCAAAGCCTCCGCCTGATTCCTCACCTCCAGCTCATAAACTCTGCGACTACCCTGCGGCACAGAAGCACTTTGATTTAAGAAACTTTGTAGAGTAAATAAAAGTTTTCCTAAAAGCTTTTTGACAGCAGTTTCAGACGAACTAATGGATTTAGTATTGACTGGCTCCCCTTTCAGAAGACTTGAAAAAAAAAAGGAGTCAGTGCTGTTGGTAAATCAGATATTGGCATTGTGACTGTTCTCTACACAAAGACATAAAGTTGGTTTGTTGTTTGTATAGATTGAAAATTGAGTGATTGTAGCTAAAATAGCCAGATTCATTAAATAAACAACAAAAAAGAGGAGTGCATAACATCTCCTACCCATGACTGGCAAACAAAAAAAATCTAAAATATTGTAAATATTGTAAAATATCTGCATCAAAGTACTATTATCTACAAATATACAACCAGTAGCTTCAATATGTTGCACCACAAACAAGTAATGGACCAGGGTGTATTCCTAAAATTCATTCAATAACTCCACTTTTAATCTAAACATTCATTTGCAAAAAATATGCAGAATTTTCTCTTTCTACTATAATTTTTTTATAGATAGATAATAATAATATAGATAATAAAGAATACACAAATAATTGTAATACTATATTTATGCAGACCGGGCGCACACTAAGTTTCTGCCCTTTGTAAACTCACATCAATGTACTCCTCATCCAGTTTGACATTCTTCTCCATGGCTTGCAACACTTCAATCTGGAACCATCTGAACTGTAGCGGGATGAAAAACAGTGTCCCTGTGATCCAGACAAGTCATTATGACAACTAAACCCTTCTTTAAACACTAGCTTTAATTATCCGGATGACTGTTTTGTTTGACTAAATCTATATGCAAATGTGATCCATCCTAAGGTCTTTTTTTTTTCCAATCAGAGGCCTTATTCACATCACAAGGGTTCGGGTGGTACTATGAATGGTATACGAGCAGCGAAATGCAAGCTGATACTAATCTCCCAACAGTATAATCTATAGTTCAGCTTTGTAACAGGTCAATCGTGATTGTACAACGATCCTTACAAATTTCTTAATTAACAAGGACTCTGACATTTTGGGAAATAATGTTTTTGCTCTATTTATCATAGTTAGATAAGATGATTAATATTATCTCTGGGTAAAATGCTAACAAGCGTATTGATTTAAATTACATAGTTTTCTTTCCATGACAACAATGTATGACTATTTCCACTAATAATGTTTTAAGACAGACCTTAGTTAAATCCTATGTTTTAATGTGTAATAACATGCGCTGATTGGAGACATGTACTCACCACTCCCTCCATCTCTGCCGTGAGCCTCCTCTGTGTTTCTGATATCTGGACCAGGACATCCCCTGTTTGAAACACAATAAGAGTTAACACATGCATCAAAAACCTGCTGCAACAAAAATAATAAATAAATAATAAAAATATAAAAAATGTCCCTGACATTGTATTTGAAATGTTTTTAAATGTTACATATGAAGATGACTTCTGATAAATGACTTTGATACAGTTCAACATGGCTCAAGTCATCTAGGTATTCTTTTGAACTCACTAACTGGGCTGCAAAGATAATGGAAAGTTAGTCAAGCCTTTTATATTATTGGTGCCTCTGATCTTGTCTATTGTCATGGATTGTGGTTGAACTAATGAATTGAGTGCAGCTGAAAGACTGTCCCCATCTATAATTTAAGGGGGTGTCACTCAATAGGGCCCCTGGTCACGCTGTGGCTCCCTGACCTTCTCAGTTAGCCAACCTAGCAGAACCACATGTGTTACGCTATGCTAGCACTAGTGTATGAGCCCAACACACTCTCAATGGTGATGCGTTAGCGTAATGCTAATTACTGCTAACAATGCTACAGCATGTCCTCCGGGGTCAGAGTGAAAGTGAAGCTGGTGGAAAATATGCACTCATGCATGCACTACACGGGACTGTGCACACACACACACACATACATACACAGACAGAAACACAGACAAATGAGAAAGAGCAGGAGGGGTGAACATCATTTTAGTGTGTGTGGTATTTTATAATTTAGAATAATTCAGTATGACTTGACTTGGCATTAACTTGATAGAGCACTATCATCACCAGAGGACAACTTTTTCTGTAATGAATGCAATAAATTAAGGTTGAAACCTGTAATGGAAGGACTGAGTAATTAATTATACATGCAAACACACACACACTTACCAAGAGACCGAGATGATAGTGTGTGAAGAGCCTGGTCACCCATCTTAGCCACAGCGCTGAAGTAGGCTTCGCTGCAAACCGCTAAAGCTGCAGAACACCCACAAACATACAATAAACCAAAAGCTTTTTCGAATACATTTTTAACTACTAATTACTACTAATCAGGTCTCTTTTTTATTCATTATAAACACAAGCCTCACAGTGCTGACATGTGATATGTGATTTCGTTGTAGGAATAGCCCAGTGCCAGCAGGTATAGATTTACCTGTGCTGCCTAGTTGTGACTGACGGCCTGTTCTTGCTTTATCAGGCAGAGAGGTGCATTAATGATACATGCTGCTCACCCAATTACCAACGTAACATACATGATAAAGACTGAAGGATTACTGAGGTCAGACAAGCACACACACATCAGGATCCACACAAAAGCTTCTGTTTTAAACTCTGATATGTTTTTACACTTTCCGAAGGTCTATATTTGTATTTCTCAGTGTTCATGTATAAAAATATTATGTTTACATAATATAAGCAGGCTACAAACTTAAGTGACAAGTGATTTTAAACAAAAAACTTTCAAGTGTTAAATTTTGTGACTCGAACAAAATGTATTGGTTGCAATGTACTTCTGTATAGTTTAAACTGCTGTGTGTAAATTGCCGATCAAGAATTGTCGATTGTGTCAGTTCAGATTAACCAAAATAACTATAAACAATTGTCTGTCTGCCTCATACACGTGTATACACACATACTTTACACACACACTCATCCAATCAACCAGCTGTCTACTCACCCAGTCACTTACAAACTCACTCACCTTGAAAAGCTTTGACGTAGCTGTTTCCTAAAGCAACAAGCTTCTGGAGGCCTGGGTTGAAGTGCTCCATCAGGTTCTGCAGTAACACACACACACACACACATTAGTCTTTTCAGTTATCACGACAGCCTCTGGAATTAAAATTATGGTTATTATTTACTAAAGACCGAAAACCAGAGCCCAATTTACATAAACATCACAATCTCCCATTTAAAACACTAGGAAACCAAATAGAAAGCTGCTACTCACTGAATAGACAGTTAAAGTTGATCTGTGCAGCTGGTCACTACTGGCTCCCGACATAGTGTCAAATCTGAGAAGAAATATGAACTTCAAATAGAGGAGAAAAAGCCTAAAAACAAGATGTCAGAGCAGGAACAACTTTCTGTACAGAGTCTGTATTCCCATTCAAACTTCTGACGACGTTTCCTCAGGTGTCTCTTGTCCTGTGTGTATCGGCGTCTTCAGGCAGTGAAAGTTTGCTGCTGTTGGTCCAAAGACTGGTAACACCTGTCTGGTAGAACAAGCTGCCTTTTCTCTCTGTCGCTCCTTAATGAGTTCTTTTTACTCTCTTGTCATCAGCAGTTTTCATGGAAAGAGCGAGTAAGTGAAGGAAGAGAAGAGAAAAGGGAGCAAGTGCCATCGATATGACCGGGCCGGGTAAATTATTGATTGGAGACCTGAAAGAAAAGGAGAAGGACAACCAGCTGCCCAACTAGCTGTGACGTAGACTCACACCTACTGTAGAGAAGTGCCTAAAAGGACAATACTCGGCTATATATTATATATTATACTGCTAAGAAGAATCAAAAAATTTGGATTTTATTGACATTTGTTGACATTGAGGGAAATGATTTCAGAATGCAAAAAGATGGACAAAACTAAAATAAAATACACAGTGTACACAAGTACTGTACATGGTACCATTACTCATCAGTCGAATCGCCTCCCTGACTGCACACATAAAGACACACACATTTAAAGTGTAACACATCAATTTTGTTTTCATCAGATTTAAATGCCTCAATTTTAATTAAACGGCAAAAATACAATATCTTGGGCATTTTTTGTATTTTGATATCAAATGTTTAATACTTCCAGGATAGTAATATATTAAATATCTAACAAACAGTCCTCAAATTGGTATAATAATAAACCTATAATTTAAGACCAAGTTGTTCTAGATCCTGGGACACCATTACATTACAATGTAAAGCATCTATGTTGTAGAATGCAAAATTTATGACAGCTCAAAAAAACAACATTTTCCAACAGTCCCTCCTCATGTTTTGTCCAGTCTAAAGATCCTGTTTCATAGAAAATGGGAATTTAAGTCATTGTGATGTTAACTATGACACTTAGTATACCTCCTGACATGATGAAATCATGTATAGTACCAGTCAAAACATGGTGTTCAAACATTTGACTGTTACTGTACACTAACAGTATATCACCACATGCTTTACCCAGCAGGAGTGTCTGTGTCTTTCAAGTGAGCAACGTCGTTGTATACGACCTCATCACCATCGCTGTCCTTACTCTGGCGCTTTTGACAACGACTTACAGTCTGCAGCACAGTTTTCAAACGCCGATCGAGAGCAGCAAGGTGGGGCTCCGACAGCAGAGGGGCAACACTGTGCAGGGGATCATGGGATAGCGAGGCCCGCATGACATCACTGAGACGATACTGAGGCAGAGACAGCAGACGGAGGCGTAGCCAGGTGGACTGACGGATCCTGTAAGAGATAGATGTGAAGTAAATAATGAAGAGAAGAATAAATTGTTTCTGATCAAAACACATTTGAAGTAGACGATTCACACGCTTGGATTTGCCTCAACTCAACTGCTTGAGTTTTATTAAATTAAATGCAACAAGAGACGAGGAAGTAAATTACATGAGTGCCGAGAACAGAGGACGGAGACAATTCTTATTCATACCTGCAACACTGTTCTAACGGAGCTAAGATAGATGGCTCATCTTTGGAGTGGCGTCCGAATCTGCAGTTAAAAAAAAAAAAAAAAAAAAAAACCCAGACCCAGCCATATTAATCAATAGGAAATCTGTGTAAAGTACAATAACCTGAACATATACAAACACACTCGACACACCAGAAATACTCACGCCCTCCCGTTGTCAAGGTGTAGCAGAAAGGTATTGTTGCCAAACTTCTCAAAGGTTTCGTAGTGATGTCTGTCCATGTTACCTGGAGGTAGAGGAAGAAGTTTTCAGTTTTCTGTGCTGCAACTACCAACTACATACTGCTAATCAAACACCTAATTTCTTAAAATGTGAAAAGTCACAAATTATAATCTGACACATTAAAGAAATAAAAACTGTTTACTGTATTGTTTACCTTGCTTATATGTAAAAACTGAACAGATGAAACACTGATACACATGCAGTCTTCAGGCTTGAGGACAACTACAGCTTATTCAAATGCATTATGAAGTCCTATAAGGATAGTTTGTGGGTTTGTGTGTTTGTATATGAACAATCATAAAAACAGTGTACATGTACATGTTTCTTTTTAATATTTGCCATTTTACTGTTATTACATTGTAATGAATGAAATGCAAAACAAAATTCAAAACATTACAAAACATAAAGATGCATTTTACAGTAACAAATTCACAGTAAATTCATGTGGCATCATCAGTAATATACACAACTGTTTCTAGTGTTGCTTATTCAGTACGTGTGTCTTATTGCATCAGTGTATTTCAGCGCCACAGCAGTCAGAGCTTACTCACTATCCTCACCCTTCTTAAACTACATAACACAGGATTTAACTTGGTATGAAGGGGAATTGTAATAATAATGTTAGCATCAGCCAGGCCCCAGTTTCCTGTCTCCTGCTCTTCATCCAGATAAAGCGGGCAGTGATAGACAGGTAACTGAGGGGCAGTCGATGGAGAAGCGTCTGACACATTTCTGCCGTCTTTTAAATGCGAGCTATCTGTTTTAATTTGAGCCTTGACACAAACAAGAGGCAATGAGCAAGGCTGAGGAGAGTGTGTGTCTTGTAGGGCTCCTATCTGTGTATCCCATGATGCCCCTCTCAGCTCCAAGCCACACAAACATACAGCATCCGTGGGAAGTAAGGCTGGGTATGTATAATCACTCAAAACCTGGAGGGACAAGAAGACAAATCAGTTATCATCCTGCTAATAGTTAGAATCAGGAAAGGAAATTACTTTTTATCACCCACTGGGTTCCAAAATTGAAAAGCAATTTTAGTGTTTCATTCTTTTAATACTTAACCTGAAAATGCAGGGCTATATCACTGATATATTTGCAATTTACTTGAGCGGCCTCTCTCATCAGTGCCACCAGGATGCCTCTGACATTTTTGAAAGCGGATAGCCGATAAGCACCAGGTGGATCTGAAGTGTTGCAGCGCCAGAGATAAGCTCTTTGTAACTCTGCCCTCCTTTCCAAGCGAGACAAGTCAGTGAGTTTGAGGAGGGAAGCAAAGGTCGGCGTGCTGTATTGAACACGCTGCTGGAGCTGTGAGATGAGTGTAGACACCAAATCAATGAGATGATCCCACTCAGCTTGGAGGAAGTCACGCAGGGGACTGTGAGAAACGGCTCTTCTGTTTGTAATTCTGCAGACACTCTCGTGTGTGAGGTAACTCTGTAGAGCCTGCAGCCGGTCTCTAGCATGGCTGTAGGCTGTCAGTGTGACGGGCTGGTTCAACTCGGTGCTGAAACATCTTGTTGTTCCTAAAGTCTGCGAGGCCTGCAGTAATACGCTCAGATTGTGGCTACTGATCTTTATTATCTCAGCTGCTGTGTCAGCACTGAAACCCAACACAAGGGGGTGACTGATGTTTGCTGAATCCTGAAGACCCTGCTCCATAACCTGCAGCAGTCCCGACAAATCTGAGGACATGAAACACAGCTCCTATTAACACACTTACACAAACAGTCAGTAAACAAAAACACACTGCAGCTCTAATGCTTGTTATGTATAATGCAGGTTTAGTAGATAAGCCTCATTAAATGCTACATCTGAAAAGCATCCAAGCTCCATTTCCTCCACTTCATTGTCTCATCAGTCAGCTTGTAAAATGTATTATCAGACGGTTGCTTAGTTACCAAAGCAGCCAGTGTTGCTGATAATATTTGAGAGGATGTGTGGTCCAGTGTCTGAGAGAGGTGACGCTGTGAGGCAGGTCTCAGCAACGCTCTCTACCACCTTCAAATCTGCAGAATCTGACACATGGCCGCCATGTACCAGATTGACTGTGAGTTAAAAAACAAAAAAAAACAACGTTAGACTGTAACAGTAAGTGAACTAGTGGGACCGTTTTAGCTGTTCATGCTGCCTCACCTGCTATATACTGCAAAGCCTTTGTCTTGTTATGGCAGAGACTGGCAATGGAAATGTATGCATCCATCATAGCCTGGAGGTCTTCTTGGCTCCTTTAAAACAAGCAGAAAATTTTAATCCTTCATGTACTTAATATCCATCATTTGAAGTATACATTTAGATTTTATGTGTGTGTATATGAAGGCATCTACTGTACATTATCTACATTTTATATCCTCACCAGCAGTGGATTCTCCCCTGGCCAAGGTCCTTATAGGTCTGTCTCTGCAGTAAGACAGCGTGGAAGACAGCACAGCGGAGAAGAAGCTCCATGTCGCTGGCTGTGACACATGGCGGTGACTGACGTTGGATGACGGACACCACCTGTCGCAAGGAACAGCTCAACTCCTCCTTCAGGTCCCGGGCAGAGTCACAGACCAGAGGCAGGGCACACATTCGCACTGTCACTGTTTAGTAATAAAAATAATAATCATCATTTTCATCACTATCATTTTTACAATAGGAGCGAAACCGAGACAGAGGTTACTTGTATTTATTTTTAAATCACAGACAAACAAAATCACTTTTAGCTTTTGACTGCACACCAATATACTTAGTATAAAATGTGTTTGTCTTCTAGCTTCTTACTCAGTGGTAGTGGCAAAAAGGAAAGACTGGTTCATCCTTAGGACTCCAGCTATGGTGACTAATCTTTAGACAGAGGCTTCGATAGAGGATAAAATTATCAACTTACCAGGTATGGAGGAGGATGCATTTTCTTGAGTTGTAAACCACAGCCGGAAAAAAGGGTGTATCTGTTTTTTTATGTGTGGCATCGCTGTGCGGAAGGCAGATAGGTAGACAGAGATTGATAAATCTGGTAGGTCAGTACTGTCATTTGCTTTCTTTTATACTTTTGAACATTATACTGGCCTTATAAATAACCAGCTTACATTGGTTCTTGATGGACCACCCATCATTGAAAGAGGAGATCAACTGATTGAGGTGCATCAGTACTTCATCATCCCATTGGTCCAGCAGGTGACAGTTATTAAAAACCAACCAGTGGCCATTACTAACTGCTTTGTCCAGAGTTGAGAGGATGAACTCTTTGTCACATGGACCTCCAAAAGAAATGATTTTCACCTGAACCTAAAACAGAGTGTTCGTTTAGAAGAACATCAATGATTGCTTACAGCTTTTAACGTGACATTAAATAAATCAAACAGTACATATTACCTCCTTTGTTGTTGCTACACAGCGGGACAGTTGCTTTATTAGGTGAATAGGCGGGATGCTTGTCCACTTATCTTTGCGTGGACTGGGAAATGTCAGAACGATGGGTTGCTCGTGTTTCATAAGAAATCTACAGAGCTCCTCTGGGTTCCCAGCGTGAGGCGCCTCAGTCCCTGTGGTCCGTCCAGACAGGCAGAGGTGGCAGGCGGCCATGGCCTCCGTTAGTCCCTTCAGACAGTGTGGGATCAGTGTCTTCCAGAGAAGAGCCCGCTGTATTAAGGACAGATGGGAGTGAGAGCGACAGGGAACCGCTCCTGCTACAGTGGAGGACGGGAAGTGCAGGTACTCCTGCCACTGCATGTGGGAAGTGGCGAGAGAGACAGTCAACCCTCTGAATGCTGGGATCCTTTCTAAGCAGAGCAGTTCTGGGTAGATATGAGAGGATATCCAGCTGGGCAGTGCATGGCAGGACTGTGAGGCTGTGGTAGTAGAGGAGCATGGTTCCACTCTAGTGACAGGACTTTGTACGTCTGCAAGGCCCTTGAGGAAAGCCGCCCTCTCGGCTTCAGAGCAGAGACGGTTGTGCTGCAGCAGAGCCACAGTAACCAGCAGCTTCAGAACAGCAGCATGGCTCTGGAAGAGACAAGGTCTGTATTGGACCAGCAGTTGTTCTACCATTGTGTTCATGATCTCTGGTATTATGCACCCTGGCACTTTCCCAATAGTGTAAGACACAAAAGGTCTGCCCTTCACAATGAAGGCCTTGTGCAAGACTCTGATGAAGCCAGATAAGGAAAAGTAGTAAGCAGGGGAAAGACGAGACACCTCCTGTAAAGCCTGGTAGAGGGAGGCAGCTAGCCTCATTAATTGTCTTGGAGCAGCCAGCAGAGACTCGTGGAACTTCAGCTCCTCACTTAGATGCTCGATTTCAGCCTGTAGCTTCTTTATTGCTTCTTGACAAGCAGCCACACGAGGGAGCAAATCAGATTCCTGCAGCAGTGTGGTGTTAGACTGCAGCATGTAGTCCGTCACAGCATCCTAAGACAAGATTGCATACAGTCAACTGATGTATAACAACCACGCTGGACGTCAATTTTGTTTTGTTTGTGAGAAAATAGATCCTAAAATGTCCCAAAGTAATTTGACTACACTTCACTATATCATATAAAACTAAAAGATCAACAGGAGCAGCATTGTAACGCTGGTTTGAGTCACCTCTTCTGTGACCAGTTTCTTCTGCAGTAACTGTTTGTCATTCTGGAGACGCAGGTGTTGAATCAGCAGGTCTTTACACTCAGACTGCAGCAGCTGTGTCAGCATCAGCTCCTGGATTTCTTCTGAGCTCACAGAGAGATTAACTACACACACCTGAGCCAAGATGGACGGAGGGATAACTGAGGAACAAGAGCAAGAACACACAGTTAGTCACTACTTTCAGATAAAAAGCTCAATTCTTCTGTTTTAAATATATCCCATCTTAGGATCCAATTCCTACAGAAGTAACATATTTTTGTACTATGTGTTTAAATAGCACATTTAGCCAATCACCAAGACTAATTCCTGTATATTTTTAGTAACAGGGTGATAAATTAATTTGAAGATCCGACACTTCTGTCCCTGTACAGTTGCATTGCCTCGTCCTTACCGCTGCTAAGCAGTCGGACAGGCAGATATGTGCTGAGAAAGAGGCAGAACTCAGGGTGGGTTGGCTGAACATGCTGCTTTAATCCTGGAAGGTGACATCCAGCAGGGCGTGCCAGTCTGGCTATGAATTGTGGACTGGGGATCGCACGTTCGACATGCGTAACCAGAACTCTCAAACCTGCGAAAAGTAAGGCATAGAATGAGTATATTGTTGAAAACGATGCCATATTTGCCACCGCTTTTTATGTGTAACTAACTTGCCTGTCTCAGCAGCCTGGTCCAGTTTGTCCAGCAGCTTTGGATCATCAGCACAAACAACCATCCCACAATCTAACTCCTTCTCAAGCGTGGCGTTCTCTCCTGTAGAACAGACACTTACTGTACTGGTTTTTCAGGATCTCAGAGAGGTTAGGATGATACAGGATCAAACAAATGGCCCAGCACACACATTTGTAAATCTATGGACATACCTGTGAGGAGGCAGTTTTGAGAGCTTATCTCTAGGTGATGCTGGGTGTCGACCAATATAGGCCAGCGCTGAACCCAGGTTCTCCTGCAGCCCCACAGTAGCAGCTTCACCACCGATCTGGCAGATGCAGCATCCTGGAGCTGCCACTTGTTGATACCTAATGTCTGACCCAGAGGCAGCTGCAGCCTCTCAGACACAGGGATAGGAAAACCCAATGTAGGGTAAGAAGATGCTGTGTCAGAGTATGTAAACAGGGAGGCTCTGGGGTCTTTGGGGTTTATATTAATGCTTCCTGTCTGACATAACTCCCTCCACTTGCTCAGCAGTTCCGTGCGTACATCAGGTGCAAAGGGGCCTAAATATGAGATGATTGCAGCCAGGATAAGAGCATCTCCAGGTAACGTTCGGTTATTTAACTCTGCCTCCTGAAGGGAAAATTGAGACATTTCAGTAAAAATAAAATAATTGAAGTGGTGTGTTTGTTGACATGTACTGTATATTTGCAGATTCTGTTACCTGAGCCGTAGCCCTCCAGTGTCTGACATATCTCTCCAACTGCGCTGCAGCTGTAGAAGCTTCTCTCTCCATGCTCTCAGCTGTTTGTAGCTGCAGCAGTTGCTCCTTCAGGGACTCTTGTACAACCTGCAGCTGAAGCTTAACATCTTCTAGACAGTGATACACATCCTCCTTCTGCCGCTTAGATAGTTGCAGTTGAGCTTGACACTCTTCAGCCAGCACCTCCAACTGCTGCTTGACCAACAGGCGGTATTTCATACAGCAGCATTCATACACAGCCTGGACCCATCGGCACAAAGACTCGCAGGCCTTGCTAACCTCTCGCACGGATTCTGGTACAAACAGAGGGCTTTGAACTATCTGGCCAAGCTGCTGCAGCTGGTCATTCGTCAGTCTGTAGCGGTCAAAAAATTCCAACTCCTGAGAAAGGGTAAGATGTTAACCAGCCTGAGTAACCCCAAAAGTGCCACTTAATTTGTAATGGATTCAAAACTATAATGGCAAAATAACACATTTCTACGCATAAAATAGAAAACATGACTCAAGTTAGTGGCACCAAATAGTTTGTCCCAATATAAATGTTTTAACCACATACCTGGAAAAAGTTAGATTGTCCAAGAAGCTGTTTAGCACTTTCCCAGCCTGGTGGATGATTAAACAACAAACAAATAGCATCCATGACTTTCACCACTCCATCAGGTGGATCTCTGTAGTGGCGAACCTCCTCCAGGTCACATGGATTCAGACACTTGAGAATCTTGAGGCCTGACTGGAATACAGGTTTAATCTGGGAAACAAGGTTTAAAATGTAAAAGGTTTTCTGTGACACTAAGGATTTGACAAACCGATATCAGAACACATTATCATGATTTTATCTGCAAATCATCCGTTTGCTCACCTGTATCTGAGCGTGATTGATCTGCTCTTCCAGGTGATGCAGCTTGTTCTCGTCTTCCACACATTTCTGCTGGGCTTCCTCGAGCAGGCTCCTCTGATCACCGACAGCTCTTAGAAGCTCTTTCTCAAGCTGCAGGACATCGAGCATCAACAGATAGATAACAGATATCTAAATCGTGTAGTTTTCACATAAAAATATTGTGCTATAGCATAAATAATACAAACCTCTAATAAATAGTATAATAACGATTGCAGTATGATTTAACATAATAATTGTCAAAAAATGAGATGCAAAACAAAATGTTAGAGTTAACAAAATGCTTTCTAAATTGAAAATGAATAATGAATATGCCCTTAAATGCAGCACATTTGCACAATATATTGCTTACAATGTTTAAATCATTTTTGACTGTGGTGAAAAATAACCTCTCGTGGTATAGACATTGTGGCGGTCAATACTGCAGCAACAATATAGAAATTTTTGATCCTGCTTGAACTGCATAAACACTACCTGCCGTGTCTCAGCGACCTTCTCCTGAAGTCTCATTGAGTCCTGTTTGCACTTCACAGCTGTGTTGTTCATAACATCCAGATGAGACAGAACAGCGGTAACTCTAAAAAAATAAGACATATATGGTAGACCTGAAAACATAAGTATAAATAGAGGAAAATATAATTCTGATAATCGACAGGAATCAGCCCTGTATACTTCCTTTGGTTACTATGTGTATTTTTTTTTTGTTGTGACTGTTTCAGATATTGTTCAGGGTGTATTTTATGGCGCAGCTGTTTGATTTTATGATAATTTACTTATATTTATTTATATTTTGTTTCTTGTCGATATGATAGAGAGTCACACTATCAGATAAAGTATCATCACAAACATGTTTGTACATGTACATCAGCAGCGCATTAAACATTAGAGACACACAGAGAAACAGGAGAAAATAAAACCTGTTCGCTTGGACCTGCCATCGCTCATACAGGTGGCTGCAGAGGTATCCAAAGTGGGCGATGAACTCCATATACGTCTGAGGGCTGAAAGGCTGAGCTGTTAGGAGGACAGAAGCATACCGACATGCAGACAGATGGATTCCTGCCATCGCCACAGACAGACTGGCCTCTGAGTCTTTTCTCTTCACTGGATTAAAAGAAGAAGAAGAAGAAGAAGGATGTATTATTTGTGTCAATAGAAACTGGCAAACATGAAATGGATATGAACTAACTGGTGGTCTGGCTTACTTTTTGTGGGACTGTTTTTTAGGCATTGAGAAGCAACTTCCCCTAAAGACTGATTGGACCAAGGCTGGTACACCTCCACACAGCAGCTGAGGCTCAGAGCCTTGGTCATTTGTACCTGGGTCACAGTAGAAGAACATGTTCTCCACATTAGAAATGAAACACCTTCTAACATAATATAAAGGTTAATTGCGCAACGAACACTTAAATATGACATCACAGCAGAGAGCAGGACTGTGTGAGGACTCCTGCCCACATTCAATCATCAGGCCTTTAAATATCAAATTCAAAAAGACGGCTTTTCTTTTTTTTTTTCTGACCTGTTCACAATTTGCTTGTAAATGTTTCTTGAATGTGAGATGTACAC
Source organism: Pampus argenteus (assembly GCA_036937835.1). NCBI lineage: Eukaryota > Metazoa > Chordata > Actinopteri > Scombriformes > Stromateidae > Pampus > Pampus argenteus. Next base: position 22,611,582 of record CM072866.1, on the reverse strand, counting down.
TTTCTTTTCGATGAATATGGACTGAGAAGTACAGTTTGTTTCTTTTTTGTTAAGGAATAGAGACACTAATACTTATTTACATCCCATCCGGGGGTTCCAGTGTTGGCAGGTACCTCACTGCTGTGAGACATGGTGAAGGGCATCAACAGGAACACGTGTACGTTTCTGTGGATTTGGCTCAAGTACCTTTGTTAAAAAGAAAAGAACCAACAAGGTTTATAAAGTACAGATATTCTTTCTAGGCCTAATCCATCAATGATACGTAACAAACTAGTATCAGTGCTAATAGATCAACTAAGTCTTCTTACTTCTCAAACATCCAACTGTCCATAAGGTATCTCCTTGAGTTTTTCACAGCAGTCACATTGGAAACAAGGTTCCTCAGATCCTCTTCTGTGTGGATCCCGGGGTAGCTTCTGTGGGCCATTGCCACCAGCACTTCTTCTCTGACAGATAGGCTAATTCCCTCATGGACCAGTATGATGACATTAACTCCATCCACTCTAGTTTGACTCCCGGCCTCTTTTAGGATTTTATGTAACTCACTCTCATTACCAGGATGTATCTCCATCAACTGGTAGCCTGTAACGTAGGCGGCTAAACGCACAGCGGTTTTACGGCCCGTGCCTTTGTCTGAGCCAATCAGCACGCCGTGACCTCCAGGGATGAGCAAAGCTCTGAGGATATGTAACAGCTGACACACCCTCTGTCTGTGTACGATGTATCTGGATGTGATGTTGCAGGCTTTATCAGCTTCCTGTCCTTTCTCGTCCTCTTTTCTGTCCATGAGTGCAGATACCTGCTGCATCAGGACATCAAGGTCTCGCTCCTGATATGAAGAGCGACATTTGAATTTGTGTTGCTGAGGCGTTGAATTCAAGGCCTCGGAGAGCTCAGGACAATATACAAGTTTAACCATTACATCTTCCATATGCTGAAGAATCTGGAGTTGCATAGGGTGGGATTTTAGACTTGCCCTGTCTGAATGATTGTTTTCAGACAGAAGAGGTGGCTCAGTCAACGTACAGTATTTCTTCATATCTGGACTCAGACCTGTTGACTTATAGCTACCTGCTGTGTGAACATCGAGGTTCGTGACAGTCTGTGGGCAATGTAAACCGTCAGAGTTGAGTTCATCAACCAATCTAATTCCATAGTGTGTTGATGCTGTCTCGGCTATGAGTGACTGCAGAGTTTTGATTTCATCCGTTGAGCATAACCTATCACTGAAAGTACGCATGCACTCATGCATCCAGAGATGTGCTACGTTAAGCAATGTTGCTGCAGGCCCCGTCAGCAATGGAAGAAAACTTGGTGCTGCATGTTTCTTCTCCTGCATTGTCTCTATATTTCTGTTAGGCTGCCACAGGTACATCCCCTGAAACACCTTTTGCAGGTCATGATGGGAGAACATTAAATACGGCCTCTGTGCATTGGGCTGGAATTTGTCAGTAACTGCGTCAAACAGATTTTTAGTTGCAGTGATGATACAACATGCCATGTCTGCAACACTCTGGATAAATGGCATGTCTTGGAGCCAGAGTTTCAACTGAGGAGAATGGATAGATAATATACCGTCTACGGTTAAACTTGGAAGCACAAAGATGGAGAACAGGCGTGAGAGCCGGGAAGATATCACGTGACTGCAGTGCTTTCCCAACTCAAAGACACAACAGGTAGCCATATAGCTGACGTTTCCAGGACTCAATAACTTGAAGTGGTTGGTATCAAATGTAAGAATCCCTCCTTTTGAAATACTTTGTCGTAGCGTCTCCAGAGCCTTTGACATCTTCCCGAACACATCTATCAACAGGAAAGATATATATAAATACTAAACTGATACGGTTTCACACAAATTTGATTATATTAGATCTCCCTTTTTCCTACTCACCGCACGGGGCTTCATGTAAATCATCCACAAACAGAAGCAGGCCTGTCATTGAACCTGTGGTATCTTTACAGGACCTCTGGCAGCTGCTCAGTATAGTGCGCAGGTCTCTGGAGCTCAGTGGACTGGCTGGGAGGCTGATGTGTGGCTTGTCAAAAGTCAGCAAAGTCTTACACAGAGTGGTTTTTCCTGAAGCGGGCTCTCCTGCGAGCAACACTGGCTGTTTTGCCTCCAACATGAGGTTCAGAAGATATGTATATTTCCTGTACTGTGTAAATACACAAAGACTTATTTTAGTTAAAATATTTAAATGCACATAAACACTAAATATGTATGTATTTTGTTCAGGACAAACCTGGGGAGTGATGGAATTTGTCAACAGGGTTTTTCTGGGGTATTTCTTACCGCCAAAAAAGTGTTCAAACACAGTCGCTTTATCTGGAACCACAAGTTTGTACCGGCTATTAAACAGAACCTGGCGGGCTACAACGTCAAACTGTGGCCAGTGGCTGAAATATAAAGATAAAATATATAGTATGAGGAAAAACCACGAGTTAATATACATGACTGAAACATTTGTATAGTGAGATATGTGACAACTTAAAAGTTCCTTTACCGAGGATGTAGATGCCCACCAAACCCCCAAATATAAGCCAGCAGAAAAAGCTCTTCTTTCATTTTGGCATCTGACGTGTCAGTTCTATGTAGAGTTGCATCTGCTAGGATAATCAGTGAGAAACATGAGTTGTTTAAACCTTAACTTAACTGTTTACATTAGGTTTTTGAGAACATGAGTAATGATCATACCTCTTTTGTCTATTTGTGTTGCTGCTTCAGTTTTATCTGCTTGCAGGAGGGCACGAAGGATCCGACTGAATGACATGATTTCTTGCAGACCACACAGTGAGCTATTACAAGATGTTCCTTCACTATGAATTGCATTTTGCTTAAGCAAACTCAAAGTGCTGGAGAAAAGATCTTCAGACAAACGGTTCCACATTTTCAAGGTCTCTCGATCCACTCTGTGTTCAAAACAGAGAGCATCCATTTCACTCTTCCACACAGCCTTCCACAGATCAGTGCCTGTGAAATGAACAAGGCTGCAACGAGTGACTGCAGAGGGACTTGCATCACTCAGATCAGTGATTTCCATAAGTAGCTTAAGGTGTGATTGAGATGGTAATAGTGTTTCACCTGATGACAGGTACAGATATGGGTCCTCAAGACTGCACAGTGTGGTTAAGTAATCTAACCAGCCAGGTTGCCCCACAGGCTCCCCGTCCATTACCAGCCATTTCACTATTGCCGTCTGATCACTTTTCTTCTCATTCGTGCACATTTCAGGACTTGTGCGTTTACGTTGTTCGGAATCTCTCAACACCTTTGCGACAGCTCCATCTTGCCATCCTCTTTTTTCACAGAAGTAGCCGAATACCTCTTGGTGGGACATGGCATTAGGAAATAAGACCACAGTGTCAATATAGCTCTGGGTTAAAGCAGAGATGTGTGACCCTTCCTGTGGGATACCTTCTTCATATTCCTCTGCATTAGTAGCCATAGTATTGAGTGCTCCAGCTAGAGCACTGAAACAGGTTGTTTTTCCACTACCTGTGGGTCCTACAAGCATCACAGCCTGAGAGGATTTCATGGTCTGGTAAAGTGTAAGAGCGCTGCAAATCATTTCTGTGTCAGAGTTAAAGTGTTTTCTTTCTAATTCTATTGTAACTGCCTTTTTAAGTTGGTTCTTTTCTTCATCGTCAATATATTGTTGAAAGAGAGGAAACTGGCTCGCTATAGGGAATGTGTCCTTGAAAATGATGTCGAACTGTGAGGCTTTCTTAGGCTCATAAATAACAGGTAATAACACAGTAAGAATCGCTTTGACAATAGCCGTCTCCTCCATCAATCCCTGTATAACTGAGAAATGACAGCTGCACAACACAGAAGGCTCTTCAGCTTTTTCTTTTCTCTCATTCTCAACAAGTCTGTCAGTCACTTTTTGTTGAGATGCAAGATCAATTTGTTCTGCAGCAACTCCTTTCGCTTTATCTGAGATTTCTCGTTGCTTTACACTTTGTTGAAAGTGTTTCTCAGAGGCAGAGATGATCTTTTGCAAGACAACAAGATAACTGCTCTGGTCTTGAATGATGAAATCAGGCAGGCAGAGAGAATCCTTGGCCAGGCTGATGAGAGACACAAGACGTCGACTCAAAGGCGCAGCCTCTGAGAAACCAATGGAGGTCAGCATTACTTCTGCAATGATCCTGTAATCTGGATGGGTTAATGCGATGGGTCTGGTTGCAAATCTCAGACTTTGTGGAACCTCTGACGTGTACCTGTTTGATGAGATGAGAACACATCCATAGCTTAGGCTAACAGAAAGGCTTTTCCCTGCAAGTACCATATGGCGTTCTGGATCCATAATGTTTTTGTATCCGTCAGCGGCCCCATTGTTTAGCTCCTCGTTCATGATTTGATTCTTCCTTGTCAGTAACTCAGAGAAGGATTGGTGAATGTCTTCTAGATGTTGTCCCAGTGATGACTGGATCCCTTGTGTTAGTAAGTCTACAGAGTCCAGCAGAAGCCATGCTCCAGTCTGGAGAGCACCAAACAGCATCTGCTCAACAACATTGTGTCTCATGGTTGGACAGCACTTCATAATGACAACCTGTCGCCCCAGCGCTTTCCCTAACTGGGCCACTGTCTTTTTCTTTCCAGACATGCAAGGTCCACTCATAAACCCACATCTGTAGTTCGTCAGAGCGAGAAGAATCCCCATTATCCCCCGATCTGTGGAGGGAGTATGCACCATCACCCAATCTTCTGGACCAAAGTACTCATAACCATACTGGAGTCGTTGGTTCAAAACATCCACGTAACATGTTGAACCCTCAGTGGCTTTTACACTCTGATCATCTGAGGTTATACAATACTTCATCAAACTCAGCCATTCAAAAGACGATTCCAGGTCACACTGCACCTCCGTGAGACGAGATAGCTGCTGTGCATGATTCATTGTAAGTTGCACTAAAGCACGCAGGCACATCATCATGTACTTAGAGGCCAGTGGTTTACTTTTAGACCCTGTGACTCTGTCCCTTATGGACTGGCTAAGGTTTTTCAGTTTAGCAGAGTTGTATGCCTTTATGTTGCTCAGTCTCAAAGGGCTTGAATCTCTCAAAGTTTGTAGAACAACACTGTGCCAAACTGCCTCCTCAGCCACCAGCAGACACTGAAGGGGATATTCAGACAGCACATCCAGCACAGTTTGGCCAATTTTCTTCCCATCATCAGCACATGCCAAGTCTTGATTGGATGGTTCAAGTAGGATTCGTACATCAGCGCATTGTTTCAGCAGCTGCACCATGGTCAACTTTAATTGTTTCTCAAAGTCACGAAGCCAAAACAAGGGATTGTGATTTGATTCCAAAGGAGAAAGGAAGGTAATGTGCTCCTGTAGGCTGCCAAAAACCCCAAACACCTTCATTTGTCTGACAGATGTAACCTCACGATCTTTTAGATCTCTTGTATTAGTTGGCCTTTCACAGTCCACTTCGAGCCAACGTACCCCTTTAAAGAATTTGCGTACGAAGGGTAGCAGTGTGGAGGGTGTTGGGTGAAAGGAGAGTAGTTGTATGACTTCTCTGTCACTCATGAACCAGAGTCTTGGAAACAGTTCACAGAGGGAATCCCGGAGATCCACCATCTGGTTGTAAACAGCTTCCATTGTAGAAAGACCATTACTGAGAATCTGGAAAAGGCTGTTACCATGGAACTTGTCATTTGTCGTCTTGGAATGAACAAGGTTTAAAACATGAGGGTCAGTTGATATGAAATGCATAATGTTCCTAAATGTCTCATCAACTGGTTGGAAACGCTCCAGCTATAAAATAAGAAGAAGAATCTGCATTAATCTGACATGTAAACATAAAGCAAAGCACTGATATTTATTAGTTTCAAAGCCACAGGAACATACCAGGTCCACTCGCCGAATACTGAAGGATGTTTCATCAAACACTTTGGCCAGGAAGGCCCACATTTGCTGGTATCTTTCGAATAAATCAAGCAGCTTCTCTATAAATATTGAAAGAAAAAGCAAAAATCGATAAATTGTTTTTTTCTGTTCGATCTGTTTCTGCACTCGGAGAGAAAAACATATTTACCAAGTTCTTGTAGTGATTGAATCCAATCTTCCACCTGCAGCCTGAACTCATTGCTGTGTGGGGACTTCAACATGATGGACAAAGTCATCAAATCATTTTCTGTCTGAACAAAGTGGATTTTTATATCTGATTGGGGAGAAAAAAGCATATTAGCAGATCACAGATTATTGTTTGTACATATATTTTCCTCTGTTGATGGAGCCAAATAAGTAAAGACTCAACACAAACTAAATAAATGAATATATCTGTATGATTTATTTACTAGATTTCTATCAGTCTCACCAATGATGATGAATCTAACATCTTTGCAGGACTTTTGATTGGCAGTTTGGGAACTTAACATGGCGCCAGCTGTGGGCTCCTCTGTTAATCCATGTCGTTTCTCACAATGCTGCCAAACAGGAACTTTGAATCTATCCAGCTGGAAGAGTCTGCTTTTCCATCCCTGTTGAAGCCTTTGGAAGACCTCCTCCATGTCACACTCTGCTTGTGCATCCCTGCATACCTGACAGAGTTAAAGGTACCTTAAGATAAATCAATTAAGTGTCACATTCCAGTGATAAATATATATATATGTAGATAATTTGATGTTGTTTGAGCCTGTCGGTTTTCACCTGCAAATATTTCAACCAATTATTTCTGCCCACTGCCTAATTTATAACATCTCACCGACTCCCACCTTGTTAATTAGTTTCTGGTGAACTTGAAGCTGTTGAGACATCAGCTTAGCGACAGTCACCTTCTTCTCCGGGTCATAGAGTAGACCCATGCCTGTCAGATGGAATACGTTTTAATCATATCAGTTATGCTGTGCTTCACAGAGCATGCATGTGTTATTATAGACACAGTCTCTGACCTTGGAAAATAGCTTTCCAGTGTTTCGGTTTGATTGTGGGGCTCTGCAGCTTGGCCATTACTGCGAGCTGATGGCTTAAACTCTCCAGGATTCCTAAAGTCTCCTGCAGCACTGCATCATGGGTAGGTATGGTGCTTGTTAGAGATACAGCTTTCTCCTGCCACTTAGCAATTTTCTCTTGAGCCTGTGACACCACAACCTGACAGAAAAATATTTCAATTTATTAAAGCATTAGCATTATTATATTATATTATAGATCTAAATGATCAACTGTTTGTAAAATACATACTGTCACCAAGCAGAGTGAAGTTCATTTGTCATGTTACCTCAGTAAACAGCAACTCTCTCCATTCTTTAATCCACGTTCTGTAACGAGCTATCAGTTCCCACAGCTCCTTACGGGCCTCCAATTTGTGAACATCTGATGTTAGAACGGACAAATCTATTGGATTTTCTACTGGGAGAACAAAGGAAGATGAGAAGATGAGACGGTGGGAGATTCTTTGTGTAAATTAATGTCATGTCATCCAGCACCAAAACCACTGTTAATGTTCCATTTGTTTTCCTTTGTTCAGTATGTACTCTGAATGTGGCAAACCACAATGATACAAACTCTAAATATAAGGAAAATGAACAAATGTTTTATGATTTATTAATTAATTTATATAATTCATAACATCTCACCTTGTAGATTTTCACTGCTCATGCTGAGCTGTTCCAGCTTTGTTTTGAGAGCATTCACATGAGCACACATGTGGTTCAGTTTGGACGCCATCTCGTCAGCATTCTTGGTTGGATCAAGGAATTGTCCAAAGGTAGAATTAGAAATCATATTTTTAAGATCACAGACCAAAAATGAGAACATTGTGTCCAACGCGCTAGACATTGAAGGAAGCCGGTGGGACACGATGCTATCTGCTCGCTTCAAGAGAGAGAAAAGGCAATCCCACAAGGCCAGCATCTAAATATAAAACATAAACAGAAGCAAACACACTGCAGTGTCAAAGACGCCATAAACCAAACGAGATCTGACATCTGTAATGTTCATGAGGTCATGCATGAAACTGAGTTGTACAACTTTAATTCATCATTTTCACTTTTATGCCAGCAGACCTTTTCCTTCAGAGTCTGCTCCTGTTCGGTCATCGTCCTGCAGTTCATGCAAATGTCCTGCAGAGACTGAATAAGGTCCAAACGTTTCTGCATGTCAGGCAGCATTTTCACAGACCCGCGCAGCTGCAGAGAGGGGAAACATTTAGCCTTAAAAAATAATAATGTTTTTGACTTTATGTTAAACATAATTAACAATAGTGATTTTTATTTTAATATATCCTCAACTTCATTGTTTTTAGATTTTATCTAAACTTTAAAGAAAATGAATAAAATACACCAATATACTAATTCTACAATATTCATTAGTGTTTATGTAAATTATAGCATTGCAGATCTTAATATACTATGTATCACCTGATTATTTTTGGATTATAAAATATAAATCCAAGGCAGGTGATGAATAATTCAATTCAAAGTCAATATACGACCAACAGAAGACTTGCAGTGAATCTAAATCTTCTATTTTCATTCCTTGTTAAATAAAAAAGAAGGTATTGTCTTTTTACGGGATCTTTTATTACCTTTTTGGCTATTTTATCTGCCCTGCATAACTTCTAATCTACATCTAATCTTCTTTGTACATTATGTGTTTTTCCTTTTTTGGTACTTTATTTTTCATGCAGGTACATAAACAGTTTTCATACCATAACAGCGTATTTGGAGAAGTCTTGTAAGTCTCGGGGTTCTGTCTTGAGTTCAGCAGTCGTCCTCTCTAAGTCTGAGACGAGTCTCTCTGAGTGCACTTTGATCTGATCAACCAGCTGCTCTTGAACTTCTTCTTCAATAAAACTCAGCTGTTGCACTGGTGAAACAAACAAAGCATAAAAGACCAGAGAGTAAATCTGTCTATTTCAATAAATCACAACAAAATACCTTGTTGTTTCTTATAGGAAAGTCAGATTCCATTATTCCTTCCTTGTTTGGGGCAATTCTGATTTAAATTTAGAAAACCAAGGAGTTTTTTTTATACACAATAGGGAGACATACCTAGATTTTCTTTTATTTGGGTGCAGTGGATGATGAAAAGCTGGTTGGAGGTAGAGATTGATGAAGGAACTGTGTGGATTCTTTCAGTCCAGTGGCGCAACATCTTAATTTGCTCCTCATACAGTAAAGCAGACTGCAAGGATCCCAAAGAGGCTGGACTCCACTGACTAATGAATAAATGGACGTCCACCAACAATCTGTACCTCTCACACAGCTGCTGGATTTCTGATTGAGCTTCCTGTCAAAAACAAAACAGTGACAATGACTAGAAATATGTGCAGGTGTTGATAATATTTTACATGTGTATTGATTAGAGTCACATTCTTGCCTGCATGATCTCAGTCTGCTCTTTCTCAACTTGTTTTGAAACATCATTGATGGTGATCTGCTGCTCCAGCTGTTCTTTAGAGAGAGGATAGTAGCAGCCACGCATCCGGGTGCCCTGCACCGTTATCAAGGTCTGTTTTAGTGGAACCAGCGAGTGGGCCGACTGTTGTCTGAGTGATCGCCAACTGCAAAACTTCCTGTGACCATCATCGTCCTTTTCCCCTGTTGGTTAAAACAACTGGACATACTAATCTGAGTTTCAGCTAAGTCAATAAATTAACATGTGTGCAGTCTGACATGCAGAGGCCTTGTAGGCATTGACTCCAATCCATTAATCGTCTCAATAATGCATGCATAATACTAGAGCCCATATAAATGGACTGCAGCAATCATTAACAGTAATAAATCCATCTCTGATTTCCCAGTTTTGCCGTGAAAAGGTGTCTGTAAGGTGATTTCTTTAAAGTTTTAGAAAGAACAGTGTAATGTGAACAACAGCAACAATTTAAAGGTAAAAGACTTTACCTGTTAAAGTAGGATATTCAAAAGAACTGACGTCAGAAGTTGAGTCCTGAGGAAAACCGGAGCTGAAGACGCTGCTGCTGAGCTCCAGGAATAATCCACAAGTGTCACACATCTACCAGCATAAAACTGTTATGAGGCCGGTCATAAACTCATCATCAAGAACAAATGGATGGATTGGTCATCTGCATAAATCACCTGAATTATAGAGTCACCACCAGTCAGAAGTGCTTCACTCACTGCTTCTTGGAACTGATGTACTGGTGGGTTTACAGTCAGCTGACCATTGGCACTGAAACACAGTTCAGTTTGGAAGAGACAGCCCTGCTGAGATTTCTCCCTCTGATAAACACAAAAAACAATATTCATTTGAATAAATTGTAATTAACTGCATTTTTCTTGCTGTTGTAATTCTAGTTTCAGTTCTATATTTCTCCTGGTCATTTACCTTCAAAATGTTGTTGAGGAAAGAGGTTACATGTTGTCGGTTGATGGTGACGAGATTCTGCACAATCATTTGATTAATGAGAGCAGAAAAGTTGCCCAATTTCTCCAAGGTGCTTTCAGCCCGAGACAACTCTTTCTTCAGTCCCTGCTGGTGAGCCAGATGGAGGTGAATGGGTTTGTAGCATTTATTTGGCTTTTTAGCATATTCGATGTGCAGCCGGAGCTCCTGGTAGGCCTTATAGCTGTCCTCTTTCACCTGGGGATAAAAAGAACAATACTACAATAATGACATTTGAACAGCACAGTCTCAAAAAAATAGCTGTTACCCAAAAAAAGAAACGTTGTTCTCTAAAATGCTCAATAACGAATGATAATATATACAAATTAAACAGGTGTCAATTTTAGCTATAGTTTTATATTGTTGTGCAAAAACAACAATGAAGTACCGCGTTTAGGATGACAGTGCGATGTTGTGATAACTTCCACAACATCTGCAGAAACTCTTGATTATTGGTTATCAGAGCATTCTTGAATTCCAGCAACGTGTAGGTTTGTGACCCATCCTGAGGAAACCAGTGTGTCCCTTTAAGTTCTTCAACTGTTCTGTAAAAGATAGAATATTATTACTGAGACTTCTGAGAATCACATCAGTGCCGTAACTGTGTGATTCAACGTTGGGACATTTGATGTGACTCACCTGGAGAAAAGAAAAAGGCCGTTTCTGAACTGAGATACAGCTATGAGCAGCGAACCCTGCAGTTTGTCACACTTGCGCTGAAAAAAGATCTTGCACACATTTCTACGCCACCTGGGAAAAAAAAACACCAAGCAGGTAAAAGTATAAAAAAAAAACATTGTTTACAAGTTATTCACAAGACATAAAGCACAACTTATGTGCACGTACAAGGTAAAGGTTTTCCGTATTCTGAAGTCTCTGAAAAATGGGATTTCCTGCAAATCTGTCCACAACACAGACTCTCTGTACCACTCTGTCAGACTGACAAGTCCTCCATAACCCTTCTCTGTCACGTGTAGGACCGTATTAGGGGAGAAGATGTAGTGCTCAGAACCAGCTTCATTGGAAGAGACCACTCGCAGGTCATAGGGTCTAAAAAAAAGAGAGAACATGTGTGCATTTATATTATTAATTCATACATAAACAGTGTATTGCAGAAGAATAACCATCAAGTGTACCTGTAGGAGTCACTCTCTGCTTCTTTCAGGTAATAAAGCTCCAATTCTCCCAGGTTTCTCTTCCTGAGAAATATGTGAACTACCTCTGTGCCAGTGAGAGGAACGTTCCCATCTTTCTCAGTGGTTATTTTTTTATTCTTACTTGTGACTTTTAGCGATTCATCTTTCCCTGTAAAACTGAAACAATAAAAGTAAGTGTAAAATGTATGTGATAGGATTCAAATAGCATAAATCAGCTGTTTGCATCATTTTGAAGAGACCTATTACATACAATACATCATAATTATTACATATTTACTCACGCTCATTTTTCCAGGTAGTATGATAACAGCATTGTATTAGTTCTATGTCATAATGCCTAAAACCTTTAAAAATCAGTGTTAAATCAAATATCTGTGATTATTTACTTTACCTCTGTGCTGGTGACTCATCAGCAGTTCTGACAGGGATCTCGGTGCCTAAAGCTGAAGCCATTAGTCGAGGTCCTTCTGTCCATTTTGTGTCACCAATGGCTTTTCCTGGCCCTACTTGTGCTATAAGACGAGGCAGTTCCACTACTGATAACGGGCTGTCTGAGGGGACACTATGACGGACGGAGGTACGACTGAACAGGGTCCTGCCCACTGAGAGGCATGTTAGCTCTGGATACACAGGGGGTAAAGTCACTTGACACCCAGAGGAAATACTGACAACTGGAGATCGGGCCTTTTTCTTGACCTTGGACTTTGGCCTTGAACATGAAGAAGTTTCATCATGGGATCTTTCCTCTGAGATTGCAGCGAACATGCTGCTGATCTTTCTATGAATATCATCAGCAGGTTTCAGGACCACAAACTTTATCGTGACGATCTACAAGATAAAGTTTTTTTCTGGAATTTCTGGAAGGAAAAAAACAAAAAGATAAAATATCCTGCATTAGCTGTTGACATACCAAAAACAAAGAACTAGTTTTCTAGACTGGGATGTAGTACTGTAGCAAAATAATACATAAGAAAGAAGAGTACTATGGCATAATCTGGATATATAATCTCTAGATTTGAAAATTATGATAATACCATGTACTGTATTGTAGTGGCACCATTTCAGTTACTAGTATATAACTACTTATTAAAGGTAGAAAAAGCTGCATTTTTCTACTGAGATTCAGTAAATCTTAATGAAACTAAGTGCAACGTTAAACTCTTGTCAACAGCTCTTGCTAGTGCTAAACATTAATGTATGTTTAGTTGTAGATAAAAGCTTAATTACAACTAAAGTCAACACCCCACAATCGGTCAAAAGCACTGATTTACTTGCTTGAAACGAGTTTTTTTTTTATCTTATATGAATCTTAAACTTAACATGTTTAATACATGTTTATAACGCTAAAAAGTTAGCTTAACGCAGCACTGTTTGCTAACCGTTGTACTAACATTGTTATAACAGCTAACAGTTAATTCAACAGGGAGTAAAAACAAGCCAAAGTTCAGATACAATTTTAAACACAAAAAAAAGTGTGTGTTGATAAGTTAATTAATTATTCAAAACAACTAACTAGCTACAAAACTACGAAATAACAGAACTAACTTCGGTGATTTTCTTACCTGGTTGAGCAGACGTTGTCAACGCAACCACGGCGACGGCTCGTTGCCACGGTAACGCACAGTAACTTCAGCTGGTCAGTGGAGCCGGTGAAGGTCAAGTTTCCCTAGTTTACACTGTTCATAAGCTTTAACCTGAACCGAAAACTACAATAAAAACCTAAATAAATCTGATTAAATCATCTTTAGCGTTTCTTTCACCAGCTGAGTTGCTCTAAACAAGCAACACATGGGCTGTAGACGTTACTATGGACCATAAAATGTGGATAAACTACTTATAGAAACAGAGTTTAATAAAATATTAAATTTCCTTCCTTTCTAATATTTACTTGCATTTTATACACTCACATTGTAATATAAGGAAATGTGTTAAATTTTGCTATTTTTGGAGACGAAAAGTGTAGTTTTTATCTTTAGGTGGTTTCATGGTTTAAATATATTTAACATAATCCTGGCGTTATGCAACACTTACCGTCTGAACATCACAACTGATGGGGCCTAACAGACCTTCACATGTTTACTTGTCACAGCAGGCAAAAGCACACCTAATTAATATCATTAAAGGTGCTGGTTCAGACTTAAGTAAAGAAGAGCTACTACCCATAATTCCCTGGAACAGCTAAAAACAAATGAAATGCTTAAATCATCTTATTAATTGCACCTGTGGTTTTCCTGCTATGACATCAAGGTGGCTGCCGTAAAACATCAAAAAGGTTTCAGTAACTAAACCAAATGTTTCAGCAGACCAACAACAGCAACAATATATAAGACCTATTTGTCTTATATAGAGTTGAAAAACCTGGATTTGACCTCATGCACCTACTCATCAGGAAGTCCAGTATGACCATATCTATTAAGTCCACCAGCCTTGTGCCTTTGTCGTACGGTGGGGTCTTTTTTATTGTCGAACAGTAGTCCGGTTCTGTCTCCCATCTGAAAGAGACAGACGACTTTCTTTCAGTTTGACTTTACTGAAAACACGATAAAAACCTTCCAAATTTGACCTTAAAATGCGATATTAACGGCAGTAGAAGTTTGTGTTACTTATAACGATAAACTCTGATGAGACAGATTTAACATCTTTTGTTCAGCATGTGAAGCCATTTGTTTAGTTTTAGGAGTCCACTGAGATCGTGTGTGATATATATGTGATACAGCACATTAGTTTCTAACGATGCCACTAACTTTGCCAGCTTGCTGCGGCTGTAGGAGCGTCTCCAGGGGGATCTCCATGACCTCCGGGCCGCCAGGGAGAGATCAGGCAGCATGACGGCCAAGGAGGCCTCGAGGGCCCTGGGACGGCCACACACGGCATGCTCTGTTGAACAGTAGTACGAACACTGGCCGTAGAAACAGACACTCCCCACTAGGGGGAGTCAGAGGAGCACACAGAGGAGAGGAGAAGAGAGGAGGAGTAAAAAAAAAAAATTACAAAGGAAAAATTAGGATGGAAGAGATGGTGGGTGGTTGGGACTAATGAGAATCAGAAGAAAGCAAGAACATTCAAAGAGATTTATAATCAGTTGACATACGAGGGTGTTTTTAGGCGAGGTAAATGAATAATGAGCAGTACCAGGGGAGGTGAAAAAGGTACGGGCCAGCTTGCGGTCGGTAGTCACGTCTTTGATCTCCTTGACCACATCCACCTGCCTCCCAACTACTGGAGGGACTCTCCTGTAACCCAAAATCCTGCAGAGAGAGAGAGAGATGAGGACAAAGAGAAGAGACAGAAGAGACAGTTTCATCCACCATTTTGTGCTCAGCATAGTGTGTTAGGTTGTTTTCTAGATAACAAAACGTCACTTGATACCTGTCCAGGTGAAAAGCTGCAATTTCTGCATTGTGTCTCTCAAAATCTGAGAAGTAGTAGAGGTTATAGTTGGTTTCTTCATCTCTCTCCTGCCTGAAGGAAAAGAGAAGAGAAGACATATTCATCACTACAAGCTCAGTGTTTACATCTGTTCCTCATGTTTTGTTGGATTATTTTAAGAGAGGGAATATCATTCAGTTTCTGGTGCATTTTTATACGCTCTCTGTAATACCAGTCATGTGTTGGATTTGCCATTTTGCGACTCACTTCATGGGTTTGAACATGGCTTGTCCATAGTTAGGAAATGACATCACCAGCTTCAGTTGCGTCCCCCCGGACTTCTGCACTGAAAAACAGTGCTGAGGATATTACCATAGCAACTAAACACACACACAGTGCAAAAAACACACACGTCACACATTAACGGCATGCACGCACACACACACAAAACAAGATATATATATAATACACAGAAAATACTGCACGTCTATCACCACCAACATATAACACAGATGAATCGATCTCTACTACGTATGTGTCATACAAAGCTTAATGTATGTTTTATATATAATCTTGTTTACAGTCATGATCTTTTCTGAAAATGTAACTCTCTCGGGTTTACTCTCAAAAAGTCAGAATTACAGATATGAAATCAATCATTTATCAATCAAGTTGCATTTTTTTTTCTCCCCCTCGACTACTTCTTTAATGTTTTATTTTATTATGTAACTCTCCTGTTTTATGTCATATTGGGATGGCAGAACTGTGAAGCTTTTAATACAAAAAAAAAAAAAAAATACAGTTTGTCAAGGTTTAGTGAGAATTTAACAACGTCAACAAATAAAAACCCTCAGAGGCCACATTTATTGTTTGTTGAAGGAAGGAAACTTTTGAAAAAGATGAAATGAAACATTCTTATTTTATAAGTTGAATTCGTACGTATTTGCTCAATTTAATGCAATCTGGGTTGTTTTTTTACTGCTTCTAAACTTTAGATGGATATTGCTGCATAACTGACATGAATCAGTTTGCTGACTCCATGACTATTCTCTACCTGTGATACCGTAACAAGCCAGCTGTTATTTGAGAGGTCAGTTTACCAACTCTAACCCAAGCCCTAATCTAAACACCTAAAAACCTCAAATGATCATTTGACTGACTCATGTTGAGATGTTGCTCATGTATATTCCTGCCCATCCTCAAAGCCTCAGAGTAGCTTTCATTGCAGGGAAACATCAAAGTGAATCAGCATCTGAAACCCTAAACCTGGATTCTGCCTTCATCCTCCCTGCAGTCCTCCCACCACAACTCACAGGTTTGATCTGGACGTACAAATTCCATTAAGGCCGACTCGGGTCCTCTACTTGTAAAACTATTGATAAGACAAAAACATGCAAGATGATGATGATGATGATGATGATGATGTCAAACCTGCACTGACGATGCGGTGTGTGGCAAGCTGTTGGGTCAGAAGCTCCATGTTGGTGTCACGATGGGGGTAGAGCTGCCAGCGGGAGATACTCAGGTGAAAGCGCAGCCAGGGCGGGTGGCTGTTACTGCTACTGTTCCACTGGGCGTCTTCGTAGTCCTCCTGACCAGCACTCACCCTGGACAGAGAGTCGTGTGGTGGACGAATTCATGTATTACCAACAAAAAGAAGATCACATCAAAAATAGCATCTGGTTCTTTTATGGGCCACTGGAAAAATGTAAAGCCATTTAAAGTTCTTAAAAACCTGAGTTCATGTTTTTCATGCAGAGACACCGCAAAAAAAAAAAAAACTGTGACACTTTGATGCAGACGTATAAATCAGCTTTGACACCAAGGGATCTGCTCCCTGCAGGTCAATCCATCTGGTATTTCAGCAGAGAAATAGAGGGCTGTATGACATGTCTGAGACGCTAAAGAACAACAGGAAATTCAATTAAACAAATGGGTTTCAAAAAAGGGGGCAAACGTGCAGTTTTAAAGTGTTACTTCCTGGAAGTCAGAGCATCTTCACTGATGAACTCATGCAAGTCCAAAAAAGTCATCGTATTTTTTGCTAAAACATTACATATTAAATTGCAGTGCCGATAATATATAATAATAGATAGGCCATTAGTTTAAAGGTAATATTGATCCCTCACTTATGTCTAATGTCTTACATCCAACAGGATTTACTTCAGATGTAACGATACTGTTTCATTGGACCATTAAAGCTGTATTACCAACTAAAAATGCAAAGTGTTATAAAACAGTTGCTTATGTGCACATTCAGCAAACAACCGACCAACGTTAATATTCATTTTCATTTTCAGCCACCTGATGAATATAAATCCAGTATCCACTTTTCTAATTTCATCTCCTCTAAACTCTCCTGACTCTTGAGCACCGAACTGCTGCACTACGTTCAACAGTTAAACGCACAGACATTCATTGTATAATACTGAGTACTGACCATATCTGGGAGCTCTTCTCACTGGCTTTGACCTTTGGTTTGACTTTCAGCAGCCAGTCCTCCTCAGGAATGGGCAGACTGGGCATATTGTAAAGTGGATGGTTGAACAGCGCCACCAGCTTTGACAGTCCAGACTCCAAAAGTTCATCTATGCCGACACCATTATCACTGACCGGCACGTTCGTTGAGGTGTTTTTATTCTCTTTCACCCTCAAGCCCTTGTCGAGATGTGTCTGCACATGACCTTTGGCATCCTCATTGGCATCTAAATTGGAAGAATCTCTTTGTGCGGTATCAGTTGGTGACTCAGCGAGACTACTGATCCCCACAGAGGTGTAGTTTGTGCGTGCCAGGTCTCTCAGGATGTGTGTCCTGGGTGGCAGTGGGGGGTCACAGGGCTGGTGGTAAATGGAAAGAGAGACGAGCGCCAGGAAGAGTTGGAGGAAAATCGTGACGAAGGCCAAGGACAGACAGATTGTCCTGGAGCGTCGGCGCATACACCACATCATCCTACCGAGACAAGAGTGATGGAGGAGTGGTGACAAACATGAGAGAAAGGAAAAATGAAAGTTTTAAATAAAAATAAAAAATGAAGAGAGAGAAGGCCATATGGCTGAGAGCAATAAAAACATAACCGAAGCCAACATAATGAAGAAGATGGCCTTGAAAGAAATGCATTAAAGTAGATTTCTACACTTTAATTAAATCAAGAATGTCATATGACCTTGTAATCAATTTACTGTATAAATCTTAAATATGAGGAGAAAAGGCAACTTACACAGATTTATGTTGTTCAAAATGTTCTCCGTCACCTCTGTGCTGCTGTTGTTTCCCTGTGTCCAGTATCCAGTCACTCTTTACCCAGTTGTTTGTCCTTCTCTCTGCTGCTGCTGCTACCAGGCTCACCTTGGATGAGGTGCCAAGTTAAAGTGATCTGAGTATTAATCAATATGTTTACTCATCTCTTTTAAAATGGGCCTGGACAGTAAGAATGGGAGCTTATTCTACAGTTTAAGACTTTGAAGACAGTCAGAGAAGAATGATTAGTGGGTGTGTATAAATACTCTGTACGTGTATGGACGGTAAATGACCTGCATTCGGTCAGAGGTTTTTTAAAGAAGCAGCTTTTATAACCTGATATTTCATATTCTGTGTGATTTTGGGGTGTTGGAGACTTTGATTCGGGCATCTCAAACATCACGGAGAGTCCTGCAGGACAAACAGTTTCTGTGAAGTACGGCTCTTTAAAGTCTGTGTGTGTGTGGTCCAGGTATTCCTTATGTTGTGGGGACTTGCTTCCCTAAGGCTTATGGGGACAAAAAGCAAGTTAATATAAATCACTGATTTTAAAGGAAATACTTGGTTTAAAGTTAAGGTAAGTTTAGGGTTATGTGTTAAGAGTGTGTTATGGGTTTTTTTTTTTTTTTTGGTGTGTGTGTGTGTGTGTGTCAATGCTTTTACATGTGACAGTTTTAAGCAAAAATAAGGTTGGTTAAATTAAATTGAAATAGCAAGAACTCACACTGAAACAATTTATAAAAACTGTCGTTGAACAGCTAAATTAGTACATGTAATAATTGTATATAGTGAATATTTTTACGGTATTATTAGATGTATTATAAACACACACCACATCATATCATCTTTTTATCTCTTCACTCAATCGCTTCGTTTCACCATTTCTCTTCGCTTTCCTCCCATTATCCTAAAATTTATGGTCTCCTTTTATTTCAGTCTGGAGATGAGCTAATGAAACACACCCAAACGCACATATTAATATTGAATCGTGTTTCTCATTTCTTAATAATAAAAAAAGAAAGCCCAGTAGCAATGTTCAGATGACACATATACCCACCCCTCTTGCTCTCCTCTAACTCTCTGTATCCTTTACTGCTGAAATCTGCCCATTTTCACTCCATACATTCAAAAAGCTTTCTCTCCATCACAGAGTCCCTTTTCTTTTTTTTCTAATACCAGCTATTGAATTCTCTCACCTACAGATTCCTTCTCTCTTTTTTTTAACCCCCCTTTGTGCTTCGCTCTCATGCATCACACTCAGGGAGGCTCCAAGCTTTTAAGGAGGTTGCTAAGATACAGCTCAGAGCTTTCCAAACATGGAGAGATGCTTGAAATGAGGACACAGGCTCAAAACTGTTTCAACACAATATGTCATAAGTCAATGAAAATGTGAAAATAGCGACCGCTGCAGAATTTATGTGCCCAAGAGGAATATTAGAGGCTATAAACTGTTGACAACAAACGACAGCAGCAACTTTGTTTGTTTAATCAAGTGTATTGAACTTTGGTTAAATATCCCTGTAACATCCATTTTATTATTATAAATGATTTAATTTAATGCATATAGTGATAAACAATTTTTTTTTTTTTTTACTCTGAGCTGTTATTTAAGATTCATTCATGTTGTATTATGACATTTAACATTTTCCACCTGCGGTAACGTGTCCGTAACTCGACTGAAACTCAATGATGAGAAATCTGCTGTTGCACCGAGAAGCTTTTCATCACTGAGACTGAGCAAACTACCAGAGGCTTGAGTGTGACTCTGTGGCTCTTTGTATGAATATTTAACAACATGGAGGAGACACAGCGAGAAGGAGGAGATATATAAAGAGTGTCTGAGATGAATAATGAATGTAATGCATCGCGGCGGGAGGGGGCATGTTTACTGACACAGGACCCACTAGAATAATCAGAGGGTTGTTATAATAATGTGCAGGTGAATCCAGATATCAGTGAATCACAACCAAATCTATTTCAATTATTAAAGATGCTGTAAGATGTTTATAGAAATTTTTATAGGAGATGATTGTAAGCTTGTAGCAACAACACAAAGCTGGCTAATGGCACAAATATAGGGAGATGGACTGATATATAATAGCTAATAGTTGTGGATTGTGGGTGAGGCCAGGGTGCAGGCTGACCTGTTGGTTCGGGGTCATGTTGTTTGGGTACACAACACTGAGGTTAAAGATGCCAGCGTCTGCTGATCTGTCAACAACAGTCAGGTCAAAATGCCCTCCGCGCTGTCGTGAGGCAAGAGGGGCACTTCATTACATCACGTTAAAGGTCTCACCATTTACACACACAGCATATTTCAAAATGCTTTCAGATGTGCTTTGCAGTGTCACCATTTAAAATCATCATTTCAGGCATCAAATAACCAGATTTGTTTCTGGGAGGATATAAATAAATAAATAAACTAAAAGAGTCACACTTGATTTTTAGTAGTTTACTGCTTTACTGATACTTGACAACTGACAGTAATGTGTCAACTAAAATATACTTGATATGAAATATACATGATAAACTTTATAGATACATGATTGTGGTTTATTTTAGGCTTCAGTAACACAGAAAATAAGACTTGTTTGAGGATTAAAATGTGTTAGGACTAGAATCTGATGCTCCTAGTGTACATAAATACAAACATGTACACGCACTTCAGTTTCTAAGCCTGAATCTTCCTGGTAAATATAAGGCTGCATAAGGTTGGTCTCCAATAGGCTGACCATACGGAGCTTATCACCTGTCCTCCTACACACCTGTTCACAGACAGGTGTGTTTTCAATGTCCACTTTTCATTGTGACATATTTGAAATGATGTTGCTTCAATGCAGTGATGCATCTGAAATGGTTTGCATACACTGCAGCGTCAACCATTGAAGCACAGGACATAAGTTTGTTTTCAATAAGAAACTGACAGAGTGAGAAACATTTTGACAAAGTGTCGATTGACTTTACAGAGAAAACAACATTAAATGGCAACACGGCGTGCTGCGGCGTATCTGCATAACGTTTCCTGAAAACGACAACATTTTCTCAAAGAAGAACAACACAGACTGCAGTTTATGTTCCTATTTCACCACATTTCAGAGTTTATTGTACAATCAGTTCAGTTCACATACAATGGTCCATCGTAGTGGATCATTAAAACTGGCTTCAACATGAAAACAATCACATTGCTAGTATCTCCCAGTGCGGCAATTAGGGATTATTACAAACACCTTTACAGGGAGAAAAGGTGGGTCAGGATTAGTGTTGTTTGGCTCAGGAGAGCCTTTAGTTGTAAGAAGATGACACTTGTCTTTAAAAAGAATTTTTTTTTTCTTCAAGTCGCATCAAAATATATACACATAAAAAATATTAAAAATTTTATTGAGAGACAAGTGTGGTCGCTTTGAGACAGAGAGAGAGAAAACGAGAGAGAGACGTGTGAAAAGTTACAGATGGTGTGGATGTTTTACTGTTTCACAAAACCTCAGGTCCCACTGCACTGAGGACGGTGACGATGCAATGTTTGTCTTAAAAAAAACAAAAAACAAAAAAACAGTGTGTGTCCAGCACACACAAACATACAAACCCACTCACGCACACACGCACTCCCTGAAGAGGAATGAGGATAAAGGACTTTGGAGACCCTGGCTGGCTGTTGGTTTTTGTTTTTTTGTGTGTAAAAGTTGAACTTAGACTTGCAGACACACACAGACACACAAATATTTCAGACCATGGAAATGGCTTCAGACATTCTGACATGGATGGAGGGTTGAAAGCAAAGAGAAAGTGACGGATAAGGCAGGAAGTTATTTTAATGCTTATGAGCCCGAGTGACTGTCGCACTCAAAGTTCCCTTTCAGCTATATTCCCTGCCTACTATTTTCGCTATTTTTTTTTTTCTAAACCAGACAAGATCTCCGTACGATGGTTTAGTATTTGCCACAGTGGCCGGTACTGCGGACAAACTAACCTGCCACAACGAAAACGGAACCAGCGTCTGGCTGGTAGCTGGTGTTCATTCCCAAACCGGTGACCACATCAGAGAGGACGGAGGCGCTACGAGCATTTCCACACGCACACTGCTAGACTTCCTCCAAAGAACATGTAGAGCAGGTTCTTCACCTCGTGCGTGACCTCAAAGCCGAAGCCTTCGCCGATCACCACGTGCCACGAGCTGCCAAATTTCTTGTCCATGGACTCTTTGATCATCTTTGCTGCACTCTGGGAAAAAGACGGCGAGAAACAAAACAGACATCAGTCACTGACGAATGTGAACTTGATGTTATGAATTATGTCTTATACTCAATAACAAAACAACTACTGACATAATACCTCTGTCTTTGCTTCAATATAGACAGAATGGCAGCCTACGGCTAACAACAAAGCTACCAAATAAACATAAACAGAAATAAATATACACGTACCTCATTGTTGGTAGCAAACTTTTCACAGGCTGTAACACACAGCTCCATAGTCTCAACCCTCATTTCCTCGGGCATGTCTGTGTGCTGAAGACACAAACACAAATTATAAAAATCTATTTTGTTCCAGTATATACACACAATTATGAGCGACAGACGTGACATTGTGACTTCAAAACGGTTTAAACTGTTTGTGATTGATTGACAACGTTCAAAAACATTTTGCTGTATGCGTCTCTCGATTGCCGCAGCGCACACTGACTAAAAAAAAAAAAAAATTCAGAAATTTTTAACAGCTGGAATCAGTTAGCAATTATATCAATTATTAAAATAGTTGGTGATTAATTTAATAGTCGGCAACTAGTCAACTTACCGCTGCAGCTCTACATCATACAGACGAGGCAGTAGCTGGGATGTTCTGATCCAGGAAGTAAATATTGTTAAATTGCTGCTTTTCTGACGTGCGTTGACCCTGGGAAATTATTGTTGTTGTTGTTGTTGTTGTTGTTGTTGTTGACCCGCAACAACATGCAAGTGTTTAGCCTGTATGTTGCCCAACTGAGAGACAACATACAGATAAAATGGCCGAAAGAGCAACAGTTTGTTGTTGTGCTACAAACCATATGAGCTCTGCAGCTACATATTTTAGCCAATGTTCACAGCATGACGATGACGCATGAAGAGACAAACCCGAGACCAAAACACATAGTTTATGACGGATTATGTGAAACATGAGCATGACAGAGCACTAGAGCTGCAAATAAAATAATAAATAAACAATTAGTTATCAACTATTTAATTAATCTGCAATTATTTTGACAACTAATTAATCATTATGAGCCATTTTTAAGAGAAAAAAAATCCCAATTCTCTGATTCCAGCTTCTCATATATAAATATTTTCTAGTTTCTTTATTCTTCTATAACAGTGAAATTAATATATTTGACAAAAAAACAGAAAAAAAGACATTTGAGGACTTCACCTGGGACTTTGGGAAACAGTGATCAAGACTTTCCACCATTCTCTGCAATTTTATAGACAGCTAATTGACAGATTAATCGATTGTAAAAATATCCATTAGTTGCAGCCCTGACAGAGCACATATTTTCTCCTGTTATCTGTCATGATAGTAGTGTAGCATTCAGTGACTTTGGGATATGAGATGGCTCATATTCCCCTGAATTTAGCAGGTATGTTGAATTGAATTTAATGACACTTGTCTAAGGTTTCAACTACAAAGAGTGCACATACAGTCCAGTAGCAACCTGCTCATATAAACTGAAAGTATGATGATCTTGTCCTCTGTCCCACATGTCTCCTACCCTGATGAGAGGGAAGCTGTGCAGTCTCTTGTAGTCGGCCTCTTCCTTCTTTCCCTCGCCAGTCCCTGCCATCCCGACTCCTGCAAAAGTAACATCAGGTAAAAATTATTGCATTAACTCCTTTAGTTTAGACGGGAACAAAATGCATTAAACAGAGAAGCATTTCATGTTATGAGCATGGACAATCCGGTGTAGTAAAACAAGCTCTCACATCTGTAGCTAACAACACTCTGTAACAAGACCCGGCTACGAGGTTAGCTTCATCACTTAGCCAGTGCTAGCTGCCAACACAAAAAGTATCGTGTCATGGTTTCCATAAAAATAGCAGGTTTCTAGTTTGAAAAATATCGACACATATCGCTCGTTTGTAAACGTCACAAGGCTTCATCAGGTGAACAACCGTAACTAGCGAAGCAGTTTACTAGCCAGCTAATTAGCTTAGCGTGTTTGATAGCAAACAGCTGATGCTACCGGTTAATGTTTTCTATCCTAAATTCGACTTACTTAAATTCACCGTCGTAAAATTATGAGTTTCAGCGTGTTATCGATACTTAATAAATGCAGGGTGACATCGACGTGAGTAACTTACGAGGCGTTTGTTCAGTGAAAACTTCTGTTTGGCTCCCAGGTCGGTTGTTAAGGAGACATTTTAAACAAGAGATAACTGTGCATGGGAAAACCCGCCCACTACAGCCTAGCTTCGTTCCTATTGGTTCAGAGACTGTCAATCAACTGGACGACAACCGTTAGAATCCGCCCCCTTTTCACCAACTGCCAAATCTAACTTTTTTCTGTTTTAACTGTTTTTTTTTGGAAACGTTTATTCAACAGTGCAGCAGCAATATTGATATTTTCTCTATATACAAATAATTATTAATATTAATTTATTAAATTAATATTAATATTTATTAAAAAATAATTTAAGATTAGGAACAAGACAATTTTGATGTTGGAAATAAATATAAACATATACATAAAGTTAATTTAAAATAAAATAGAAAATTGTAAATATTGTAGTACAACATATGAATACAAATAATAATGAACTGTGTAAACACTGCAACATTTTTAAAAATAAAGATGATTTAATTAAAACAACCCTGCAGTCATGTTTAAAGACATAAAAAATCTGCTTGGAGCAATAATGTGTATCTGATTTCCCCCCCCCCCCAAAAAAAGTGTTAAAAATCCATAAACATCACATTTACTCCTTCTCCCTCCATCTATATACAGATAATTTTTTTTTTTTTTTAAGATTAATTGCCGGACACAACATGTCTACTTCCTCAGTGTCAGACCACAATTAGTCAAAATGATCATATGTGTACAAAAAGTATACAAATATACGTTTTGGAGTAAAAAGTACAATATTCACCTCTGAAATGTTACATATTATAAAATAGAGATTACTTAAAGATATAAGTAAATAAATGTACTTTGTTACGTTCGTCTACTATCCGTCTTTCTGTTTATCTTCCCGTTCGTCTGCTCTAAGATGACACCACCATCCAGCATGCTGCGTGTGAGTAAAAATAAAACCCTTTTTCTATCCTAATCAGCCATCTCACTCAATCTGACCTACATTCATCTGGAAACATCTGGGAGGAATCCCCACGTGGAGCGTTTTGACCCAGAATTGTCAATCTGTTCTACGCACACAAATACACACATAAATCCACAAAAAGCTCTGATGGTGAGACAGTTTATTAAAACTAAATAATACCATCTGGGTTCATTTGGAGTATGAAAAGACTCCCTCTTGGATTAGAGTGGATTATAAATCCCTGGAGAGGCAGGCAAACAGATCACATAATGTTTCTCTCATTTTCTCTCTTCTGCCCTCGTCTTTACCTCTCGTT
Source organism: Pampus argenteus (assembly GCA_036937835.1). Lineage (NCBI taxonomy): Eukaryota > Metazoa > Chordata > Actinopteri > Scombriformes > Stromateidae > Pampus > Pampus argenteus. Next base: position 22,585,858 of record CM072866.1, on the reverse strand, counting down.
CTGTGTTTTGTGATATAAATTTAAACTCCTCACATCAACCTTATTTTCCTCTACCTCATCTGCCTGACAGAAACAGTGAGCCATTAACTAATTGCACTGCAACAGATTATGTTATGAAATGTTTTGGCAAGGTCTCCTATCAGCCCAAGTGACAATTTATTTATGTTAACATTAGTTCAAAGAGCTATATATATACGTGAAATATCAAATTGGAGTGAGGTGATGAAGAAATGATCAGATATATTAATATTATTATTGTTATATTGACATTGAGCCAAAACAAACAGGACATAACAGTAGAAAAAGATGACAAATCAAATATAAAAATATACATGTCTGCCAATGTGATTGTTAAAACACACTAAATGATACCTTAGTACAAAAATGACATGTTGTGGTTTTATTGAGAGTTATATGGGGACAGAAATACACTTATTTTTAATGAATTTTGAAAAGGAGATATGAAATTAGCTTTAGAGTTGCTGGGAGCCAGCTAACCGTCTGCTAGTTAGCTGTAGTTTTTATGCTAAACTAAGCTAACCGGCTGCTAGTTAGCTGTAGTTTTAATGCTAAACTAAGCTAACCGCCTGCTGGCTAGCTGTAGTTTTAATGCTAAACTAAGCTAACCGTCTGCTAGTTAGCTGTAGTTTTTATGCTAAACTAAGCTAACCGGCTGCTGGCTAGCTGTAGTTGTTATGCTAAACTAGGCTAACTGGCTGCCAACTAGCTGTAGTTTTTTTAGTTTTTTTATTTACTGTACAAATATTTGAGTAGTATCAATTTTATTATAACACTCTCGGCAAGATGTATTACCCAAAATGTCAAATTATTCTTTCTGTGTATATTCAGAAATGTCAACCCCTGCCTATTTAATCAAACCATTACTTAGAGAACAGTTGTTACCATTAATATTCAACATTTTTATTAAAACAAATACATTTAGACATCGAATGTCTTCTGTAGACGATTTTTCTTTTAAATACCTTTTATAAAGACTAAATAAATAAAATTATGAAAATTTCTATGAAGCTATGAAATTTGGACAAATTGCAATTAAAGTGCATTGTTTTTACTTAATTCTCATTTGGATGCTATTTGTTTGCGTTTTATTTGAGGTGTTATATTCACGTATGCATGTGTGTTTGATTTTGTAATAATAATAATAATAATAAAAGAAGAAATTATATTACAAAAACTATATTGTGGCGTGTATGTTCACCTTGGATCAAGTGTGAAACAGCTTCTCAAAATGAACTCAGAGAAGCGCATTAAATACCCAGGTGAGAGACTCACAAAGGAAAGTGCCAGAGGACTGGTAGGTAGCTGAAATAAGAACATCAAAACAAAACAGCAGCATGTAGAGAAGGAGACGGAGGCGTTCTTGACAAAAGCTCTGGTGAAAAGACGAAGCAGAAGGTGACGAGAGGCGGATGAAATAAGAAGAGGAGGAGGTGGTATAAAGATCTTGAGCAAAGTATTCCTCATGAGGGGAAATATTCTGTAAACAATGTAAATTAAAAAATGGACGAGAAAAAGTTGAGTAAGGTCATGAAATGAGGTGAGATGAGGATTTGCTGGTTGGTGGTGATGGTGGTGGTGTGTGTATGTTTTATGAGTTAAGGTCAAACAAGAATTCCTATAATATGTGCCGGCCACAGAGAGGTAATTAAGGTGTATCTATAATTCAACAGCAGAAGGAGAGGAGAGGAGAGGATAGAGGAGAGGGGAGGAGAGGAGAGGAGAGGAGAGGAGAGGAGAGGAGAGGAGAGGAGAGGAGAGGAGAGGAGAGGAAAGGAGAGGAGAGGAGAGGAGAGGAGAGGAGGTGACAGACAGAGGAGAGGAAAATCAGAATCAGAAAAATAACAGTGATTATAAAATATTCACTGACTGATTGAGGCTGACTGGTTATCTAATTGACTGACTGGTTGATGACTAACTGACTGACTCACGCCTTCATTCACTCACCGATGGATCGATTCAGTAATGGATCAATAAGCAGCCAAGAAACAAGAAGCAAAATCAGGTTAGAATTGTCCAAAGAACATTTATCATCTTCATGGCTTTTTTTTATGTATTGCATCTTAATTTATTTATTCTAGTTAAGAAAAATATAACTGAAACATCAAAGTGAATATTAGAAAGAGAAGAGATGATTTGATAAGCAAAGATTGTCCCAGTGTTTCAGCATCAGCGAAAAGACGACTGATCACATTTTTTATTATTTTATCCTAATTATTTAACCTCTTCTGAGCAGTGTGATTACTTCCACCATACGTTATTGTGTAAATAAATGTGTATTGTAACGGTTTAGAGAATAAAAAAAGCTTAAGGAAAAAAAGAGGAAACCGAAACCATACAAGACGAAATATATTATGAAATGTGAGCAGTGGGAGGTTAAGCATCAGATCACAGTTCAGATGAGCCGAAAGCCAAGAAATGTTGTGAGTGGGCAGATCAGTAGTCACGAATCAAAACTGTCTTACTTAAAATTATGAGTAACTGATTTTATTATGTCTACATCAAAGATCAGACCTGCCGCAGTGTCTCTGTTGGATACCTGCCTCACCAACTCCATATAAACACACACACGCACACACACAGATGAGTTGACAGGTGTAAAGAGATCTATGAACACAAACACACACGTTTCACACCTTTCTCTGAGGTACAACTCCCAAAAAATAAAAAAAAATAAAAAGTGTTGTCATAACCATTTTATTATTTTTCATCCACCTATTTCACAATATCATAGAGAATCCATGAAGATGCAAATAAGGACAAGCGAAACACTGTCACAGCTTTTAAACAACCGTAAAGCAAGACAGGCGGAGAGCGAGCGTGACAGTTAAGTAGAAGATAGAGACAAAGAAGAAGATGTTTTTTTTTCTTTTGTTTGGCATTTAGAGCCCAGGCAGGCACTTTACAACTGAGTATAAGGGCTGATGTCTTGAGGTATAAATAAACAGTAGTAGTGATGTATTTGAACCACAGTGCACATCACGGGGTACATTTCTATTGTGTTTGGTCAAAGTGGGAATCAAATCCTCACCCAGCAGAGTGTGGCTGCTTTCATCAAAAAAAATTTAAAAAAATAAAATCTCAGCTGCCTTGTTGGGGATAAAGATGCAAATGATGAAGCAGTTAACATCCAGGAAACACTATTATTTCACAGATTATCAGTTAAAAATTAAAGCTGAATCTGGACTTTAAACCTCCTGGTTTTGCACTCCAGCCGTCTCGCATGGATCTAGTTTAAGATGTCTGTGATGCTGTTTGATCTGATGGGATTGATTTACCTGCAGATGAGCAAACGTACAGGAGACCATAAGCACTAATTCACTGATACTTTTGATCATGCACACTATTTCTACTCTTTATATGTTGGATTCATTCAGTGTGCAACAGATCACACTCAATTAGGAATCGGACATCCTAACTTTAACTATAGAAAATGAATGTGACGTTACGTCCTGTGTAACCAGGAAGCTGTTTTAGCCCTCATTTTTATAATATAAGACTAACATGACGTAAAAAAAAAATGCATCATGCTTAGAGACAATTTAATACTGCAAAATTAATGAATGCAATAAAAATATCCTGTATGATCTGGTCCTTGGGTGTTAAAGGAGTTTAGAGGAGTAGTTGTTTGTTCTGATCTATGCAGAGACAGACTGAAGTACAAATCAGTCACCTTCATTATTCTGCGAGGATGCGACGTACCAGAAAGTTTCAGAGTGTGGGACACATTTTCTTTTGTCGGCGACAGGAAATATGACCTCGATGAAAACATTTTTCTCATGCAAATACACTTCATAACATTTCATCAGGCTTACAAGTGAGAGTACAACACAGTTTTTTTTTTTGTTTTTTAAACCAAACTGACTCTGTCACAGTTTCAGTGTCTGATTGACTTGGTGCTTAGTTAAGACGTCAAGAGGTCAGTTAAGAGTGCCGCTTTGTTGTCGAGAAATGAAAACACTGCAACGTTAGCTTCGCAGATCTGTAAGGTGTGTGTGTGTGTGTGTGTGTGTGTGTGTGAGGCTACAACAACGGGACTAGCACACAGAGCAACATTAGCAGGGATACATTACACAATAATACACATTTATAAGACCACTGTTTTTACCAAAGCATGGTTTGCAATATACTGTATAAAACTTAAAACGTACACAGACATTACTCAACAGGATCGGGTACAAAATGAAGAAAATTCATTCTGTTTCTCCCCGATGAGTGTTAAAATAAACATAACAGCATCTCAGAAATCAGATTTAACATTAAACACAACCACCGGGGCACAAGATGAGAGGAGACAGTGAAACCCCTTTAGATCAGTGGCATCAATAAAGGTTCATTCCAGAAATGTGTATAAATCTGCCCTGAATAACCACGTGTGGTTAACTGGCCCAGAAGGTTACGATCTAAAACAGGTGCGTCTTATCAGAGCTAATCATCGATCTATTATGGAACGTGTCCATTAGAGTCCCGTTCGTGCCGGATGTTGATCCACCCATGCCGCCTCCGCTTAGGCGATTCTGTGACTAAACTTACCGCAGAATTTATCATGAGCGTGGAAACCAACAAATAAAAAAACAACTGATTTGTCGTTCTTAACAACTCAGTAGCTCCAGCACATATTTCAGTCCACCAGCAAGCTTCCCCAAACAAACAAAAACACTGTAAACCTCAACGTGATCAAATTTCTGCTTAACCAGGCTACCGAATTGACCTTTAAAACAATTGGACCACTTCTTGGCTGACCTCTCCGAGTCTCCCTTTACTGTTTGGGGCTGGATGGGTTGGATCTCTGAGCGGCGTGACAAGGGTCCAAGGACTCCTTGGTGGCGCCGCCGTAGACGTCTACATCGAGATCGGTCCAGGGGGCGATGTTGCCGAGCACCGAGGAGCTGCAGTCAGCCAGAGCGGCCACCTCGGCAGGCTTCAACACGCGGTCCCACAAGTTGAATTGGGAGAGCTCACCCACCAGGGCCTGGGAGGCATCAAAACGCCCGCCAAGGGTGTCCTTGGGTAGTAAAAAGGGAAGGGTTTCAAAACACTAGTAGAAACTGACTCTAAGTTTACTTCCTGGTACCAGAGGTTGTTCTTGAATGACATAGGAACTATCAGGACAAAGCTTTTAGTCACTGACTGGTCAAACCTTGTGTTTGCTACAGCTTGTGTACAGCATTCATTCACACAGTAAATAAACACAGGTGCGAGTCACTAGTAGCAATATTAAGATTTGCGATGAGAATTTCTTGTTTAGAGACAGATATTTTCCTTTTCATTCTTCCTTCCAGTTCTCAAGACTTTTCTAGTCTTATAAAAGGTAAAAATAAAAGGCTCACAATTTGATTCATTCGTGTGTATTTTATGGCCCATGTTCAATGTTACACAAATGTCCACCAAGTAAGTTCAGTACACAAATGTTCTTCAATATTACACCTTTCTGGGTTAATACCAGCAGAATACTGATCGCCATGACTACTACGTTCCTACGGCGACTGGTGTACAGAACTGTGATGAAATAAGAATGAAAACTGAAGCTTTATCAATACAAATCAATATTATGTTTTGATGATTCCCTCTGAGTAAGACTAAACCTTTAAAACCCCCTTTGTAAAGGGAATGTCCGTGGATTTTCCCCATAAAATTTGATCACTACATCAACAGTGATTCATTAAAGTACTTGCTGGCTTTTCTCTTAAAACTATCTATTAAATTAAGTCTTTTTGGCATCACTGAAGCATCTTGTAGAACTGAGCGTTCACAGATTTTTATCCTTTAATGCATCAGTGATTGGCGGCATGGATGAGTTTTGGGTTTTGACACCATCTAGACCTCCATCAGTTTCTCTCACCTGTTCCTGGCCCAGTATGAGGACTCCACCGGGTTTGATGGGATGCCAGGCAGCCAGTCCTTCTCCCCTCCCCTTCATCTTTCCTCCCTGGTAGGCCTTCCACACGCCGTCCCTCAGGGTCCAGCTAACACAGATGTGCTGCCACTCGTTCTGTGGGAGCGACAAAGGCAGCTGCGCGACCTACAGGTTGGAGGATAAAGAGGCTGCGGTTAGCCGGTGGATCAGATGTCATGTTAAATATTAAAACACTATATAAAACAACATATGTTCGCTGTGGGCCAAAAATAAAACAAGGACGTGGACATCTTGTACACCTCGTATCAATTTTATTAACATGATTTGATCGTAAATTCAAAGTTTAATGTTGTTGTCCTTAATATTTAATGATTATTCTTTTTGGGGGGGTTTTCTGTGTTTCTTTGTGTGATTTTAAAATGTTAATGTGTTGTTCAGGGGAACCATCTGTTTTAGACCCACACTGTCTGTGTTTGTTTTTTCAGACAGTGGTGAGAAGCAACTTTAAACTTAATACACACTTTAATCCTCGTTGTACTAACAGAAACCTTCATTGCGTGCAGTGACATTCTCAATATTACGCTACGAATCATGTAACATGGCATAAAAAATGGTTTATTAATACGTTTCCATGACCAATTTTAATCAGTGGATGTACAATAAGCCACCAATTAGCTTAAAGGATTCAATGGAACCGCATTATAAGCCGTTAATGATTTCCACTATTTCCATGGTAATTACTATAACCAGAAAAAACCATTAATTTGCAAAATAATATATTTCAACTATTCTCTCTTGGCTCTGGAGGTGGGGTCCAAACCCAGTGAAGAAACGCTCCCATGTACCTTGTCGTTGATGAGCAGCTCCACGGGGTTGTGGACTCCTTGTAGCAGCACTAGTTCATTAGGTTGGCCCGGCACTGAGTAGGAAAAGGGGGTCCCAATTCCCCCTTCTTTAGCCTTCAGCCACACGCAGGCAGTGAAGGCATACATCTCAGTTATCTCTTTCCTGACCAGGCCGTACATATAGTTGGTTCTCATGGGGAAGGAGAGGACGAAGCCATCAGGGAACGACGGCTCTGTTAGCGCTTTGGAGACACAGATGAAGGGGATAAAGAGACAGGAAGATAAAGAGAGACAGATGAGGAAGGACAATGCCTTAATGGCCAATTTATACAAGGACACTGGTGTTTCTTTTCTCACACACACACACACAGAGAGCGCCTGGCAAGAAGTCAAGCAGTATATTTAATGATCCGCCTCTCTGACTCGAGGCCACAGAGCAGCTCTCATGACAGAAAGGATGATGTAGAGAGAGCCAGAGAGGTTGTGAGAATGACAGAGCTTCTTTTGTTTGCACCTCCTGATCTCTCACTCTCTCCTTGAGACATCCACGTCTCCCACCGCGGCACGTCTCACTCCTCCGTCCTAACCTCCAGCTACCTTCGACTGCTCTCGTTAGAGGAAACAACACCGACATGCAGCCAAACCGTGAAATAAAGATCCTTAATATAAATTCATATGATTATGAAGATTTACATATAAAAGCTGCAAATGATTTTAGGTCGTTTCTATTTAATCAAGTGGGCTTTTTTTTTTTTTTCAGCTCGTAGTCCTGTTTGACATTTAACAGCCTTCAGCACTCATTAATCATTTTATTTTAATCTACAGCTTATTCTGTACTGCTGTGATGACCCAGTTAGCCCACAGCGCTCATTAAAGTTTCATTTTAGCCTTTTCCTTTGCCATGTTCGTCAGCTGTTTCCCTCCCCTGCGTTCATCTATTCATCCACATCCTCTCCTCCAACACTCACTGTGTTCTAGCTCGGTGATGCGGTGGTTGACGGTATCAATGCCCTGGTTTATCTTCTCATGCTGGCCCTGCGTCTCCTTCCTCATGGCCTGTCGCTCCTTCTCTAACATCTTTATTTTCCTCTCCAGCTCCCCCTCCAGGTCCTCCACCCTCCAGGTGCCCTTTCCACGTCCAGGGGAGCCCTTAGATGGGGGCTTGGGGCCAGGTGAAGCGGGGCGGCGGCCCCCTGGGGTGGCCGCAGCAGGTGGTGAGGAAGCACCACCGGTGGGCGGAGTGGGAGCCTTGACGGTGTTACCAGCTGGGCTGCTGCTACTTGAACTCATGGATGTGTCGGTGAGGTTCAAGGCGGCAGGGCCTATCTCTGCCTGCAGGAAGCAGAGAGACAAAAGGACAGAAGAAAGAGAGAAATCAATCTGTTCACAAAAATAGGACGCAGCCATAGATTTAGTTGTAATATTGAATTTAAAATAAAATCTTGACTTATTCAGTGAAAGGTCTCGACTACTATGATTGATTTTCAATGAATCTTCTTCAGACATTCATGGTCCCCACAGGATGAATCCTACTGACTCTAATAACGACCTGGCTTTTCATCAAGCGTCACCTCCAGGTTGAAACCTTTGTTTTTCAGTGAAACATCTCAACTATTAGATGGATTTTGATTTAAGATCAAATATCAGCAAAACCGGTATTCCCATCAGCCCGAAATGTTTAGAGACGCTAAACTAAGATGGTAAATTTTTACTTTTTAAAAGTGGGAGTCATTTCTTATGTAATTTTCACAAAAGCAAAAAAAAATCATCTGGTGAAAAACATTTTAAGACTTTTTAATTAAATATTTGCATTGGACCTTATAGTGAAAAAAGTCTTTTTGTCTGAAGATTAAACCATCAGCAACAATCTTTCTGTGGTCTGATATCTTTATATTGATCAATTAGATTTTTATTTTTTAGGTTTTCCTCATGCAAAAGACTCCTATACTGTGATAGTCCTGATTATTTATTGATCGGTAGAGTTGTCACCGATGAGGGAAATCAGGTGCTTTTTTTTTTTTATTTAAGAAGAGAAAAATGCAAGAGGAGTATTTACAAGCGTCTGTCTTATTCTATGGATCTTTGTTTTATTTAACTTTAATAAATCAACCATAAAGACAACAAACAGGTCATTTCTGTCCTTTTGTTAATGTTTTAAACTGCAGTACAGGAAAATAAAATAAAATAAAAGATAAAGCAGTAGCATGATAAGAGGTGTTATTGATGATCGTAGTAACCAGGTAATATCACTATTAGTATTCATAGCAGAAATATAAAAAAAAGAAGGTGTAGATGAAGCAGTAAAGATTAGTGTGGATGAGACATATAATATGAAGAGAATTGCTGAGGCAGGACTGGACGACCAGGATATAAATTCACACTGACGGAGACAACACTGATACCGACTGTGCTTGAGGAGAGCTGGCAGTGATGCAGCAGTGTGTGTGTGTGTGTGTGTGTGTGTGTGTTATAACCCTGCCTATGACTCAATCTCAGCACACACACACACACACTAGGAACCTGACCCCCACCCCAGCCCTCCTCCCCTCCACCATCCTCTTTCCTGTCCAGCCAGCTTCATCTTTTATTTATGTCTCTATCCTGCTGCCGGTCGGATGCAGAGGTAAAAGGTAGAAAGAAGAGAGGCGGCTGACACACAGTGGGGTGTGGGGACCAGCAGGTGGAAAGATTTCCCCTGGGTCTGTGGGGAGGGCGGGCGAGACTTTGAGGAGCGCCTGTGTCACGAGGCGCTTGTCAGAAAAAGAGGAAGAGGTGAAGATAAAAGAGGAAGAGGAGGATGAAGTAGGAAAGAGGGAGGGTGGGAGTTAGAGAAATAAACACAGACGTGACAATGTGCCTTTAAACTGTTTTACTGCCTTGATGTCCTCATGGCTTGTTTGGTGACAGTAAATGGGAGGATTATTTCACTCACGTTCATCAGATAAACTGCTCTTAACAGTAGATACCAGCCTGGCTATTTGAAAACTGTCTGTTAAATGGACTTAATCTAGTCACTGAACCACCTGTCTAATGCCTCATGATGGTCTCAGTCCAAATGTCCTGCTGTCAAACAAAACTCAAACAGCAAGAGAACAACAGGTTTTGCCAGAGTATATTCTGGCCTGTGCTCACTGGCTTCCCCTTACTTACCTCCAGTTTCTCAATGCGGTCCTTCAGGTCCATGATGGCCCTGGCCAGCTCCTCCACTGCCCGCGCCGTCTGCAGCTGCGCCGCGGCGGAGGAGCTCACATCATCCCCGGCCATGACCCGACGGTTGCCGCTCCAGACGCCGATGCTCCGCTCCGGGGTGCTCTTGTCGTCCTCCAGGCCGCTCTCACATTCACTCAGCTTCCCTGTGAGCTCCCGGATGGTCCTCTGGTCCATGAGGATCTGGTCGTTCTGCTGCAGGACCATCTGCCGGAGCTCCTCCGCGGTGGTCCGGAGATAAGTCCAGTCCTCGTCCCCGGCTCCGTACGGATCATCTGCCTGCTGCTGCTGCTGCTGCTCCCGCCGCTGCCTCAGATCCTTGGTCCTGCATTCTCCGACGGGTACAGGTGTGCAGATCAACCGGCTGAAGCTGAACTGTTTTGCGGACCCACCGCCGGTTTCCTCTCCGAGGTTGAGCTCGTTCAGAGTGGGGACCTCCAGGCCGATGCCGCCGAGCCCGTTCCCTCCATCATAAGACTCGGCGCCGTGCAGCGCGCCCAGCGGCCCGGCGTGCGCCACCGATCCGGGCTCCAGAGGCTGCAGCAGCGTCTCCGATGTCAGGGTGCCGTTGTCGCCGAGAGGCGCAGCGCGTTTCCGGGGATAAACACTGGCGACGATGCAGATGACGGCGCCGAGGAAGGCCAGGGCTCCCGCTGCCACAAGCACCACCACGAACTTCATTATGACTGTGGAGACGGACGCGAAAGATTCAGGAAAAACAGTTACTGAGAAACGTTGTGGAGACACGTTACAGAGAGCAGCATCACAGGATGTAGGAAGGCTGCATCACCCGATGTGATCATGATCTGATTAATCGATTAACAATCTGGCATCTCTGACAAACTCCCAGAGCTGTTTGCTGTAAAATAAATAAATAAATAAATAAATAAATAAATAAATAAAGGAGGCACTTACGCACAGAAGATGTTTGTCAGAGGCGCTGCTGTTTTTCTTCTTGCTTCCCTCCTGATATTGATGGCACCGCGCTGTCTGGACCAGAGATGCTCTCCTCTAAAACGTCTCCTTGTTGCTAAGCTGCTCTCCTCCGTGCGTTACCATGGGGACCGCGGGAGAGGAGGAGCGATGCTTCTGTGGGCATGCGTCAGTCAGAGCAGAGGTGAGCCAAACAAGGCGTGATGAATCAGTGTGTGTGTGTGTGTGTGTGTGTGTGTGTGTGATGATGAGACAAGGACAGTTAAGGTTCGTCATTGTTTATGCATATTTGCTCATTAGGCTAATTAGTTTTCCTTGAGTGTTTTGACTTTGTAATAAACATAAAGACATTTTAATATTAATTCTGGTTCGAAGAGAAAACTTAATTATGTAAATCATAATACAACCTACCACAAAAACAAACATAAAATCATTGAAAACTGGATCAAAGCAGGTTTGCAAACACAACATACACAACAACAATGTATTAATATGCAGAATCCAGTAGCCTATAATATTAAAATCAAGAAAAAAAAAGACAAAAAGACAGGATTGAGGACAGTGGTTCATCTGTAAGTGGTCAACAGTGTACAAAGACACAATTAGTTATTAAATATTAATGTATTTTTAATTAACACGTCTACAATTACACAATCCCAAATATTTGGAGGTGAAATAGTCCTTTAATGAATATCCTAATACACACCTGATGGAAAAATATGCACAAGAACATGTTTTCTCCATGAGCTAATGCTAAATTCAACACTGCACCATCCAGCAAACGGGCAATAACACCATAACCATCAGGCCTAATGGCAGCCTCAAACAAACCTCAGATATATATCTGTGAATTAATTACAGGAGCGGCTTTGTGCACACTTTTCCATTATTCATAAAATTATTCTTAAAATACCAACAGCGGATGGATGAATTTGCATCTCTGCCTCGTCTCTGATTGATTTATTCTTATACGACTGTTGGATTTCAGTTCAACTCTGCAGGGAAGACGTTTAGAAAACAGACTTTTCATTTCTTTCTTGACACAACATAACCCTGCGAACGAAGACGTGAAAAAAGATGTAATACTCACAAAACAGCATTTTTTTTATCTGTCTTCTTTCATTCTTCTCTTATGACTGTGAATAAAACAGATACACTTCTGATTTGCAACAGCAAGAAAGCCACAAATTACTTCTATCCAAGTCAAACTCCATAGAAATATTATCTATCCATCCGAGGCTTTGTTTTGAAATGACGTTAAAACATCCACCACAAGCAGAGGCTCAAATAAATCTGCTCTTCCTCGTTTTACATCCACTCTGAACAGCAGCCTGTGGAAAAAAATAATAAAGCCGTCTAAACGAGATGTATGTATGTATTCATCACAACATCAAAACATTAAGGAGATGAATAGTGTTGTGACCTTAATATCACCCCGGTCTTCACAGACGGAGCGTCTCAAAGCGGCTCAACAGCTCCTCTCTGTGGGATATCTGAGAACTAGGACAAAACAAGTAACTGAAAAAGTTTAAAAAAAAAAAAAAGAAAGAAAAAAGGTATCGAACTGCTTTTAAAGAGCTTTTAATTAAAAGCCTTGTACAAGAAACACACAGAAAGCAACAGCGGTAACAGTTAACATGACATTGAATACATAACTGTACAATAAGGGTTTGCAAAACATGCTTTCAGAAGTTCAGATACATTACAACGTCATCATTATCCTCAACCTCCTCGTCATAACCATCAATACAATGTACATAATTCATATTAGCATTGAAAACCAGAGAAAACTGCAGTCTTGACACATTATAATCGTCAGTTGGAGTTTGCCTTCTGATTAAACCCATATTGGACTATTAAAAAAAAAAAAAAAAAATGCATTCAAATAAACAGCATCACATTGACATTATTATGCATATATTTTTAAAAAAGTATTAAAATATAGTACAAAGAAAAAAAAAAGCACAAATTTTAATTCATGAAGCATCTTTATCCACACATTTAAACACAGATCCTTCCTTTTTTTCTCTCCCCAATTAGTGCCAAATACAGCACATCACATATAAAATGTAAAACAATTTTAAAAACTAAAAAAAAGGGAAAGAAAAGCTTAAAAAGAAAGAAGTCGAATAATAAAATCAAGAGCCCTATTTGGTTGAAAGACAGGCCACTAAGTTGACTTGTGCTACCCCATATGAGAAAGAAGCCTAATACCACAAATACCAACTGCAACAGTCACTGCGATCCACCACTGAAAGATATTAAAAGATATAGTAGATGAAAAAATCTATTCCAAATCACAATATATCCATTTGGAGAAGAAGAAAATAATCCTTTAAGTCTCTGGAAAATATAGTGGACCGAGTCCGTTTTTTTTTTGTCAATATAAGAAATTGCACTTTTAAGACAATTTAAATTTCATAAGAGTAACCGTCACTTTTTTTTTTTCCTTTTCTTCATGTCATGGATGTGTAATTTTGGAATAAATCCTTCCACGTGTAACCTATGAGAGTATTGAAAACAGCATTGACAACAACTAGAACCATCCAGTACATGAACGTAGAGGAGGCGACATCTTTTTTTTTCTTCCCCTAAAAACAGAAGACGACAGAAGTTTTTACAGTTTGAGATAATGAAATCTTCATCTTTACCGCGCTTCACTTATGGCAGGTTTAAGAAAACGGTTATTTTTAAGAGCGGAGTGAGTCGCCTGGAGTGCAGCTGAGGTGGGGGATGAACGGAGCAGCTATAAGGCAACACATGCGGAAGATTTGTAAATATTGTAACACACAGGTAAGTGAACCAGAAAGAGCAGGCAGCACCAGAGAAAGGTTTGGAGTCTGGGTATAAAAGGAGCGATGTTTCTTTACTTCAGATGCACTTGAGTCTACCTGACATGCTTCGACTGTAACGTGAACCGTTTCTCACCTACACCCCCACACGCTTCCTCTGCATGTTCTCAAAGATCAATGCAGGAGAGGAATTTACCGGGTCAAAAAAGGTCAACGGTCTAAAGCCGGAGACTCACCGAGACTCCAGCGGGAACAGACGGCCGACAAAACAGAGCTGAAGTAAAGACTTTTTATGCAGATGTAAGCGAGTGAAATTCGACGTAAAAGTGAAAGTGATCAACTGACACTGAAATTCACTTGATTCGAATCACCTCTCTCCCCTCTCAACAACAAAAAACCAAGCCGATGGTTTCAGGGTGTGATATGACTGGTTTGTGGCAACAAAGAAGAAAGAAATAGGTCACAGTTTTCTAGCTGCAGGCAGAAACGTTCGCTGGACTCAGCGGACGAGCCTTATAAATAGCTGGAGGACACTGTTGAGCCGTCCTACATGAGCCGCAGGTATTGACACCAGGACATAACAATGAAGCACTGTTAGCTAAATGACAACATCCAACAAAGAAGAAAAAACTGTTTGCTCTACCTGCCAAAATGGAAGGTAAATAGACAAAATACCACATACTATTGATTTTTACTGTCTGGATGCTGCAACACCTGCCAGGTAGATGCAACATTACCTGGTTTTACTACAGTTCCAACTGTGTTCAGTCCTTCTAGACAAGTAGAGAAGTTATATAGCGCAAATGTGGAATATGGAGAAAATATCACAACTAACCGCAGGACAGTTTAGAGTCTTGGTGGACGTTACGGAGTACGGAGGAAAGTGGTGGTTTTGAGAGAAAAGATGGCAAAGTCAGCAATAACTTAAAATCTACTGTTTTTGTGTAGTATTTTTGCAGCTTTCAAGGTTGTGCGTGCATATAAATACTCATCCTGTATATACGCATATGCATGTGCATTCAAGTGAGCAAGAGAGAGAGAGAAAAAAAATAAAAAAACTGATGAACTACACAGAAAAAAAAGTTGTTTTGTAGATGCAGTGCATTGCATTTACCTCGCTGTATTGATGCAATATGAGCGTCCAACTGTGTTAAGTGCAAAAAAAAAAAAAATGTCATTTAACATTAACATGAAACTATCGGGGGGCAGAAATTAGCGTAAGAGCCTTCGCAGGAGGGGCGAGCCTTTTACTTTTTGGACAATTTGCATCACAACAAACAAGCTAAACTCAATGTGTCTGTAAGCATGTGAAGGAAAACAAACACAACGTCCATCCAGGTCTGCTTGAAAGAGTCAGTGCTGTGCAAGAGGACAAAATATGGCAATTTAAGTGACACGAAGGGCGTATTCGCTGACCCCTTTTCCAATTTATACACTTCTTATTTTAAAAAAAAATATGCTCTTATTTTTACTATTCAATGGCTGGGCGGTGTTAAGTTACATTACAATATATTCATCGTTACACAAGTACGGACACCTTTAAGGAAAAAGGTAGGAGGGGGCTGAAGTGGCAACACTGGCATCGATGGCAACATGTACTCTCCTATGGTTTGGGTGGGGCGGGGTCGTCGGTGGCGCCAGGGGGAGGGGGGGAGGCGTTTTCGGGGCTAGCGGAGGGTGAGGCAGGGCATGAAGCCGGGGAGGGGAACTCTTTTATAGTCACAGTGACGAGGTTGGTGGTGACGTCTGTGACCACCACATCCTTGCAGCTCGGTGCCATTTCGGGGTGCCAGTCAGGGTCCCCCTCGGCGGGCACTCTTTTGGGTTCGGCGGGGGTAGAGCTCTGGTCGCCGAGGGTGACAGGCGGCTGGCGTTTGGACCGGCGATTTTTTCTCAATCCCTCCCGGGGTGCAGATCGGTCCTCCTCACCCTCGTCCTCGTCATCTTCCAAGGAAGAAGAAGGTGAGGACGGGAGGAAGGGGGATGCTGATGCTACATCCGGGGACGGGGTAGGAGCAGTTGGCTTGGCACTCTTGTCCTTCTGGGCCTCTGAGTGAGGTTTACTGGATTTGGGACCCTCGTTAGAAGATGAGGCTCTTGTGGCGGACTGGGATTGTGCAGTCGTGGCGGTGGGAGATTTTCCTTCAGAGCCGCTGGAGCTGGAAGGGGATGGAGGTGACTTGTACTTGGAGGAGGTGGAGTGGGCTTTCCTGGCCCCTGAGTGTGATCCTGGGTGGGCGTTAAAAGCCACGGGACCTCCACACTGCAGGCCAAACGGCTTCCCGTACATCGGGAATCCCAACATCTTCAGAGGAGGCTGGAAAGGTCTATAGGGAGCTTCTCCCTTCTTCCCGATGATGCGATTGCGGGAAGGGATGTTTTGGCGTCCTGCTGTAATATTCCGACCGCCGCCGGCTGTCCCGCCACGACCAGGCTTATCGATGACTTTCAGGTTGAGGATGATTCGACCTCTCTTGACCTCCCGGGGTTTGACTCTGCGGTTGAGGATGCGGACGGTCTCGGAGAAGGGGGAGACATGCAGACGGGAGGGGAAGCCTCCGGGGTTGGAGAAACTGGACGCCAATGGGTCTGTGCGGGGCAGAGGGCGCCTGGACATACGGTGGCAGCGATGAATGTCTTTCTTCAGCTTATGGGTGGCGGCTAGAGAATTGAGTTTCGGAGTGGGTGCGGCAGCTGAGGAAGAAGAGGACGAAGATGGTAAACGATGAGGCGAGGCAGAAGAAGAAGGAGTCGCTCGGCTGGGAGTGGACGAAGAGGAGCGCGATGTAGTCTGACGGGAGTTTGATGCTCGGCTGCTGGTCTCTCCTTTTCGCGCCCGAGCCTGAAAAAGAATATTAAAAAGATTTTTTTTTCTGAGAAAGGGCCACCTTTGCACCATTTCAACAAACTTACTGTGGTGTTGTAGGCTACAAGTAGCGTAGCCATTTAAAAGACAGCTCAGTGCATAGGTTGTGTGTGTAGCGAGTGTGCGGTCGAGAGATAGAGTGTGTGTATGTGTCTGTGAGATGGTGAGGAGCTCCACCCCCCCTCCCCACCCCCCGTGAGAACATATCAGGTACGAAAATCCTAACAGCGCTGAGAGAGAGAGACGCATGTTGTGTGTACAAGAAATGAAATAAACTTCAAACAGGTGAGAAACCCTGTTTCAAGTGGGTTGACCTTATTCTCACTTTAACAGTAGAAACCACAAACAGAATTTTCCACCTTTGCGTTAACGTTGCAGATTTAACAGATAAAGATGCTGTCATTTCATAATAGAAAAAGTCGAATTTTCTGTATATGTTTAAGTAGAATTTAAACAAACATGTTTATTACACAACTGAACCAATGATAGAAACTGTGAGTGACTTTCTGATCACTGCTAACGTGTCACTGTGACATTTGAAGAACATTTTAGATTCAAAAGCTCGTCTCACAAACATCCAAAACTTTACCTTCATGACAAAGTTTTTAGGTTTTGGCCCCCGTTTCTTCGGCCCGTGTAATTCCCTATCTCGTTCCCTGAAAAGGAAACGACAAAACAAATCACAAAGATAAACTAAGAAGAAGAAAAAAAAACAACAACAAGAAGAAGATGATGGGAAATAGAGCACAGAGAGACAAAAGAAGCACAAGCGCTTTATAAAAAGAAAGATCAGAGTTAACTTAAAGAAACATATAATCACTATTAAGAACTACAAAGTGTTATAATCTCACTGTACGCCAGCCTTACTCACTTTTGCTCGAAGCCCATGATCAGCCTGTCATCCAAAATATTCTCCTCTGGCTCCCAAGTGCTGTGTCTAAACAAGGACGGACCGACAGGAAGAACAACAACAACAACAAAGGAAACATTTTACCTCAAAACTCCTCGAACTTTCAGGCTATTACAGATTTGCACTATAATGCAAAGACATTAATAATAGCATAACATCACAGACGTATGCATCACTAAAAAGAAAGGAGTTGCACTTACTTCATTGCCCATCCTTTCCATTTTACTAGGTATTCAATTCTTCCCTGAAAAAAAACAAAACAAACAGAGATGGTGGATTATCAAATAAAATGAAACCAGGGCAAGAGATTTGTAAAAATCCCTCAAATCTGGAAGGCATTTGCAGCGGCTTCGATTTTTTCTGTGTCGTCTTAAGTCAGACAGAAATTTACAATGAACATACTTCTCATTAAACATGTTTAACACAGCAACACATTTCTTAATTCAAACATGTTTAAATTCTGACTTCTTGTCCACAGTTAGATTAAAGTACGCGTACATTGTTCACAACTTATCTTTGCATTGAAATGTGTTAAACTGCATACAGTACATGAAAAATAGGATGAGTCAAACTGAACAGCATGAGGTAATGCTAATCTTATACCTAATATGGCATTGCTGCTTTTGTGCAAGTTAATAGACTAAACACACATGTCACATTTCAGCAGTCACTGGAGGCCTGTTGAGCCTACTTTAAACTTTAAACAGGATTCATTTACTATTGTTTACAGGGTCTTTCTTTTTTCTTTTATTTTTTTAATGCAACTCTGGTCTGATAAAACACCAAGAAACTATCAGAAGTGTTTTATTTACTTTGTCTGCTGGGACTCATTTCTCATCAGCAGTAGATGACTGCAGGGACTAATGTTTTCAGAGCCATCTATCACAATCATGCAGAAGAAAAAGCACAAAATAAATAAAATAAAAAAGTCTTGTAATGTGAGTGCAACACACACAGGCTGTATAAGTGTAAAATGCAGTCTGTGGTCGTATAGCTTTAGCTACCATTAGCTGGCAGGGAAACCGGGCCCCTCCATTTCATTACACTGCTCCCATCCCATCGGCCCGGGCTGCTTGTTCTTCTGCAGCCAGCCCCTTCTTTGTGTCGCTGTTTTTATTGCCCTGCTAATGCCTGAATTGTACGAGCCATGACTGATAGGCTCGCTAGTTAGCTTTTAGCTCAGGTTAGCAAAGTAAAGGCATCCGTCAGCCACAAGGCCTTCATAGCATTGCATAGGCTCAAGGAGAGCCCCGAGCCTATGGACTGGAGCTATGCCGTGCCGTGCCGTGCTGACCGCGGCCAACATCTGCACGCAGTCAAAATACGCGGGATGTCTCGGAGGCTGTGGCTCACCTTACGGACGCGGCGCTTCAGTATGGATTCCGCGGCGAAAACACGATCTCCTTCCGCCGAGAGCTCCATCTTTCAAGCCCGAACTAAGCTACCTGTCTCCGGACGACGAGCTCCGCTGTCTGCTCGGTGCGGCCACAGGCAAACTGTGTGAGAGGCAGCTCACACACACACACACACATGCAAACACACGCACACACTACAGGCAA
This sequence comes from Pampus argenteus, assembly GCA_036937835.1. NCBI lineage: Eukaryota > Metazoa > Chordata > Actinopteri > Scombriformes > Stromateidae > Pampus > Pampus argenteus. The sequence goes on along the minus strand of CM072866.1, from coordinate 22,566,871 downwards.
AGCAACCGAGTATTTGTCACGTGGCCGGGGTCAGCCCCTTTGGTCGTCCTGGCAACGATGAAGACACTCGCGAGGACGGAAAAGAAGCGCGCGCTGCTTTGAGATTTTTTTTTCATCAATAACACTAATAAATAAATTATTATTATTGTCGTATTATTTAATTTTTATTTATTCATTATTCATTCTTTTTTTTAATATTGTAGATACATAGATCGATACTTTATTATTTAAATATTTATACCTGAATATTTATTTAAAAAAAATACCAAGGATATAAACGTAGTGCCTTCATTGGTGTTTTCTTCGTGTGCTTTCAGATAAATTGCTTAACTAAAACCAATTAAATCCAAAAAGTTAAAATGAGTTTTGTTACTGAACGAATGAATTGTTAAAAAAAAAAGTCAAAACAGTTTCAGGATATTAATTTCTAAAATTATCATGAATATAATACTGCTTTCTGTTACCGTCATGTTCCTACCTAATAATTATAATAAAACAATGAAATCACTACATAAAAGCCAAGAATGTATACATTTTGAACTGTCTGCATGTCATTTTTTTCCTCTCCAAATGTATATAAATATTTGTTTATATATTCATTTTATTTAATAGTTGAATATAGTTATAGTCATCTCAAACTGCATTACTGCTGTTATTGATCTGTCAAAGGTATTTTCTTTGCAACTGGGACTTTCTAATGCAACAAAATCCAATTTCGGATCATATTTTCCTTTTATTATGTCCCACCCCTACTACCGAGCACTCATCTCATCTCTGAGCTCTGATTGGACCATAAACACGTCAGTCGTGATTTGCAGCAAGGTTGGTTGTAGTGTCGCGGTTGTTGACGGAGCGGTCAGAAGTCAGATAGTAGCTCAGACGGCAGCTAACAGGTAAGCATGGACGGACAGCAGCAGGCTGCTTTTATACCAGTTAATGCGATTAGCTTCACTTAACAGGAAGCTTATAGATGCTCAGAATATGTTGGATATTAAAAAAAAAAACATGAATTAAATATATGTTTCGCTGACTCTGCCTTTAAGGCTTTTGACGTTGGTATCATGTCAAATTGATTCCGGGCAACTAGAAACTCGTGAGCAGCATGAATGGAGACACTTGTTCGTAATTTAACTAAATGAGGACCAGCCTCGTTGTTTACAATGGATGGTGTTTTTCACAGTCTATGTAAAGGTCCTGGAGTTAACAGCTAACATGAATTGACAGTAAACAAGCTTGTAATAGCGACTGTATTAGCTGTTATTTTGATATTTGATAGTGCTGCATTGCACAGATAAGTTAACCTATGATAATAATGATGATAATATATGGGATACTAGCTATACCTGTTGCTACTGGTTCCCTGGCCTGGGGATCAAATAAATCATTCATTATTGTAGACAACAATCCTCCAGGCTTGAGTAGCTGCCAAACAGGACAGTGCTGAACATTTCTATTTAGTTTTTATCAGTTAGACATCAGTAGATTGTTTCATCCTCCACTAAACACTTTTCTTCTTCGTCTCAGGTAACAATGCAGTTCCTGGGACGGCTGTTGGACACAGTCTCCTCCGTGTCGACCCTCTTCATCAACCCTTACCGGGTCAGGGAGGTGCCGCTGGCCGACTATGGCGGAGGAGGAAAAGTCCTGCTGAAAGACGAGGGACGTATGTTTCTGTACAAAAATGCCCAGTACCAGTCGTGGGACTGTCTGCTTATGTGTCCAGAGATGTCAAACATGGCTCTGAGGTCAGTATTGATCACATCAAGAGGAATGTTGATTACTGAGTCTTGAGTCAATCAGCCAAAGATAAAGGCTTTGGAGATCAGACTCAGAGCTTTTTGCACTTATTTTTCCTCCTAGAAAACAGTTGTTGAATGCCCATAATCTTCTTATTTATCTTATAAGTCATTTGTACCAGTGTAACCACTGTGTTTTCTGCTTCAGGCTGTTTCAGGTGGCTTCAGAGGCGGATGCTATGAACTGGTTCCCGCAGTACGCCCTCAAGCTTCGACCCTTCTATGAGACGCTGACATTGAAGGCTGAGACCACTCAGCCAATCGTGGACTGCATCCGCAACCACCCGGATTGGAGCTCCGCCCATATCGCCGTAGACACAGGTCTGCGGGAGTGTCTCAAACATAACCATGTCCAGAGGTGAGACCAGATGTGGTGATTTTGATTCAGTTAATCAGAATTGTTTTTATTTTCTCATCATTTAGTCTATAGAATATGCACTGATATGATTTGAAAACAACTGAAACCAGCTGTTATACTAAATGTGAATTTACTGGCTAAACTAACACATGAAATCAACCTGGTCGCCTTCCTGCCTCCAGTCAGATCAATGCTCGGGACATATCAGGGCAGACGCCACTGCACCTGGCGTGCGAGCGCGGTGACTCTGCGTGTGTGAGGGAGCTGTTGGAGGAAAGCCAGGCTCGCACCGATATCAAAGACCGCAACGGACAGACGCCGATGCACTGCGCCGCCCAGCAGGATTCTCCCGCCATCATCCAGGTCAGTGCATGTGAAAAGGTTTTAACTCTGCTTCTTATCATGAAATCAGGTAGGATGGTTCAGACTCAATCCGTGATCTCTATCCAAACATGTTTTAATATGAGATTCAACTGATCGAGCCAAGCAGGGCATTACCTTAAGATTTAAAAAAAATAATATTAACATGATTTGTTTTTGTCCGTCGCTGCATGCTCTCCTCATCCAGGTCCTGTGCTCTCGCTTGTGCTCAGGGGTGGATGAGCTGAACAACAACGGGGAGACGCCACTCCACGTATCCTGCCGCCTGGGCCGAGTGGAGGCGGTCAAAGCCCTGTTGAGTGGCGGGTCCAAGTGTAATGTCATCGGCAGCAGCGGCTACCCCATCCACACTGCCATGAAGTACAGCGAGAAGGGGTGAGACAAACCTATTGATAATACTGAAAACTACCAATCAGAAGCATTACATCAAATAAACTCACAGAGGTAGTATTATCGGGTATCTGAATCTGTTCAGACGGGAATCTGTAGACGTTGTTCAATGCTTCAATAGAAATAAAATACTTTGTGCTTTTCTTTAAATGAGTCGCTAAATTTGTTTTAGAGATATCGAACGATGTTGAGCACCAGATATTGTTTTAAACAACGTTCGTTGTCTCTTTTCTACATGTTTCTTCTTGTGTTTCTCTGTCAGGTGTGTGGATGAAATCCTCAAAGCGGATCCAGGCCAGCTCCAGGCGGAGGATTGTCTATATGGAGGGACACCTCTACACTGGGCCAAAACCGCTGAGGTCAGGAACAGCATGTGTTTTGTGAAGAAATTGAAGTGTTGAAGCTTCGATAGAATCTATGGTCCACACTCCTCTTACTTCTTCTTTCTTCTACTTTAGTTTGTTTTGACCATCTGCTAAAATCTTCCCACCTTTTTGCCAGATGTGCCGTATGCTGCTGGAGCACGGCTGTGCAGTAAACTACCTCAGTAAGACCGGAGAGAGCCCCCTTCACATTCTGACCAAGAAGGGCCGCTTCGAGGCCGCCATGGTTTTACTCACACACGGAGCAAACGCCAACCTGAAGGGACAGGGTGGGAACACAGCTCTGCACCTCGCTATGAAGGTGCGTGAACAAGATATCATGTCTGCCTTATTTTTAATCTACAGTATCAGTAAGAGAGTTACAAGAGTTTTTAAAAGGGAGTTTTGGCTTTATTGTCATGCTGCTGTGGAAATAGTTTTTATTAATAATAATAATAATAATAATGCATCATTTATGTGACACTGCTCATTAATTAGATGGACCACATAGAGTTGATCAAAGCTCTGATTGTGTTCGGGGCCGATGTGGAGATCCACAACGACTTGGGAGAAACGCCGGGACTGATCGCAGCCCGTACCAGCAAAGGTAAGAGAGACGGAAACTGTACGGTGATGAGATGACGGCTGCTGAATTAGGAAAATAAGAAACAGAGCAGGAACTCTTTGAGTTTGTGGAGAGTGAAATGCAACGACATAACAAGCCCGTTTGATCACACTATAACACGTTAACACATGCACGGGTGTAAAGGTGTAAACAACATTTAGCGCCTTGTCTCTAAATATAAAGTGTTACAGCTCTGGCTACTAATTCATCGTTTTGTGACTGTTTTGTCTTTTTAAAGGTGCGTCACGCAAGAATTTAACCCCCACCTCTCTTCTGCTCCTTTTTAAAATGTGTGTGCATGTCTAACTTTGCATTGGCGTGTGCATGTGTGTGTGCGTTTGTGTTTTTTGTTAAAATGAAAGGTCCGAATAGAAAGATACTGCTGGACATGCTGTGTAGTGTAGGGGTCCAGCGGTGCCTCCCCCCCTCCCCTGGCAGTCCTCCCCCCATCTCCAACAAGGCCAAACCTCCAGGCTTAGGTAACACCACCCTCTGCCTCCTCTTCACTGCACTTTCATCTCCAGTATACGTCTCCCTTTCAGCCCTGAGACAGTTTGTATAACTCTACATTATTAAGCTTTTACTTTTACTGTAACTTTAATGAGCCAATAAGTGAAAAAAAATCATCCTTCTTCCTTAAAAATACCAAAGAAAAAAAAGAAAGATTTTATAGTTCTTTTATATTCCTGTGAATTTAAGAGTTAAAGATTTGACTTCTTCGAAAGAAGTTATGTTTTCATCACTCAATTTGAATTATGACTTAAATAAACAAGGTGACAAAACAAGATCTGAATTTTCTGAGAAATTCAAGCTAAGAAACGTGACGGTGTGAGAGTGATTAGTAAATTAATCTATAGATGAATTCCTCCAATTATCAGTCATTTTAAACGTGACATTAGTAGCTCTTGTATAGTAAAAACTCTCCCTGCGGCTTGTAGAAAACCCAGTGACCTCCTTATTTTACTTTTCCATCCTTTGTACGTGAATTCGATCAATACTGCCACATCAATAGCTGTTGTGATTGGCTCACAGGCTTTGAGGACATCATGTTCTTGGGGGCTGCAGTCGCTGCGATGAGCAAAGGCACGTCTGAAATGGACGGCCCCAGAATGGGGGAAAGGAAGTGAGTACGCTCGCAATTTTACAGTCTGTAAGTTTCCATGAATTCTACCAAAAGAATCATGAATAATAATAACACCAAAGATGTTGTTCTTATCCAAAAGATTATGGAGAGAAAATCTTATATCTTCTCCTTTCTATAGGATGGAAAGGCTGCTGTGTCTGGATGGTGGCGGTATTAAAGGCCTGGTGCTGATCCAGATGCTGATCGCTCTGGAGAGAGAAGCCGGTCGGCCCACCAGAGAGCTCTTCGACTGGGTCGCTGGCACAAGCACCGGCGGGATCCTGGCGCTCGCTATAATCCATGGTGTCTGTGTGTTTTTCTTTCTCACAAGAGTTTACTTTACACCGTAGCATCAAAACAATAATGGCGTCTCTTCAAATGTGTAGGAAAGTCCATGGAGTACCTTCGCTGCCTGTACTTTAGGATGAAAGAGCAGGTGTTCAAGGGCTCACGGCCCTATGAATCAGCGCCGCTGGAGGATTTCCTGAAGAAAGAATTTGGCGAGAACACCAAGATGACAGATGTCCAATACCCCAGGTAACTTTCATCTCCCTAATGTGTTTTTCTCATTGTTACTTCATTCAAATGTTTGTCTTCACTTGACAGAATGAAGTATGTGCGTAGTTTGACACTAGAAGACTGTTTTCACATTAATCTGCTCATATATATTTATAGCGTCTGGATTTTTCAGTGAGGTAGAAGGAGTAGATGTGAATTCCAGGTAGTAAAAAAACCCCACATGTTTATATCTTAAAGTATGTCTGAAGATTTTAGGGTTTAATATGCACACGTGTCAATGTGCAGAAATCATAAAATGTTCTACGATGATCCGATAGTTTTCACTAAAAACCAAAAATGTCAACCTCATAGTATCTCATATCTGTTCAAAAGAAGTGGAGATATTTCAATCTGGACCAAAGTGGAGAGAAACAAAGACCGACAGACATCACCATCCCTTCAACGACGCTAACATGGCCCAAAAGATGAGATATCTTATCTAAAAGTCACATTTTTATGTTAAAACCACATTTATCTTTTCCGTCATTCAGGGTGATGGTGACCAGCGTTCTGGCTGACAGACACCCAGGAGAGCTGCACATCTTCAGGAACTATGACCCTCCCTGCATCCACCGAGAGCCCCCGTATGCCACCAGTGCCACATTTAAACCTCTGACTGTCCCACAAGGTACTAAACCTGCTGCACTAGTGCTCTTAATGTTGTACGAGTGGTGGGTGGTGGTGTGTGTGTCACAGTGTCCTTCATGTTACCACCAGAGGGTGACAAATTCTACCCAGTTAATTCAGGATTGCAGATTACAGATTTATTTATTTTTTGTTTAAGTGCCAGCCATGTCGTTGTTACAGGATGGGAGGATGAGGATGTGTTGATAGTAGGATACACAGAGGAGCCAACCACAAAGCGTAGGAAGGTGACAGCTGAAGGTGTGTGTGTGTGTGTGTGTGTGTGTGAGAGAGAGAGACAAACAGATTAACAAAGAACCCCACAACCCTTTTCAACATGGATGAATGTGTTTGCTTCTTTACTGTTCAAGACTCATTTATTGATAACATTTTTGGCTCATTTCACCCAGAATTAAAAGACTAATCGATTTGATTGATTGTTTCATGTTTTTTTTTTTGTTTTTTTTAAATCCTTACGTCAGAACAACTTGTGTGGCGAGCTGCTCGCTCCAGTGGTGCTGCCCCCACCTACTTCCGACCGATGGGTCGCTTCCTGGATGGAGGGCTGTTGGCCAACAACCCGACTCTAGACGCCATGTCAGAAGTCCATCAGTACAACAAAGCTTTAAAAGCAGAGGTAGGTAACCCAACACGTTCCTCATCTACTCCTATAATCTTCTGTTAAATACACATTTAATCCATCGCCTCTCTTTTTAACGCTTCTCTCTCAGGGTCATGGGGCGGAGGTCAAGAAGCTGGGTATAGTGGTCTCCCTTGGTACTGGTAAGCCACTCAATTGTGTCTGCAATGGCTAATAATGCGATGTACACTTTTTGACATCCGTTATTGTCCCAAAACTATTAAAAACGCATCAATGGGATATTGGAAATTTGATCCCTGACTCCTTACTAACTGAACTACATAATCAACATTAACTCAGTACTTTGTGTGTAACTTCTCTGAACAAGCTCCTCCTGCTCCTCCAGCTGTACAGTATCTGTGCTCTTGTGCGTCTCCAGGTAAACCTCCTCAGGTGGTGGTGAACTCTGTGGATGTTTTCCGGCCCTCCAACCCTCTGGAGTTGGCCAAGAGCTTTGTAGGAGCCAAAGAGCTGGGCAAGATGCTGGTGGACTGTGTGAGTACACTGAGAGCACCTGGTTAAATCAAGTGCTGGATCCTCATCATCCATATCTACAACGGAAACTATGCATTTTTTCAGTTGATCCTGATATTTTAGACATGCCAACCCGTAACAATAAGTGTCTCTAATTATAAAATCTGCTCTCTTTCTCTCTTTGACTGGACAGTGTACTGATTCTGACGGCTGTGCAGTGGACAGAGCGAGAGCTTGGTGTGAAATGATTGACACAATCTACCACAGGTGAGCTGACCTTTTGAGGTTTTTTTTTTTTTTTTCTTTACTATGCACAATTCATTATTTAATTATCGTTTCGTGTGCAGGTTGAGCCCCCAGCTGTCTCAGGAGGTGATGTTGGACGAGGTGAGTGACGCAGTCCTGGTGGACATGCTGTGGGAAACTCAGATGTACCTGTATGAGAAGAGAGACGTCCTCCAGTCCCTGGCAAAAGTGCTAACAGACAACTGAAAGCACAAGAAAATCAGGAAGATGAGAGCAAAAAGGAAGCAAAAGATACGGAGAACAGGAGAGCAAAGGAGCTTTCTTTGAGTGGATCCATGTGTTTGTGTCTGGTGTTGGTGTGCTCTTTTTATTATAACGACTCTCATATTTACACTCAAAAAGTCCATACCCAGTAGCAATATGTGTGAAACATGATAGAGACTAAAAATAACAACTGACAGGATGTCGCCTATTAAAAGACACTTTAATCTAGCATCTTTTGACCTTTATCACTGACCTTGTAAAACTGACTGTGTTTGTATTCTCTATTTTGGTGCGTGAATACAGCGGATATGTAGACAGGAGTGATTTCAACTAAAAGCAGCGCACACTGTGACTTATACTGTCATCTTCCCGTCAGCCTCCCCGTGTCCATAGTGCAACACGTTTTGTAAAATCCAGTTCTGATTGGTTGTGATAAAACTTCCTTCTTCCATATCAGAAGGACCCTGCAATAGCGCCACAAAATCTGAAAATCTTCTGTAACGCAGTTTGGGCGATGGTGATGATGAACCAGGTCTGCCTTATGTGTCTGGAGCCCAAACTTGTACTGTTTGCTTTAATTCTCTCATTGTTCGTGTCTTTTTGTAAGTTATTAACGCTGATTTAAAACATAACCTCACACACACTGTTGCAGTCTTTTGTAAAGGTGTCCTGAAGATATATTTAACATATAACTTGTATAATTTATAGACTTGAATCATCTATTTACTTGAAAGACAAATAAATAATACTGCACTGCTACCTGCACAACATAAACTAGAGGTAACAAATTATCCTGGATTTTTTTGTATATGGATTAATTACTGAAGTGTATAACTGTATGGTAACAAAATATATGAATATATACTTCAGTTGTGTCTAAGTTTGTTTTTCTTTGTTGTGTACTTTTAAAATTAGCTGGTGTTTAATTAATCGAGTGCCAGATTAAATCCCAATTTTTGTAAGTAATTATTGACCATTGAACAATTCAGAGCAAAACTATAAAATGGAGCCGTTTATTTAAATCTACAATCCACAGTAAAGAAAAGAAACATATCACATATCACAACTACATATCTACAAAACAACTAAAGACAACAACTACTAAAAAAGATTATTTTCTGATGTTTTTAAAAAAAATAAAAGTTGTAATATCATAAATGAAACCCGTATTTATGAATCATTAACCATTTCTAATAAAAACATAAAATATAAAAAAAACATGTTTTTGCAATTAGAAAATTGTATCTTACTCAAAATTTAAGCAAATTATATCAAAAACAACAACTGAGCGGCCATTTTACGACACTAACATTAACGTTCAGTCGATAATCCAATGCGACAATTTCAAGATTTTTGATGTATGTCTGAAAAATATATTGTTTTTAGCCGCGTTTAAAAACAAAAACAAAAAAAGAACGCGAAACAAAAACTGACGTACAAAATATGAGCGCTAATGCTAATGTTTGCTAATTAGCATGACTTATTGGCTACAAAGGGACAAAAGAATGAGTTTTTTTTTTCTTGAGCCTTATATTAGCGTATTAAATAATAATAATAAGGCATTAGTTATAAATGTACGTTTTAACACAAACTAATAGCCCAAGTCAGTTAATTTAAAGTGATTTCAGAGGGAAAAATAATTACTGTTACGCTAATTAGCAACACAAAGCAGGCTGTAGCTTTTCAGTGTGTTTGATTTACCGTATACAGTTACCATTTAATACAATAATATTAATAATCATAATAACTGCTACCAATAAATCTGCTCTTTAATTATTTTTCCATTTTGTGAATAATTATAAAATGTAAGAGAAGCAGATTTTTTCGAGAGCCTTTTTTTTTTTTTTTGGTTGGTTTTTGGTTTTTGGTAAACGGTTTCAAGGAAGGTTTTTACTTGCCACCACCTAGCTAATTATGCCTGAAAAACAAAAGAAAATAATGTAAGTATAACGCAGGTTAATTATTTTTCCAAAAAAGACTATTTAAATATATTGAAATGAAATGAAATTGTAACTTACTCAGGGTTTATCTTGTTGACGGCAGCGTAGAGGACAGGCTCCTGTTCCTCACGCCGCTGCAGCAGGATGGTGGAGCATGGAGGAGGTGTCGGGGTATTACTGAAGTAGATAATGCTATAGTGATGATTATCCTCCTCTGTTGGTTGATTATCCTCCTCTGTTGGTTGATTATCCTCCTCTGTTGGTTCAACAGAGATGTTTTCATACACAGGATCAGGGTTTAGCTGATGACAAGACAAGACGAATAATATTAATTTGCACTGTGAGGAACGAAAACCTCTACATCAACTGTAATGATGACATTTTACATCTAGCTCCGTTGGAAAATGTGGATGTGTAAAAGTAATGGTACTGTATAATGTACTTCTGTGGCATTTTTGTGTCGTCATCTTGTACAACAAGCGCACATAGTGAGGTTAAGTTATTTTAGTGATTAAATATGTCCATTTATAACACTCAGTATTTGAGAGGACGCATGATGCTGTAAAGTGAAAACTAGCAAGCTGGGCTAACTAGCATCTACTCAGAGTGAATCTTACGTAAACTGGTTTGTAAATGTTAGCATTAATTCCTACACAAAAAATATTTTTGTTTACGTTATTTTAACTCCTTCTGAGTGTTAGCACCAATCACAATTACCAAAAGCCACCATTGGTGGAAAACACTAATGTAGGGGGCGCTATTGGAGCCCAAAAACACTAATGTAGGGGGCGCTATTGGAGCCCAAAAACACTAATGTAGGGGGCGCTATTGAAGCATAAAAACACTAATGTAGGGGGCACTATTGGAGCCCAAAAACACTAATGTAGGGGGCGCTATTGGAGCCCAAAAACACTAATGTAGGGGGCGCTATTGAAGCATAAAAACACTAATGTAGGGGGCGCTATTGGAGCCCAAAAACACTAATGTAGGGGGCGCTTTTGGAGCCTAAAAACACTAATGTAGGGGGCGCTATTGGAGCCTAAAAACACTAATGTAGGGGGCGCTATTGGAGCCCAAAAACACTAATGTAGGGGGCGCTATTGGAGCCCAAAAACACTAATGTAGGGGGCGCTATTGAAGCATAAAAACACTAATGTAGGGGGCGCTATTGGAGCCCAAAAACACTAATGTAGGGGGTGCTATTGGAGCCCAAAAACACTAATGTAGGGGGCGCTATTGAAGCCTAAAAACACTAATGTAGGGGGCGCTATTGGAGCCTAAAAACACTAATGTAGGGGGCGCTATTGAGACCAAAAGTATTAAATTTCTTCTTTTTGGTTCTCTAGGTACAGATTATACACAGATGTCTCTGCAAAGACGAATTTTAATTTAATTTGGACTTTAAGAATTAATTGTTCTTGCAAATATTTTTTTGAAATGTCTTCCTCTTTACCTCCATGTTGTTCGTCACTTCAGTACTACGAAATTTACCTGAAGCCCTTCTTTTTCTGTAATGAAATAAACATATATATATACATGAATCAGTGAATTCAGACTAAAATAAGTGTGATTTCTTGCGACAGCACAGTGTTGCTCACCCCCTTATCCACAAGAAGACCGATAAAGATATCATAACTGGGAGAGCAGCAACAGCCGTAACCGCTGCTGACGTCTGTTTACTTTGAACACTGAGAGTCATTTTTCTGGAGTTGACATTCTTGTGAGTTTCGACCACACATGTGTAGTTTCCTGCATGCTGACTGCTGACTGGGTCTAATACCAGTCGTTTGTTTTTGCTTTGTGGCAGGTTCACAGGTTGTTTGTTCAAGTACCAAATGTAAGAAGTGTTGTCAGAAAGAGGACAACTGGTTAAGCAAGTTAGAGTGACTCGTTGGCCCTCTGTCGCCACAGCAGGTTGTATGTTCACTCTCAAACCTAAAAAAAAAGGTTAGAGTCATCAGTAAATGTCAAAAAAGACACCCGTACGTCATCAAACCTAAATAACAAGTCTAAATGACTAAATGATCATGTTATCCTTAGAAGAAGTATAGTAAGTATTAAGAAACAGTAGTGGCTCTGCATTCATTGTATTTTTAGCCATGACACATGAACCAGTTTTGAAATGTTGCTCCTGTCCTCAAGAAAAATGAGCAAAAAAGCACTTTTATAGAGAAATAAACTCTGCATGTGCATCAAAGGATTTGAACATAATAATTACCTGTAACAAACAAAGTGACTCCAGGAAAATTTCCTGAAACCTTTAATCTGAATGCGTATACTGCAGAGTCGTTCCTCTTCAAATGTGTGATTTGTAGAACGTGCCGGTTCTTCATCTTATAATAAGACACACGACCTGCGAGGTCGGTCACGTGTTTAACTTCCTCTTTACCACCTGTCATTATTTTAAACCATGATTCAGACCACAGGTTGTTACGGTCCAAATATTCACTTGTAATGTTGACCGAAGAGTCTTTTAGAGCACAGATCCTCCTCCTGACATAATTCACACGCCAGCAGTTGTGATCTTTAACACCTGAAACAGATACAACAGTAGTTTTAGGACAGATGGATGGATATTCATTCAATACACTATAACAGTGCACACATTACATTCACTGGTTCTTACTTACAGACTTCAGCAGACATCAGATCCTCAAAGCCTCGCACAGCACAGGACAAACTGTCATAGAACTTGTAAGATGACAACTGTAGATGTTCAGATTGACTGTGTAATTTTCCGTACTTGTACCATCTATAGGCAGTTTTGGGGTCAGTCAGATGACAGCTGGTGTTACAGGTCAGTGACTCAAGAGTCCTTTGAACGTGTACTTCTGTTGGAAGACGGTGAATACATTTTAATACATGAGCAGAGGTATATTATGGCGGGATGTTTGTGTAAAGTTAACCTCTGGGATATGTGATGGAGCAGGGCTCGTCCGTTGATCCGCTCTGATTATTAGGACACATTGTCCCTTTAGCGTAGCTCACAGTAAAGCAGGTCGACGTGACAGAATCTGAGCAAAAAGACATTCAGTATTTTTGTGATGTTGAACTTAATAATCAGAAGATTTATCCAGTACCTGAATGATTTAAGTTTGTAACGTTGTCACTCACCCACTGAGACTTCAGGAGCTCTGAGATGCTTGTAGCCTTTGACAGCACAGGAGTATCTGACTCCCTCCTCACTGCTGACCAGCTGTTGGTACCATGGAGACCAGTCCTGATAGAGAAGCTCTCTGTTCTTGTACCAGATGTAGGCTGCAGGCTTTTCAGTCAGAGGACAGCTGGTGTTGCATATCAGTGTTACCGTCTGTCCCTCTGTGGAAGGAATCACCTTCACCTGCAGGTCTGAGACGATATTGTTAAATATCAGAGTTCAAAATGAAGTTAAAGTAATAATTATAGAGGACCGCTGTACCTGCAACATGGAGCTCAGTTCCACCGGGCCAGCAGCGTACTGGACTATCTGTCTCGCTGCAGCAGTAAAACTTTGCGTCCCTCTCTGTCAGATCTTTGATTGTTAGCGTGTTGTTATTCTCTTCAGACATGTTGTACTTCTTTCCATCTGCAGGCAGCTCAGTGTAAAATTTCTTTATTTTATTCTGGTTTACAGTGAACCATTTCATGCCTGAAGTGGGATGTTGAGCCGAGCAGGGCAGATCCACTGATGAACCTTTTAAGGCACAGATGCTGTTTGCTTGTCCCTGAACACCTTTAATCGAAAGCTTTCATTAGCATTTATATATACAGTTAAGTGCTATTATATAAGAAGTGATCAATTCATACCTGAGACATAAAGGATGAAACCAATGAACGCACGTCCAGCTTCTGCCAACAACATGGCTGTCGTCGTCGATGATCTGCTCAACAACTACTGCATTTATGAAATCTTATCTATTTTTTTCAAATGTAACCTAACCGACTGAAAACTGTGTCAATGGCTTTGTCCTTATATAGCTGAGTTGAGAAATTGGTCTTCACTTCCTTCTTCTTTAAATGACTGTTCTTAGTAAAAGGAAACCACAAGTGAAGAGTCTACATGCTGTATAATTGGCAGATTTGTCACCAGGAAACACATCACACATTCATCACGTGGGTATTTTTGTCATAGTTGCTTGTGCTTGTTTACTTATATAATTCCTACTTAGTGGGTATAATATTTACTACATCTAAATTTTCTAATGTTAAGTATGGAGTAGACCAAGGTTCTGTTCTTGGCCCTTTACCTTTTTCTCTTTATAGGTCACCTCTAGGCCAAATTATACACAGTCGTGGAAATAATTATGATATCTATGTAAATAGTACTCAGCTGTATGTTCCCATAAAGGTTTATGATTATATTCAAATTACTAAATTACTGGGAAAATTGAAGGTCATGAAATTTCCTGCCTGTAAATTCTGAGAAAACAAAGAAGATGCTGCTAACTGACAACAAGAACCAGAGGTGTGACTTAGGCTTAACGTGCTAATGTACTGTATATGATAATGTGAAAGAACATGATGTGTGAAACATGAGTTTCTGTGTTAGTTGGGTAGAGGTGACATGTCTCACCGCACAAAATGACACCTCTATTGCTCCATACAAAACTGCATTTCAACAGTAAATGTTCATAATAAGCTCTTTAGCTCACCTGGAGCTCAAAAACACATATTTAATGTATGTAATGTATAGATGTTCTTTAGCAGTTCATAGTCCGTCCTGCAGATGGCGCCATCATTATATTGTACAGTAAGTAAGACCATTTCTATGCCTTTCAACCACTTTTTCACAACACCATTTCTGCCTGTGTGTGTGTGTACAGTAATACTTTCCACTGTTTGCTGGTTACATAATCTGATTTTGTCCATATGAAATGTGTGTTGAAGACTCAGGATCTCTTCTTATACTATGAAATGGAGAAAATTCAAGAGATAATGTGAGAAAATACCCACAACAGGTGCAGTGTGTGTGTGTCTGAGTTTGTATTCTGTGTGTGTGTGTGTGTGTGTGTGTGTGTGTGCGTGTGTGTGTGTGTGTGTTGGTTAACAGACGGCTGTAGTTGGTGTGTAGACGAGCTCCAGCCATAACACAGTGAAGAAACAGGAAGCCTCTGCGACTGAGACAAGGCCACAGTGTGACTCTGTGGATGATGTGCTTCATTTAAAGCTTAATAAATAATATTAACAACATGTATTAAAAAAGTCAGATTTATTAGAGGAAGCAATTTGATTATGTGTGTTTAAAGACAACAGCGATTCCTTAGTGTAGAAAATTGATAATTTATATTTAAAAAAGTATTGATAGAACAGCTTTAAATCTCTGGATCATAGAAATAAATCTATGTGCTTTTAAGATTAAGTCTGTTTTAACTGAATATCCCTTAAGTGTGTATAATCCAAGTGGTACGATACAGACACTTTCATAAGAAACAAACTAGTAAATCATTTGTCTCCAAGCCTCATCAGCTTTTACATGTTTTCCCTCTGCGGTTTGCCCTCCACCCACTTTAATGACTAAAATAATAAAGGCTGATTAAAAGGAGAGCAGAGCCAGACTTCTTCATGTCTCAACACAATAGAGAATCTCTGTCTTCCCGCCGTCACCTGCTGGCGAGTTGGCAAGCAGACAGTGTGCGGTGCAGACGTGCAGACATTACTGGCAACCTTTGGATAAAAAAAAGACTTTTTTTTTTTTTTGGACCATATATTGGCATACCTTTGTGTCAAGCTGACTCTCACTGCTGACAAGCTATTTTCATCACGCCTGTTTACCTGCTTACAGAAGTAACTGAGGAATGTCTCCGTCTGTCTCAGTGTCCAGTTACACAGCATTTACTGTAATTACCATCGTTGAGAGGGTTGCTTTCAGTCTAGTTTGTCTGTTTATTTGTTTGCAGGCTGTGGGCCTTCTTACTTAAATATTCCCAAAGGTTTTAACCTTTTCCAGTGTGAAGGTGTTAAAGTTTTATTTACCCATAAGTTGATCTTGCGTTTAATATATTTGCCACAGAAGAAAAGTGCCGTTTTTGGTGCAGAGAGCATCATCATGTGGCCATTTATGATTGATAAAATGTGCATTTGGTCTATAGGTGAAGCTACAGCAAAATGATAAATTGCATAATTAAGCGCCCTTATTTTATATTTTACAAAAATCAACATGACTGTCTTTAACTTTGTTGTATTATGATGCAGATCTGGATCAATGAACAAAGCTCTAGTGTATCTCTAGTACTGCGTAATACTGCAAAGCACCATGGGAGCAGTAAACAGCCTTTTATGGTAAACAACCATAATCACATATTATTATTATTATTATTATGATGCTGCTGAATGCAACACATATTTGTGCATAGTTGTTGTTCTGGTGAAAGACGTTGTGAGAAATGTGGGAAATCTCAAATGGAATATTACTGGTTAAATATAAAAGCTAAAGCGTTTTTTTTCCTTTTACGGTAACTCACTCACAAAGACTCGGTTCCACTCAGTCTTTCCTGCTGCTCGTTACAATCACACAATGCGTCTGTTTCAGCGCCCTGCGTTGGATTTGGAGTTAATACGACGCTTCCTCCTTCATCTGGAAGCTAACGTGGCCTTTAGAGTGATGCCATGATGTCACCTCACAGACAGGGTAAACACTACCTCCGTTTCTTCCCTCCATTGCCCCTCTTTGGACAGCGTAGCATTGTTTCCGAGCCAAAATTACCACATCAGCCCTCCAAATAACGCTCCACACATCCTTCTCTTTCCACCCGGCGACAATGAGGGAGAAATCCTTCTTTTGGAAGCAGAGAGAGGGGGGATTTCTTCTCTCTCCAGTTCCCAGCGTGCTATTAAATGGCGTGAGAGCTTTACTAATTGGCCTCTTCATCTTTTGAAACGAAAAAAAAAAGAGAAGCGGAGAGCGCGAGAAAGGTTGGAAATGAGAATGATATATAGATTATGAGTATGAAAGTGCATATGTGGCCTCTGTTAGTGTGTATGTGTGTGGTCTGTGAATGTGGGTGTGACTGTTAGTACAGTATGAATGTGCATGTGACTACAGTTAGTGTGTGTGTGTGTGTGTGTGTGTGGTCAGTGGGGTTAACCAGCATTTCCTGATGATTCATCAATGGAAAACACAATTAACTCCTTCACTGCCTCCCAATTATTTCCGCAGAGGAGATTAAAGTCTCCCATCTGAAAAGGAAGAACAATTGTTGACTTGAATCAAATGTTCCAACGGCGCCTGTTTTCACACTCAGCGGCCATAGTTGTCTAACAGCTGTCAGCTGGGCCGGACTCTCCAATCCTAATGAAGTGCTTTTTTTTTCTTCTTTTGCCAGTCAGCTTCAGCTGTTTCAATCACAGTTATGTTGATAATCTTCTTATCGCATAAATCAATTGGCAAACATTGGCGGGAGAGGTGATAGAATTGGAGGAAGAGGAAAAGGGAAGAGGTGTTAACCTTCAGCTGCAGCTGGCTGGAAGTGAGAACCTGTCAGGAAACACTAGAGGACAAATTTATAGAAACAATCTGCATTTATCGAATGCTGGATCTCACATATACTGTACTAACACGCTCACGACATCGAAAATGAAGAGCTTGAATCTGGAAAGATGAACTAATGCTGGAGGTACACCGTCATCAAGTTGTTTCCGATGAGCATTAAACATTAAACTCAAATATTAGATGGTCTCAGGATCTTTTTTCCGGTTGGTTAAGATGGTTGTGATGATGAAATTAATTGCATTACTGTGTTCGGTACGTGTAAAACAACGTTTTGATGAGGATGAACTGATGAAACGTCTCGAATGAGTGGACAAAATATCTTTAGAACTATGAATCTACACGGACAGAGCAGGTAGACGTCTTACAAACGTCATAATTTCCGTCAGAAAGTCGACCCAGGATCACACACTAATGCTATAGCATATGTATATGTATATGTTATATGTTATATGTTTCTACTTCTGTGGCTTGGACAGACTTACAGCTGGTAGAAAGTGAAAGCAGGCAGGTAAGAGAGTTAAACAAATGCCGTAACTTTTGTGAAGTAGCGAAGAAGTGAATCGTCATTTGGAAACAACGGCGGACGTAATTGGGCTCATAAGGCCCTAAACCTGAAGATAAACTCTACCTGTCTGTAGGTGAGCGAGAAGCATCTTTCTGTCGTCTCAAATACGAAGTTGTATATAAGTAAGAAAAAACGAAAACGGTAAAAATGTTGTGGATTACGTTTCAATATACGACCACGAACTTGTTGCTTTCAGCTTCTTTGTTTACTGAAGCGGACATGTAAGAACAACTCTTTGTCTTTACCATCTGAACACACACACACACACACACACACACAGATTAGAGATGTTAACAACAGTACAGGAAGTACTCAGGCAGAAACTGTGATGTTTTGTCTCAAGGCTCTGATAACACAGTAGAGGCATGTCTGTTTAATTTAAAGCTGGAACATTCCTCTTCTCACATTTCACATCCGTTTTATCCGTTTGTTTCCTTTACTTTGTAATGATTTGCATTGATTTGATATATATTATATATTTTATCAGCATCACAACAACTCTCCTGTCTTAATTAGCAGTTTCAAGTGAAAATAAAACACATTTTTTACAAGTCAAACAGAGATTTGAGCTCCTTGTCTGAGCCGCTCGAGCCACAACTTGCTATTGATCAGAGATAATAAACTCTGAAAAAAACTTCCACATATTAAAATGTTTTACCGGAGGCAGTGTGCAAGACTTTCTAATCCCTTCACATCTGAAAACACCCAAATAAATCAGAATAGGAGCAGACTCTGTGACACTGAGATGCATTTGAACTTTTTTTAAAGTTCATTTGGAGGTTACAGCAACATATAGTTAACTGCTTTTTAATATTATACTAAAATATAAAACGTATAACGCGTATAAACTCTCTTTTCCAGTTATGTCATTAATGTGGAGTAAATTAAGTTAAGGTGGCTCTTTTTTTCATGCATTTTCACAGAGCCCTGTGGGCTGTGATGAGCGGCCTGCTGGGACGCGGCGTAGCGGTACATATAGATATAAATGCTGCCGTGTTCGGGATGGTAATCCTCGGATAAGACTGCAGTTGGCCGATGACCAAACATTCATGCGTCACACAATAGGTTTTGGCTGTTGTTCAGTAAGTGGACTTACTCTGGGTTTAATAGTGAAATCCACTTTTTTGGCTTTAATAATTAATGTTTGCTGGATTGTAGTGCTCGGTTTTGAGAATAAACCCCCCTCTGCTCGTAAAAGTTTTTATCCCCTGCTGGATTAAGTTTTACTTTTACTGTTGCTGCTCATATACACCCTCCTCCTAAAATCTGACTCTTATATTTTCATTTTACATCCTCCTCTCTTGGGGGGGCTGAAGATCACCAATATGGTGCATACATACGTGTGTCAATCTGCTTCTGGAAAAGCAACTGGAACAGTTATACAAAAAAAAAGAAAAAAAAAGAAAAGTGATACAGCAAGTTTTTCCCTGGCTTGGTATAAATAAACTCTATAAAAAAAAATAGCTACTCCTCTTGGAAAGTTACGTGGGAGAAAAAGAAGGAGAAAGAGGAGACAGTGATATAAATAATGTTAATTCAACTCTCTGCTCCTTTGGCTCAAAACATTTTTAAAAGGCACTAGAGGACAGAGCTTTATTTAGCTTGATGACACTCGCTTTTAAACGTTTCATACGGAAAAAAGAAACAATATAAGTCGACTGGTAAAAGTTTAAGAGAAGAAAATTTACCAGCGTTATATATAATACCTTTAAAAATGTTCCTACACTGGAACAAAAAAAAAAGTAGCATGCACTACAATCCCACAATGCATTGTGTTGTATTTAACAGGAGTGAAAATTACAGTTGTGCGACTTTAAAATGATGATTTAGCGTCTCGGCTGTAAATTTACTGCTCGCTGTTGAGTAAATACTCAGTGTCTGCTAAACTCTGATTGGACGCATAGAAATACATCTAATTGAGTACCGCCCACTTCAAATCAGGGATAAAAGCAAGTTTGGTAGAGCCATTTGAGCTCATGTTGGACTCCTGGTTCATGGTAGAGAAAACATGTTTACATTAAATACAATGAAATAAGAGTCAAAATGATGATTTTCTTGTGGACTTTGAAAGTTGAACGTGTTGGCAGTCACACTTGAGTCTTTGACAGCCGGGAGGTCAACAAGAGAAGAAGAAAACAGAAAAAAAAGAAGAAAGAAGAAGAAGACAGCAGAACAAGTGGGAGGAAGTGACAGCGTCACGGCACGAGTGTCGCCATTCAAGACCCGAATCGGTTCTGACCCAGTTCCCCTCCATCATTACGGTTCTTTGTGTGTGTGTGTGGTTGTGGTTGTGGTTGTGTGTGTGTGTGTGTGTTGGGTACACTGAAGCCAGACGGAGTGAGAGAGACAGCGGTGGATTTCTGTTGTGATGGTATTGGCCTCTGTCAGGATAAATGGGCTTTAATTGGGGGAGTGTTTGGTCAAAGACAGCCTGGATTTTACACACACACACACACACACACACATACATCTTCTTTCATCCAAATGGGGTTCATCTTGGTATCATCAAGTTTCTTATCTCTGCCATTTCTCCGCTTCACACTCTTCCAGCTCTCTTTCCTCCATCCAAACAAGAACCTATAAGATTGTGTCAGATTAAGTGATTTTAAAACCAATGTGTGTGTGTGTGTGTGTGTGTGGGATGAAGATTAATGGGTAAATAGCCGTGCATGTGTTTTGTGCGCATGTGAAAGGGAGAATAAATGCGTACGTGTGTGTTTGGATGCTTAAGGCTGGATTTTCAGATTCCAGCGCCGCTTTTTTTAAAGCTTTAGCTCTGGAAAGTCTTTTACATTCCCTCAACAATTTACATCACGAACCCAACGAAACGGATGAATGCAGGCGTGATTTTCATGTCGCAGACTCTCGGTTAGACATACATTAAAGAAACCGGTGCTGTTGTGTCTTTATGCTAATTAATAAAATAATTATCACCATTTGCAGCTTTAATCAAAAGAAGGAACATGGCAACATTTATTTTTACTTTGTTGAGTTCGTCACGTCAACTTAAAAGATGACGATATGTCAACGCTGTGTCCACAGCTTGTTTCTGCTGCCCCCAAGTGGCCAAAAAACAAACAGTTATTGCAGGTTTAAGGTTTCAACATGGTGAGTATTGTTTGGTATTGGTAAGCTTAAAACTGAGCTCAGCTTCTGCTGCTTTAAATGTTCCCGTGGCCTCCGTCGTGTGTAAATGGAAGAAGTTTGGAACCACCAGGACTCTTCCTCCAGCTGCCGTCCCTCTAAACTGACCCTCCAGAAGGACGACCATCGCTCCACCAATCAGGCCTGTATAGTAGAGCAGCCAGACTGAAGCCACTCCTTAGTAAAAGGCATGGACGCCTGTCTGGAGTTTGCCAAACGGCTCCTGAAAGACTCTCAGACCATGAGAAGGAAAAAACTCTCCGGTCTGAAGAGACAAAGCTTGAACTGTGAACTGGGAGAAACGTCAGGATTGAAGGAAAGATGAATGCAGCGACGTACAGAAGAAAACCTGCTCCAGAGCTCTGGACCTCAGCCTGGGATGACGGTTCATCTTTCAACGGGACAACGGCGGAGGGACGCTCCTCATCCAACCTGATGGAGCTCGAGAGCTTCTCTAAAGATGGATGTGCCAAGCTTGTGGCTTCATATTCCAAAAAACTCGAGGATGTATTTGCTGCCACAACAAAATACTGAGCCAAGGCTGTGAATACTTATGTACATAGAGAAAGGTTCGGAAGAAAGACGAGACGGCGTCAAGGTTTATCGTTGACCCCTCGACCTTTAACACAGCTCCACCATCGGGCCAAAATGACGCATCACATGATGAAGAAGAAGAGCTGGTGAAAAGTAGTCGGACTGGTTGATTTCTTCTCTCACTCAGTCAGACGGCTTGTCTGGATACTCATTAATGAGCTTTAGAAATTAAACAAGGACACAGTCAGCACACACACACACACACACACACACACACACACACAGAAGTGGAACCACTGACTTTCAGAGCCAGTGTTTTTAGTCAGGTTATAAATAAGTTATTTATCACCGAGTGGCTCGGTGTTTGTGTTGGAAAAGATCACTTCGGTTTATCATAATAATAATAATAATAAGAATAATAATAATAAGTCCACATCCATTAGTTTATTATGACAGAAATCCAAATCTGATCTGTTGCTTTATTCATTATGGAAAAACAAAAATGACTTTAAAAGATATTTATTTATTTATTTATTTATTTATTTATTTATTTATTTATTTATTTATTTATTTATTTATAAAGGCTTTTTTCCCTCTTGTTTGCTGCCTCAGTTAAATCCAGCGCTGCTATAATGTCCCCTAACCTACTATGAAAGGCGCGCTCACAGTTTAGTGCCACGGGGACGCGCGCACACACACAGATATATCCTGTGACTGAAAGCATCCCGACTTCATACATCCCGGAGATCACAGGACCGCTGGGAGCTGACCTCAAACTGCTCCGGAGCGCTTTGTTTACTTCTTGTTTGTTGTTTTTGTTTTTGTTTACTCATCTTCGTCTGAAACTGTTGATTTTCTGGGAGTTTCAGTGTAAAAGGATTTAACTCGTTTTAAAGATTTGCTCACATTGAGCACCAAGATGCTGCAACGCTGCAGGACGCATGTGTGTGTGTGTGTGTGAGTGAGTTTGGATGGATTATAATGAGGATAAAATGATGGATGTTGATGAGTCTCTGAATGTTTATTTTTGATTTTTTTTTTTACATTTGCATTGGACACGTGGTCATTAAAAGGCAAAACAAAGAAGTTTAATGAACTTCTGATTATTTCATATTTCACACATCGGGACAAAAGATCAAAGATCATCTGTGACTTTCCTGTTTCCCTCCTGAAGTCTTAAACATCATTTTACCACCTGCAGTGAGTCAGACTGAATGCTGCAGCAGGACGAGCTCGGTTCTTTACTCTAACAGGAGTTTAAAGACCTTTTCAAGTGTTACACGTTCATCATTGGTTCTCTCATTGGGGTCGTGGAGGTCGTCAGTTCTCCCGAGGGATGTTTCTGGGCTCCCCGGACCTGGGAGCGACACCCCGGCTCCTTCACTGGACCTTCGCCCCGTCCTGGTGCCTAAACAGCGGACCTGAGAGGAGATGAGAGCCGCGGTGTACCACCTCCTCGCCGGCTGCCTCTGCCTGTTACGCACCGCAGCTGAGGTAAGAAACGCACAGAAGTGGGCTGTGGTTAATATTTGCTGTTATTTGCTGTTTATTGCAGGTTGCAACACATAGCAAAGCAACTGACACATCTGCGTAATTACGCACAAATGTTCACTCTTTCCTTGGCACAGTTTGGCATTAACACCGCCGGTTTTAATCTGCCACTGAGCCTTTTGAATCTGAAACCTTCTTCCCGCAGGAGTCTCCTCTCCCCCGGGAGCTGTTGGAGCGACTCTCCCGCAGCGAGATCCGCAGCATCAGCGACCTCCAGCGGCTGCTAGAGATAGACTCCGTAGGTAAAGCGCTTTATTATAACTATACAGCCTCTGTCACCCCCCTGCAAGATGGATTACTGAGCTTTATTCCCAAATGAGGTGATTCAGTGAGCATGCTAATAGAAAATTCAGTTCATATGACGCCTGTAGTATGAGCAGCATAATGCACAAATACCCGTAAAGCTTATTGTATGGAGGGAATGTGTGTAAACGTCTCGGGTGCATTAAATGCAATGGGTGCATTGTAAGAGTTCATCCACAGCAGGCTGGATGATGAAGCTGAGTGCTGCTGCTTTCTTCACAGTCTGCGCTCAGAAAGACTGAGTTGAGGTATTAGAGGCATCTGGTGCAGGAAGAAGATGCCGCCTGCTCATCTCATTACTGGAATGATCAGCGGCTCCATCAATGCGCTCAGAAACAGAGTTAATGTTGTGCTTTTTAAGACACAAAAGAAAAGGAAGGAGCTCGAACCCTCCTGATGATGTCACGGTGAAACTAGAGGTTCAAGCACAGTTTTAAACACAAGCTTTACCAAGCACAGAAGATCTAAGAGATGCCACTGAGTTGCATTATGAAGAATGGGACTAAACGTTGGGATATAACTTATCTGCTGCTGCTGATTTTGATCATTACTCTTTTTAAAAATGTCTGTCTTTTGCAAGCCTCCCGACTGGAGAATTGATGGCCGATGGAAGCGCAGCACTAAATCTTTAAAATACTTGGCTGCTGCACCTGCAGGTGTCATCAAGGAGTTGAAATATTTCAAGAAACTGGCGTGTGGTTCCTCAATCTGAGGAAGCCATTTACTGCCATTCCTCCCCTTAAAAATGTAAAAGTCGGTATCTGATTTAGTCAAAGTTTGTGTTTGTAGCTAAAAAGTTTCCATACGAGTGCAAAAACTTTACCTGAAACTCAGAAAGGAAATGATCCCTTTGAAAGCACAACGGCGTCTTGCCTTTTCATGATCTTTGCTAGCAGTTAGGCTGAAATCAACTCATTTTGTGCTAATAAAAGCAACACAAAGGTTGCAAACATCACATAAAAGTAAACTGTCTGCAAACTGTTCACATTCACGCCAGTTCTCATTATCCAGGTAATAATTCAGGACTGAGTGAATTAGTGAGACGGGAGGAAATAACTGTAGCATAAAACAAGCTTTGTTGAGTCAAGCTCCAAATTGTTGCCAACCAAACAAACTCTCCTCTGCTCTGAAGCCCCAAAAAAATAAAAAGAAGAAGAAGAAGAAGAAGAAGAAGAGGTAATTCATTTTTCATGTCTGCTGCGCCGAGCGGTGCCACCATTAATCCTGGCATCATTGAGATGCAAATGTCGAGTGTGACGGCTCCCCGGCTCGGTGGGGGTCAAGTGGCTCACTTCATTATGCTGTTGTCATGCTGCCCATTATTGGTTTGAGAGCTGAGCCCGCTGGAAGGCTGCTGTGTTGCTATGTATAATTCATGCTCAAATTCCTGCATGTCAGGGCGAGAGACACAGAGCGAGAATGTGAGAGATAGAGAGAGAGAGAAAGAGAAAGAGGGAGGAAGACGTCGGAGGTGGACTTTGTTGTGTTTCAGAAGCACATTGTGTGTATAGGCAAGCGTGTGTGCGTGACTACTTGCACACACACACATGACAGTAAGCTCTGCAAGAAAGTAAGAGTGACAGGCGCTCTCTATCTCTCTCTCTCTGTCACACACACACACACATAGACACACACACACACAGACACACAAAGAGAAGTGTGAGGTTTGGTATTCAGAATCAAATTAAAACAGTCCTGCAGCCCAGACATCATTTATACTGAATCTTTCTCTCTTTCTTACTTTCACCCTCAGTTACACACACACACGCGCACACACACACAGACACACACACACACACACACACACACACACACACTCACACACACACACACACAATCTTGAATTTACAGTCTGTGGATATCCTGTGGTTTGGCAGTGTTAAAGTGCTAAAATGGTGAGATGAATCTCTCAACACATGATTAGCTTTTACAGCATCTCATGATCCACACACACACACACACACACACACACACACACACACACACACCGACTTACTCAGATGTGTCACATCTAATAACTCGAGTCATCACCTCTTTGCTCTAAAATAAACGTTTACAGGATTTGAAAAGTCACCACAAACACACAATAATACAATAAATCAATAAAATATAAATCAAACATTTTTTCATGTTTTTTGCTTTGACCCAGTCTCAGTGTTACTTTCTTACTGTTGGTTTTACTGGATGTAAATACCGTCTGAGTTATTAATCCAGTCTTACATCAGTAAATTAACTATATAAATAACCATGCACCACATAATGACACAAACTGCTGCAGTTTACTGAAGAAGTGTGTCATCTAAAATGTTTTAATGTTATCGTCAATATTCAGAAGTCAACATACTTAGATTATAGAAAATATAAACATATTGCTGAATGCAGTTTTACTTTTATTCCTTTTCTTCACATACTGTGAACAAACACTTTATCTCATGATCCATCACTCACTGAAACTGTTTCAGGTCCTGCTCGTGAACATCTA
This sequence comes from Pampus argenteus, assembly GCA_036937835.1. Taxonomy (NCBI): domain Eukaryota; kingdom Metazoa; phylum Chordata; class Actinopteri; order Scombriformes; family Stromateidae; genus Pampus; species Pampus argenteus. The sequence goes on along the minus strand of CM072866.1, from coordinate 22,541,043 downwards.
TCTAATATAGCTGCATAGTAATCTGATATTTAATGAGAATATGGATATAAAAAGTCAGACAGACAGACAGCGTTCGACCAAAACGATGCATCAAAGTCACATAAAAGTCGAATTCTCCACCAGGTTTGTGATCTGATGTCTCTCAGATCAACGTTCCTGCGTGTTTTTCTCCGCTGAGTCGAGTCAACTGACCTCAGGTTGAACTCGTGATGCAGTGTGTGTGTGTGTGTGTGTGTGTGTGTGTGATGTACACAGTGTTTCTCTCAGGCCACGTTTACATGCAGAAAACTCAATAACCTGGTTAAGTTCATTCATGCTGCTGATTCTGTAATCTTACTGCACCATGTAAACATCTGACTCTTTTTTAGAGTTTTTTTTTGTTTGTTTGTTTGTTTGTTTATTGTTAGAGATTTCCTCTTTTGTATTTTGAATACGAATCACTTTTACTTTTAGGGTTAGGGTCATGACCCCTGACTTTTCACCAGATCACAAGAAAAAACTTTATTAATGAGTAAAAAGCCTCGACATGTACTACAAACATCCCTGCTTACCAGATAGTGTGTGTGTGTGTGTGTGTGTGTCTGTGTTTGTCTGTGTCTGTGTCTGTGTGTGTGTTTGATGCAGAACCTGGGAACCTTTATGATTAGTAACAGTGAGAGTTTGTGACGTCTGAATGTGTTGTTTCGTCTCCGTCCAGAGAACGAGGTGATTGAGGAGACCAAACACAGTTACCACAAGGACTTCTCTCACAGCTTCCCCGACTTGAAGAGAGCACACACACACACCAGACACAGGAGGAGCACTGGTGAGACACACACACACACACACACACACACACACACACACACACACACACACCAGACACAGGAGGAGCACTGGTGAGACACACACACACACACACACACACACACACACACACACACACACACAAGCACACACACACAGTGCTAGTCATTCATTTCACCACAGCACTATTTCTGTATAATAAACTGTTAAATATGTAAGATCGCTGCAGGTTTTTCTGTAACCTTTGACCTCTTTGTCCCTCTGCAGTGGTGGAGGAGGCCTTGCCAGCAGTGTGTAAAGTGCGGACAGCGATCTATGAGATCCCCAGGAGTCAGGTGGATCCCACCTCGGCCAATTTCATCATCTGGCCGCCCTGTGTCGAGGTGAAACGCTGCACCGGCTGCTGCAACACCAGCAACATGAGGTGCCAACCGGCCCGCAAGCAACACCGCGCGGTCAAGGTACACGAGAAAAACATCCCTGTCTGTGGTGAATATGATACCTGAAAATATGCCTTTGGATACATAAAAATAATACCTAATAGCATTTAAATAATACATTTGATTAGATTTGATTAGATGATGTCTTTAAATATTTTTGTGGAGAATTTAATTCAAATAGCGACAGAAAAAAAGCATCACATCATCAGCATAATAGTGAAGCTTCTACATTATATCATGCATTCCTCATAATAATCTTTATAAGAGACGTTTCAAGTCAAATTGAAAAGAAAAGAAATCACACAAACGGCAGAAGAAATAAAATGTTTACTTTCTTAAAGGATCGGTTCAGTATTTTTAGTCAAGAGCCCAACAGGAGGAATAATTACAGGAAGCAAAACCTTCAAGGTTCATTTGGGTGCCTGCTAATGTTTTAAGACAGATTTGGAAAATGTGAACTTATCCTTTAACTTTCATTCTCACACCAGTAATCGCTCAACAAACATTTTCTAAAAAGGGTTTTTGTCTTTTGGTGGCACCGAAAAACTAACGATGGCACCGAGCGTATAAAACATACACACAACTCCACTTCACTTACTGGAGGTATACATTACACACCTGCCAGGAGCGATTATTCTCCCCGGATTAACTATGGTGTTAATGTGTGTGTGTGTGTGTGTGTGTGTAGTTTGGTGATTGAGTGTCTGGCAATGAGTTTGTTTAAGAACATAATAGCTTCCTTTTGATCTCTGCCAGAGCTGGAAATAAGACTCAGTAAAACCGAACTGGTTCACAGTTTCACGATGCCAACTGGCAGATCAAAACCAGCGTGTGTGTGTGTGTGTGTGTGTGTGTGCGCGCGCAACAGAGGAATCTAAAATGCACTTTTAAAATAGCAAGAATAAGAATATTGACTTGATGTTGATCTAATCTAAGAAATCTAAGAAACACTTAAGTGAAAGATAGAGAAAAGGAAGAGGATGGGTACGTGTGTGTGTATCAAGAGGGCAAGTTTGATTCTCTGCGCTGATACCTAATATGAGATGAAAAGGACTCGCTCTGTGTCTGCCTGCAGAGGAAATCAAAAATAAAGTCACTCACATGTGCTGAGATCCAGCGTTCAGAGAGTAAACAGCTCTCTGACACACTGGCAGCCGGAGGGGATGTAGCAGAGAGGTTGCCATGGTGACGGTAGCTTAGGGTGTGTGTGAGGGTGGTGTATTTTATCATTGATCGGCTTGATTGTCTTTGCATGTGGTCGTAACGTTTAGTATGTCAACAATTGGATGGATTACCTCTTAATGCTGTGTATATATATATATTCATGGTATCCAGATGATGTATCCCAATGACTTTGTTGAAGCCCTGACTTTGCCTCTAGCGCCACCATGAGGTTGACTTTTGCAAATTTTTTTCCAATAACATTCACATTGAACGTATCTGCAAACCAGTTGATATATTTTAAGGTTTTATCTTGTGTATCTGCTCCTGACACAACGTGCACATGATGTCAATTTATCTCATGTTTAACCAGCTTGAATCACTTTGACAAAGTTTCGGAGAAACGGTTCTTAGTTTTGGTTAAATCTTGAAAAATATCAGTGTTGACTTGCAGAGTATGAATGTAATCTAGGCTGCGGCGTGTAAACATGGGATGAAAGCAGCTGCTAACCTCAGCTGAACCTGCTGCGTCTCAGCTCATTGATCTCTGTTCAGTCTGTTCAGACTTGAAGCAGAGACGCTTGTGCAATCAGACCTGGAGCTGCTCGGCGTGTATGAACATCAGCGCGTACGTGTGTAACCGTTGTCCATGTATATTGATGCATATGAGCGCCTGTGTCTGTGTGCAGTGTGAGTTGATGTTTCAGTAAATCAGGCTCAGACAGCATTAGGAGCGAGTGTGATGTGTGTTGACACCAAACAGAGTTAACGCTGTCTTCATGTGTCTGAACAAGAGCAGACACACCTGTGTGTGTTTACACAGGTACAGCAGTAACACCACGGCTGTCGGCATTTTGTTTGCAGTACTTGTACATATTTACAGTATTAATGAAATGTTCTTCTGCTCCCTTAGTAATTTATTGATGCTTTTAGGGACCAATAAAGCTTCGTTTTATTAATTGTTAACTCCAGTCAAGGTTTTATTTAGTCAAATTTAAATTTTTCATGTTACATTTTTCAATAATGCAGAAAGAATAGAAGCAATTTTACAGATTTTAACGAGGTACATGAGCTTATTTTGTGGAAAAATACATTTTAGACACAGTATTTATGTATTTTTGTATGTGTGTAAAGGCTGTTTGAGGTCACGTGTCAGATTTAAATTAATTAATTCATTTCATTGTGCACAGAGGTTAATTAAAAGGTGCTGATAAACCAGTTATCATTATCTTTAAAGCAAGACAATATTCCTTGTTCTTGTTATTGTCAACACATCCTATAAAAAGAGGAAAAAACATGTTTGTCAATACTTTCCGATTTGTTTCAACTTTTTTTTATTTTTAAATACTTGTTTTTATTAGTCAAACAGGAGGAACAGTGAGTATTAATGGCACCAGAACAGTGTATGTGATAAATACACTTTTTTTAATGGAATTTGTTGATAATTCGTCTTCTTCTTCTTCTTCTTCTTCTTCTTCCTCCGCAGGTGGCGAAGGTGGAGTACGTGCGGAGGAGGCCCAAGCTGAGGGAGGTGCAGGTGACGCTGGAGGATCACCTGGAGTGCACGTGCACCAACAAACGCCACATCAACCCAAACTCAGACACAGACAATGGTACACAGCTGTGTGTGTGTGTGTGTGTGTGGCTGTTTATATATACATGTATGCATGCGTTGCCTGAATAGAGCTGATAACAGATCTAAGGTATTTAAAGTGCTCTTCCTCTCTGCCTTAATTAATCCTCCCTCAGGGCAGCACTTCCTAACACACACACACACACACACACCCTCTCAAACACACTTCTTTTCCTCAAGGACCCCACTTCTCATTCTCCAAATCTCTCCACTAAAGTACAGCCAACAAAAAAAAAAGAAAAGAAAAGAAAAATACTTCAGTGCTTCACTTCCAAAGTGATGTCAAACAATAATGAATGGAGATGGATTCATAATCGTATGGTGTGTGTGTGTGTGTGTGTGTTTAAAAGTCTGTGTTGCATGTTCAATAACTTAAAGTCCTAAAGAAAGAGACTTTAAATAACTGGTTTACTGGTGGAAGTCACTGTGATTTAAATAAATGGATTAAATCATTATTTTGTACACTAAACTCGACTGTAGATCCTGTAATCAAAAGGTCAAAGGTCAATCTGTGCAGATAAAAAACACATCCAAAAGTCTCATAAAATGTGATACCATTAAAGTCCTTCATAAAACAGACTCACCTGGCTCATCTGCAGCAAGCTATTCATCATCGATTCCACCCATTAAATACATCAGTGAGTTATATTTTATGGCTTCGCATATAAAAACAGAAGAGAAGAACACGTGACTCTGAGATATGAAGTGTAGCGTGATTTATCTGAGACTCAGTTGGCCTCTTAAGAAGCAAAAAAATGACTCAAACGTTTTTCGCCAACAGGCATCAGGTGAAGGGAGGTCGGAAAGGAGGAGGAGGAGGAGGAGGAGGAGTGGAGGAGCGGAAGAAGAGGACAGCATGAAGTAAAGAGCAGGTTACTGTGGAAGAGTTTGATGGAGGAGATTATTATATCCATTAACTGAACTAGTTCAACGGGTATTTGACTCAATGCATCAAACCTCCAGACACAAACAGACGGGCGGTGACGCTCGATTCCTCGACGGAGAAAAGAAGCGATTCTGGGACACCGGAGGACTTGACCTTTCTTTCTCCAGAGTATAACCCGCTCCGTGACTCGGATTATAAACTGGGAGCAATCCTTTTCTAGAAACAGCGACTGGGATTAGGTTTTTATATTTTTAAGATTTAGTCTTCCTCAGCAAAACACACTCATTACACACAAGCGCATATATCCTCTTTATTTTTATAACCTCTCATTTTCTATCGCTGTCTGTTTTCTATTTCTGGCATGTTATCCGCATAAAGAATGGAGGGGGGAGAAAAACAACAACAATAAAACATCCTCCTGACATGTTACTGATACTAATAAACTATTTATATGTAAACAAAGTGAACAGATTTTTTTTATTTTTAGTAAAAACAGGTTCGTCACAAAGAGCGACTGACGGATTTAAGAATCCATTTGAAAGCAGAAAGAGGAGCCGGACAAGCTGGTGTGTGTGAGAGAGATTATCTGGAGGATCATAATACTGAAGCTAAAACCGCTGTGAATTTGTAACTGAGAATAACACACACACGTTCCTGCTAACGAGGGGAAGCGTGGTCGACTACGCTGTTAGCTACGAGCTAACAGGAAGGTAAATGTTTTCAGAGGAAACGCTGGACAACGTGGAGGAGGAGGCGAACTCGTAACGAAACACGCCGCGTCCGCCAGCTGCTCGCTCGGTGTGTGTGTGTGTTTTAAAAGCGTCTCAGACACACTTTAATTCAATTAAATGTATAAACTGGATCAACACGTAACTCTTGAGACACTGAGTGAAGCTAAATCTGTACAGACAGCTGCTTAAATCACACAAATCTCCTGTTTTTTTTATGTATTCTGACCTCATTAATAGTATTTATTGATATATACCGATACATTGATCGGGACTAGTTCCCATCACTCGCTGCGGTGGTCGGGGAGATAAAATCAATGAATCAATAAATATACTTAGTTTATATATAACAACATAAACAACACTGTTCCAACGTGTTTGCACCCGAACAATAACTGCTTTGTTTCATTATGAATTATTTTGGTTTGGGAGAAGCAGCCAATTAGTAAACAAGAGGACACTGTAGTGAGTTTGTTTTTTCGCTGATGACGACGTGACGTTTTATTTCCTTCCCTCGTCCAAACCCAAAGCCGCAGAGCCGAACGTTGTACCCACGAATCCGTTCCAACCGCCGCTGGCATCCCACAGACCTGCTGTTTGGACTATTACGCTGCGGTTCCTGCAGCTCGCAGACACCTCAAATAGCTCTTTATGTTTCAGATGTCTCCCAGTTATTAAGGGCATGCTTAAACAGCTGACTGCATTTATAACAAACAGAGAACAAAACAAATATTTATTGGTCGCGGCGGTGAAAGAGCAGACGGAGCAGACTTTACAAGGCTGAGGTCGATTTTGCATAACTCACCCGCTTTGCTAAATACTCAACATGTAAACGTACAAAAAGGAGAAAAAGACAAAGTATCATGTGGATATAAAGCATTAAAAACCAGTCGGGACACAAAGAAAGAGAAAAGACAGATGGGGATAAGAAAACAAGTATGTAACGTAGTCCGAAAGGTGAGAGACAGGAAACAAAAACAGGATGGAGTATAGTGAGTAATGTGTGTGTGTGTGTGTGTGTGTGTGTGAAACAGAGAAGACTGTGAAAGTGTGTCTTTGTGTGTGAGACGGGATGAAAACTGGTTTGTGTGTGTGAAACAGAAAGAGAAACTGCATCCCTCCAAAGCTGAGTTAAGCAGATTAACAACATGCTCGCTAAAATGCTGAACGCTCGGCAGGTCAAGTACAACCTGATGTAAGCTGATGGAAGTTGAACTCGACGTCTTCGGGATAAGCCAACTTTAGTATTGGTAACCTCGGCTGTTAAGAAGCTGATTTTGGGTCAGTGGGTTTTCACATAATGGGTTTAAAGATTCAACTTTCACTTTCCTGGTTCCTCGTACGCGAAAAAGATACTTCAACACAATTGCCAGAATAAAAAGTTGGCGTTGGATGTTTCGGTAAATCACTGATATACATTTTGCTTTTCACCTGTTATTTAACGCCACTTTGAATGTCCATTATTAGCGGTTATCTGTTGAAAAGGGTTAAAATACCTGATTATCTGAAAGCAATACTCACGTGAGGTCTTACTGTAGCTGTGGCCAGACATTAATCTTTGAGGTTTGACATTTGAATTTTAAAAAATATCCCCTCCAGACGTTTTAATACGTAGAAAAATCTCTGCTACAAATAAATGTTGTCCAAAACTGCTTTATGAAGACTCGTCTCGACCAGGTAAACATGTCCACCTCCCACCATCAAGCTTGTTCCCACCATTGAAGGACGGGAGGTAAACGGGATGAAAAAGCACCTCCAATGATGTTACATGCTTTTACCATAATACTAAACTTCAAATATCCATATAGGTGTAGCTGTTGTTTATAATAAAGAGCATTATTCAAACTCTCGTATCGTAACACAGCGTAACAAATCCATTGGCGCGTGTTGGTCTGTGTGTTTGTGTATCTCGTCCTTCCTGTTTTCCTCCCGCGGGTCATTCAGGTAAAGCTGCCATCAGTGCCAGGCTCTTCTCAGAAACAAACACAGCCACCACAACACATACGGGGTCTTAAAAATCATTACTAGTGTGTTGCCCCAACAATGGTTAGCCTAGCTTATTACTATTACGTTTTAGATATGTTCAGACAAGCGTTGGCAAGTGTATTTAAAGCATGTTCATGTGATAAACTATTATGGAGCCAGATGGTTTCTGTGGGTTAGTAAAACATGTCCTCTGCTTATAAAGCGGAAAGCTGAACGATTACATAACGATATGAATTCACGTAGTAAAACGTACGGTTTAGCAACCACTGTGGAGGAGCCATACGATGCTTAGTTTTACATTAACAATGCAAATGTTCATTCGTATTATCACCAGACATTCAGCTCACTGTTTGTCAATGTTTTAGTTCGGTCTCGCCGCTACTACTAGCCACTAGCTAGCTTTGTGGAGCATTTAGCTCCTGTGTAGCTAGCTATATATATTTTTCCCAGACGTTAGCGGAGACCAAAACAGAGCTAAAAGGCCTAAATATCAGGCTTACATTTAGTGGCCAGGAACACAAATGCATCTTAATGTTAAAGATAAGATAACCAAGTTCATCAACTTTAAAGTGTTGACAATACGGGCCCCATGTAGCCAACAACAAGCTAGCAAAAAAGTTTGACTAATGAACCTGCTTTGTTCACCTGTTCACCTTTATTTATATAGCACGTATCAAAAAGAAAGAAAGGTCAATCGATAACTGAGATGTTTTTACTCTCTATTCCTTCATGTTTAAGTGTTTTCCTCATTTATCTTTTGGTAGAAATATTCAGGATTTCTTTCAAAGCTGACGTCCAGCTCATAGACAAGCACACATCTCATATTAAGCCATCCTAAAGTACATTTCGGTGGTGTATTGCTTCACTTTCAGCTGTATTTAAAACAACATGATTTTGACCTTGAAACAGGCACTGAAACGTCTCGGTCTGCATCACATTGTTCCCTCGGGGAGGGGAAACAGCTGCTTGATAACTATCAAATATTCTTTAAAACACCCTCTCGCTACTCAACCACACACCTCCTTGTTTTTTAAAAGTCATAATCCTCTTCCACACATTAAAACGACAACAACAACAAAAAGCCAGACACTTGAAATCACTCGACAAAGTGACCCCCTCCTCTCTTTCTCTCTCTATCGTCGTCTCCATCCCCTGCAGCTCCGCCATTGTCTTTGGCCCGGGCCGAGCAAAAGGTCTGCTGCTGCGGCCGACTGTTTGCTGAGTGTTTGCAGAGACACAAAGAGAAAAGCTGCAGTGTGAAAACAGAGTAAGGGGGGGACGAGCCTGGGAGGTGGGGGGTTAAGTGCTTTTTGATGGACTCACTGGAGGAAAGAGTTGGGGAAAAAATCCCATCTGATGTAACGTCACGGCGTAATATGACACTATTTTGCAGGAGTTTGCGTGGAGATTAAGCCCGACGTCACATGTAGCCGTAAGCAAAGTCCGTCTATCATAGTTATTTTTAAATTCTCTCTCTCGTTAATCCCTCCGTGGTTGCGTTCTCATTTATCGCAAAGCCATTAAGAGCCATTGTGATGCCAAAGAAGTTCCCATCGTATGCAATACATTCACTGTATGACACTGCATTCATTTTCCTTTGTATTGTATTAGCACAGTGCTCGTCTGGTGAAGATTTATTTTTGCACTCTTATTTAAGAAAAAAAAGGATAATTAAGTCATCTTAACATTTATTTTTACTGCATAATTAAAAGGTTTTTTATTAATCTCTGCATTCATAAAAACAGTTGATTTGCCTTTGTGTTGGTTTTTGCATCCTGACTCAAAGAGGAGCTTTAATTCTACAGTTAATACAACTAATTTACTTTTAAATTACATTTTTTTTTAAAAGAAATGGAAAAAAAAGAGAGAACTAGACTCATGCAATCCATCCGCTGCTGTAACAAGAGGATTAGCAGGAGTTTGCATGCAGGAATGAGGTCAGTTTATGAAATCTGCGAGGCTCAAGAGATTATAATCTTGGGAAATACGGTGAGTAGAAGACACAAAGTTGACAGGAAGTTTAACAAATGGAAACGGTCTAGTGTTTAGTATTTATATTATATACATATAGTTATTTCATTAACCAGATGCTAATCGATTAATAATGATTTTAACATATTTGATGTCAAGTGTAAAAGTAAAATCTTTTTCTAATGAGTTTCATGTTCGGTGGCGTCTGCCGTACACGGAACAACTCTCCAGAGACTAAAAACTGGATCGCTGTTATTGGTCTTTGGAGCCGTTTCTAAACAAACTACCATGACGGTAATCTTTGTGGTGAAGGAACAGTCATGATGTTGAGGCTCATTGATGTGTTTTTAATAGTTTTCGGCGGTCTTCCAATACCTAAGTAAGTGGGATCAGTTCATCGTTGGTTTGGCTTTGCACATGAGATGTGTTGACTATAAGAATAATGCCATGTCCTTTAACCTGACTACAATCAAATGATAAATAAAACCAAACAAGACAAGTTGCAATAAATAAATCAGTATCGTCCTAAATTGTTAGCACCTCTTGTTTTCTATTTCCGAGTTAAAAGTGTTACTCCGTATGGTAAAACCTGCTTTTTTTTCCCCCCACTTCACTTTCAACTGATCTTAATTGAATTATGGAGCCCTTTGAGTAGATACTCATAAAACTCATGTCAGCAGTGAAAAAAGAGAGAAAGACATCAATAGGCTGAAAGAGGGAAAAGGGGAGCTTATGGATATAGACGCAGGGGTAGATGGGGGTTAGATAGTAAATCTGGTTTTATTATTGAATGAACACTTGGGGAGCAGGCGCATGCTTCAGTAAATAGCTTAAAATCATTCTGCAGTCTGACAGCTTGATGATTTCCCATAACACTAACAGGCAAGTTAATCATTTTTTGAGTTAACCTGGTTAGTGCCACTTAGAACAAGAATGTCATCTTCAAAGGAAACCGAGACTGCAGCAGGACTTCATTGAAACACACGGGAGGAAGAGTCAAATCCTTCAACAGCAGCTTGTGTTTTGTTGACTCTGGAAGACATGCACCCTACATAAAAGAAATAAATGACCATCACATGGCCAAGGCCAGTAAATGTGCTGTATTCATGTCTGCATAAAAGGCCTCTGACTTCAGAGAAGAAGCCACATAGTGACCCATCGAAGGACTACAATGACTTCCCCTCTTTATTACCCATAAACCACCCGTTTCAATCCTCTGCATGTGAGGTGGGAAGTAACATCACTTTCAATGTTTGTGTGTTTGAATCACTTTTCAGCTCTGCATGTAATTCATTTTTTTGCTCATATATGTACATATATTCTTTAAAAATATAGTCAGAGTAGTTTTGCTTTATGGACAGACAAGGGAAGAAGTCACAAAGTATTAAAAACCCACTAGGAAACTGCTGGTTTTGGTCTTTTCATAGAGTTTGTTGACAAAAAAGAAAAACATTTCCTTTAAACCAAAAACTTCTCGCTTTTTGCATCTGATGGAAAGTAATCTGTAGATTCGAGCAGAAGAGACATTCTTGTGTCGGTTATTAGGACTTCTCTGGAAATGGGCAGTGGAAAGTTTCATGTAGAGAGCCACTATCTTGTCTGTGTATAAAATATGAAGCTGGAGGCAGCAGATGATGAGCTTAGCACAAAGGCTCAATGGTACCTGGCCGGTACAAAAGGTGAACACCTGTGTTAGATTTGATCAAAAAAGTTGCACGGTGCAAGTCTGTGTACATAAAACCTCAAACTTAGTCTCCATACTGAAACTTCTCAACCACAAATCTGTTTTTCATTCATAAATACCTCATCGGTCCAAACATAGCAGCCATAACGATTTTGATAAATGTTATTAAATATGGAGAATATAACAGTGTTCATCACGGTGTTAAGTGTGGATGAATCATCTTAGCCGTCTAAATGATGGACAAAAACATGATTTCTTACACATCAGGTTGAAATAATTGAACCTGAAGTCCATGACAGAAACCTGTATGAGGTTGTTACATTAACCAGGTGAGTCTCATGTTTCTATATTTAGTGATATCATTGGAAGAAACATACGGAAATGTTCATTGTTTTAATCTTTAATCTTTTTGATTATTGTTGTTATGAAATGAGCACCTCATTAAAGGTGCCCGCTGTTTGTATACATCATGAAGTGGGATCTCTGGACTTTTTGTTCAGCTCTTGCTGGGATTTGTAGGCACTTATATTTGCAGCAGCTCAGTATTTCAAGAATATTAATGGATCTAGATTTAAACTGACAACAAAGAGAGAAAAAAAAAGCCCCAGACAGCAAAGTCAGGAAATGTAACGTAAAACTGAATTCTCTCCATGGTGAAAGCCACAGGCCGCTGCATCAATAAGCCAAAGTTTTTCCCCTCAAAAAGAAAGAAACAGCTGCTCTCCGCCTTCCCAAAAAAAGCTAGACGGTTAATAAGGAGACAAAATGCTCTGAGGTGATTCACCGGTCTTTCTTCTACGTCCACATCGGGGCTCCGTCCCCGACCTTTGACTCACAACCTCCTGACCTCGGCTTTGTCCAGCCGTCAGGTGCCAGCTTGCTTTCCACAGGGATCGAGATTCCTTCAAGATGCTCACGCCAGAGGGGGTTTCGTATTGTCTTTCCCAGACAAAGAAAGAAAAATCACCAATCACACTCCCATGTCCGTACCCTATGAAGAAAACTGCACGCACCAAGACGCAGCACCACACAATTTGTTTCTATTTGTGTGTGGTTTTCATCATCGCCCTGTCCCTTTTCACATTTCCCTCCCCGGCATGATGAGGTGATTTCCACAGCGTTTCAGACATGCCTTGGACAAAGACATCTCTCTGCCTCCCTTTTGTCCTCCTCTTTGATTTGTAACAAAGATCACAGTGCTACCTCTCTCATGCACAGACACCATTCTTTATGAATATCTTCCACCACAACCAGTTTGGCTTTGATATGACTCTCCTCCTCAACAGGAATTCATATCGTATCATATCATACATCCCTCCTCCTCCTCCTCCTCTCCTTCTGTTCTTCATCCTTCTCTCATCACAATACATAATAACAGCATCAAAACTTCAATCCGGGGATTGAGTCGAATCATCCCTGACTTCAAAAACAAACAATATCCATTTTGGCAAAGTCGCAGCGCACTTTCTCCATCCCCTGCTTTGTTCTTTGTCCCCCTCCGCCCTGCATCTCCTTGTTTCTCCACCTTGCTCTCTCACCCGGCCCTGCCCTTTCCTTCCCCGCCGACCAGAAGAGCACAATATGTGGGATCAAACGGCAGGGAAGCAAGGAGCAAAGTGTCTCTCTGTTTCTTAAGCCCGGGGAGGATTAAGGCCAGGAGACTTCTGAGGAACAGTGTGTTCATGCCTGCAGGACATAAAGACAGCAGGAGGAGTGATGGACGATCGGGACAGCGGTTAAGAATAAAAGAAAAAGGGAGAAGAAGGGCGTCATCACATTTAAGATTTAGAGTTGGGAAACGCTTTATCAGCTCGTAGAACCGATGTGTCTTCCAAAATAAAAACAGGCAAAATGTTCATTTTGTGAAGTAAATGTGAAGCAAATTTTTAAATTACACACAGTTTATATGTTAGTTCGTCCCAAACAGTAAATACACTGACAGTACAGACATTAGCTAGCGAGCTAATGTCTCACCGACCCAATCAGCAACTACACCTTAAAGTGCAATACCACTGATGGCCACTAGATGGTGCCTCCTATTGACTCCCATTCAAAAAGTGTCAACTTCTCTCTACAAATACAAAGTAAAATAATATTTTTTCATTATGGTCTCAGTTGCTAAATGATGGTCCTCAATTAGGGAAACGATTGCTCCTTAAATGAGATGAAGACTTATAGACATCCACCCCGATCGGTGTTGATTGACAGCTGTCATTGACATTGACTTTGTGGCTCCGGGACTCGAAATATATATCGGTAAGTTTACTTGATTACAATAAGCCACCCTGTTAGCACGTGGCAAACACCCCCTGGAACGTCATTGCCTCTACATGGGAGTGAATTTACGTCTTTCCATTGACTTTACCTCAAAAATTGATTTTGTGTAAATCCTCAACATGTTATATAACACTAGGATCTTATAGCAGATAGCATCCCCGCTGCTTTAGTTACACTATACCAATGTCTGCAATAAAAGGTTCTTCTTATCGTTAATAATTATATTTTCATTATCGATATCTAATCTGGCAACCATTAATAAGGCCCTTAGTATAATTTTGATGCATTAAAAAACACCGGGCACGAACATGAAACCACGTTCACATTTCTTTTTGTATTCCTAAAAAGATGTGACAGAACATACGAAAGAAACACATGATTTAAATTAAGAAAAACAGATGGAAAACAACAGTAGATAAACGAACATGAAGTTGGGGTTCTGCAAAATACAAAGAGGGCAGATGATGTTATGTGAAGACGACAGGTCATTTTATGGACGGCTTTGCAGGGATTTCCAGTGGTCTGTGTGAGCGAAGGATGATGATGCCGGGTTATGACTTGTCATGCATGCAGACGCTACCGTGCCTGGCACAGTAAGTCCTCGGCAGATGTGAAGCTGGGATCTGAGCCATAATAAAGACTCCTCTCTGTACTTGACTCCCCATTCTTCTTCTTTCTCTGCACATAAAGGTGGCAGGATAGCCTAAAGGTGCAGAGATAAACCAATAAGTGGGAGGGCCGCGGACAGGAAATTTTACTCGGGCCGGCGATACGGACGGTTATCACGATCGTCAAAGTACCACGTGGGGGAATCCTTTGCTCTGACCTCTCTGAAAAGAAGCATATGTGTAACGGCCGTGCATTGTTTTATGTTAAGTAGCCGTTTTGCTGTCGGATAAAAACGAGTCTCCAACTTTTCATTCAACCTTTTTAGTTGTCTGTCGTGTGACTTTATATCTTTAACAATCAATGGACTAATACAGGAACATGTTATCGTCCAACTGAATATAAAACACTAAAACAACCTTGATTTATACACTGATAATTCATATGTTGATGATTATAACCATCTTCTTCATGTTATCTTTCTTATCCACTGGACATTCATTGAACTCTTGATCCTCACATCTTTTTCACCTCCTTCTCCTCCACTCTTTATCTTTGTCTTTTTTTTTTTTACCATCGCCTCAGCTCCTATCTCATCTCCTACTCTACCTCTCCACTTTCAAACATCTGTTGCCATTTTTTGGGGGGCCGCCTTGACAATTTGAATTTATTAAGACTATATATTTCTTTTGTAAGCGCTTTAAATTAGAGGAAGATTTCTACGTAATTCGTCTTGTAAGAAGATTGAGGTCAGGGGCCCACAAGTTCAAAGGCTCACATTGAGTGTGTTTGGGCCAAAAAAAAAATCCTCACTTAACTTAACAGCTCTACAGTATATTACTAAAAAACATCAAGTCATTAAAAGCAATTCATATTCTTCACTCTCCTCTGCTTTGTATTTGTGCTTTATTTGCATCTAATGCTAAGATAAAGTCACTTTTCTCTACAGTGTTCAGACAGATTTCAAAGTGAATTTTTCGCATCATTTGTGTGCATCTTATTCATAAAGCTCAGGGAAACACAGACGAATCGACTGTAGGCTCAACTACCTACAAGCGGTTTTTCAGTGTGTTTTAAAAGCCTCCTAGTTTCTTTGTGAATCTCGAAGTTGAAATAAGAGGTCAGTCTCTGTTTCTCATTTACACACTTGGCTAAACAGGAGTAATTATGGGTAGGACTTTGTTTGACCCATGTCAGAAAAACAATTCGAACTGACAGGTGGTGGTGGTGGTGGTGGGTGGGTGTTGTCACATCAACGCACACAATCGCCTGGCTTTGACAAACTCTTTTCCTTTTTCTCTTTAAACGTCCATTCTTCACAGTAGCTGTGGAGCCGTACGAGTCAAGTGTGCAATTACATCTTCACCTGTTGACACAACAGCTCAGAGAAAGTAACATCCTGCCAGGTTTTCAGCCGATGTTTGCTCCCCCCTTCATCCTCCTCCTCTAAAGCACACATCTTTCATCCCTCTCTAACTCCCTCACTAATGGAGCCTCGCTCGATTCAATACGAGACTTAAGTGAACTTGTCAAAGTCAAATAAAAAAAGGATCCTTGGTGGTCCGTGTTGGTCAATTTGCCTCGTTGTTTTTAACTTTTCTCTCTCTCTCGAGGTATAACAGATCTGACCTGAGTGACGTCTTCCTTCAGGCAACAATGAGTTAGTCATTGACTTATAGCCGGAGGCTGCACTCAGGTGGGCCGCTGCCTGATTGCTTAAACTGTCACCTGAGGGGAGGAAGAGCTCAGAAGTGACGGGCTGGGCTCCACAGAGCTTCAGGCCTCTACCAGCAGGACCTTTTGATACAGAGCTGATCAGGCAGATAGAGACTCTTTGGGAACTGGATGGTTTAGAAGTATGGGAGTGGCCTTCTTGAGAAAACGGTACAAATTAAAGATTAACAATGATGCCTGCAGAAGGAGGTGGGTCAAGCAATCATAAAGAAAATGACCATGATGCTTTAATGTCCACACCTGATCACGTAATGTCAGATTACAGAGACACCGGCAGCGACCAATCACAGACTGTTCTGCAGCTCCGTGATGTTAAAAGACATGTGAGGCTAAAAAACAAACGTGATTTTTCTCAACGTAGCATTTTAAAACTATTTGATGATGTGCGTAACTAACTTGCATTGGTAGTTCTTATGAAAACAGCTTGTGAAAACACATTAATGTTCATTAGTGCAGGTACAGCATGTTCCCAGGATCAGGATGAAGTCTTCCAAATTGGCGCGGGATAAGTTTGGCCTGGGAACAGCCCAGTCCACAGTTTCTGAGTGGGTGGCCTCTTCCAAATCCGCACATGGTTTCATATGCCATGCATCTCCTTTACACATAAACATACACTGACACACACATACAAAATATATATATATATATATATATAGCGTGTTCCACTTATTGAGGGCTTTTATCAGTTAATACGAAAATGCTTTCCCTGTGGAAACCACCAATTGGCTAACCGCAAAAATTCTCCTCAAACTCGGAGCCAACGCTGGCAAACGCTTTGAACAATCAACCGCAAGACGTCACAGCGTCGTTTAAATGGCTTTAGGGCTGCGATCGAGGGAGGGATAAGGCTTTGTGGAGTGATAGAGAGATAAAAAAACAGAAACAAGAGAGAAGGGAGTTGGGCTGGAGTTTTAGAAGAAAGGTAATTTAACACAAAGATTCTCACTGTGGGTCTGAACTACTTTTATTTAGGATATATATGACGATCGTACGGTATGTTTCAGCCTCTATCTATGAGACGTATGGTGTAATCAGCTACGACATATATTGGAGTTATATTGCTGTATTCTGGATGCAATCCTGACCTCACAATGAAGTTTATTTTTAAACACTAATCTATCGGTTTCACTCAAGAAAGAAGCTGATTTCCAGTTTCAGTCTCTCTCAAACACACACACACACACACACACACGAAAAACAATACTGCCTCAGTATATTGGTGGCAATAATTTGCTGTAGGCCAAAACCCCAAAGTCCTACTAGTGGAGAGACCCTTTCATTTAAAGCAGTATATACACACAGTTACACACAAACACACACACACACACACAGGCACCCTGGCCTGGCCTTTGGGAAGAAGAGAATTAAAGGTAACCACAAAGACATTTACGAGCAGCCCCATGGCAGCCATCATCCCAACAGGGCCGCTGCCACAGAACCGCAGGGGCAGAGAAACCCTCCGTCTGTTGACTCTGCAGATTAGTGCCTTAATATAACCACACAAAGGCTGTCTTTCTCTCCGCTGCTCTCGGGGAATATGTAGAAGACGGAGCAGAAAAGCAACCACAGTGCTTATATAATCGGTTTTGTTTTTTTTTACTCTCACTATAGAAGCACCAATGCACAGTTTGTTGGACTTAAACAAAGGCGATAAAACGGTAAAGTGAAATCAATATGCTGCAGAGCCCATTCAGAAGCCTGTTTTTACTGTTTTCCCACATAGTAGTGGTCTTAGTGTGTAGGAAACGGAGCCTTTTAACACCACACAAATTTTAAATGCATGTATATAAATTTGCAAATTCCAGATTTGATATCTACCTAGTGACGAGGGACAAAACATCAACACCAAACCATCTGTGTGAGCTCCGATCTTTCACTTTGCTTTGCTTTCACATACTTAGACTTCAACACGTCCTGCAGGGTCGATGTTATGATTCCTCACATGAGATCATTACGGTTTAATTGACATTTTTATTGTCGGCTTGGGCAGCTGGAGGAGAATTAAAGAAAAAGAGACAGAGGGAACGGAAATGGCAGTGTAATATAAGTACTCCCAGAGGGAACTGGACTCATATTAATCAATATAGTTACCTAATGACAGAGCAGAGCACCCACATGCAGCTCAGAGTCACAATATCTCATCCAGCTGTCAGCGTGTAACATGTTGAGACAACATTACGAGACACATCGACTGATTTTAAAGTTATATTCCACCCAAGTGTCAAAGTGCCAAACACTCCCTCTATACTGTAGGTCTGATAAGCAATCCAAGTCTTTTTTGATATTTCATAGATAAGAAGGGGAAAATTTGGACTCAACAATATCGCTGCAGTAGTTAAAGCAAGAGAACCGTTTGAAATGTTAAAAAATATGCTCGTTCGCTCTCTTGCGAAAGATGATTGATGATTTTTTTTTAATTTTTATCATATCATAAAGACAGAAAACGAGGGAAAAAAAACACACACATTACATCTTGAATGTTTGTGCACAAACCGTTAAAATAAGCCTTAATAGTATATAATAGTATAGTCGACAATGTTTCCATACAGCAGCAGAAAATGCTGTGAAGAAGGAGACACAGACGGAGAAGATTTTTTCTTTTCCCTTAAGATAATAAAGGGCAAAGTGCATCGGAGCAAAAGGAAGAGGAGACGAATGGAGTTGAAAAACATCTGAACAATGTGATATTTCACTGACTGACACAACCTCACACACGAAGACGCTGAACTTTCAAAAGCGAGTCAAAAGTCACAATGACCACAGTTAAATTTAAGAGAAGAATCTGGTAAATGTTAGCAGTTCATCTCTATATGAAAAATACTTATGGTAAAGAAGAGACAGATGTTACACCATTCAGTAGCAAACAGTCTGTTACCACAACAGCCGCATCATCTCCATAACAGAGAGGATTGCGTAACCATGCTGGACATGACTTGACTTCTGCTCTCGGTCTGTCTGTCTTGCTGTTGATATGTGATCTGCCCTCAAGCGATATCAGCAGCTGTGTGTTTTCTGAAAGATGAATGCGAAACGTGAACATTTTTTTTTTTTCCCTCTGCGGCCATTGAGATCACATCTTACCGCCACGATCGGGACACGCATGCCCTCGAGTACAAGAGGATAAATCGATTATATATTCAAAAAGGTTTTGATGATCTGATCTGTTTAATCGTGACATGAGAATGTCACAGTGGATTCACTCATGATTCCCACCTGTTCAGTCAAAACAACCAGTAGGAAGACGACAATGATACCAGATAATCACTGGAGTCCGAGTGCTTCTCTTATCATGAGATCCTGTGCTTTAAATACACACAACAATGGCTGGATCCCTGTTAAAGTTACCACCAGCACACCTTCTTTCTGTTTAAAATTGCAGTTTTGAAGCCTGAAGGCCCAAAATTACACTGGTAGTGAAATCCGAGGTTGTTGAATCACACCGTGAGACGAAAGGGTTCGACGGTCATGGCGACGACTTTTGTTATGTTGTAAAAATTGACTTGATTTTACATTATTGTGGTCAAGATCTGAGTTGGTGCTTGTATGTTTCTCCGCGTGTCTTGTGTGTTTTGGCCTTGACGTATGAAGTATTCGCTGTGCCGGTTGATATATGGAGCTCTGTTACCATCATTCATAATCCCGACACACTAATTACAACCACGGATTGGCAACGATCACTCGGGGAGCCGTTCTGCCGCTGTTTTAAACGGTGTGGGTTTTTGTGTGTGTGGCCTAAGAGCGTATCGGAGTTAAGCAAAGATTGACACCCCTGCCCCGCCTCCCACTGATCTGATGACTTGACCTCAGACCCTCCATCTCCATAGCTGGAGAGATTAAAAAGCAAAGAATGACCAGAGGATAAGCGCTAACGACTCAGACAATTCAAGTCACATGTGATGGGTCAAATAATCCCAAGAAATGTGAACAAAATCCAATAATTTAGTATATTTGGCCTGTCATATATATATGAATATGAACCTCGCAGCAGAGAGTCTTTCTTCAGATGAGGATCGTTTCTCACAGTGATATTTACGTTACTGAGTGGCAAATGTCAGCCTCCTCTGGTAATACATTCCACATAGACACACACACACACACAGCTGGGATGCTGTTTTGCAAGGTCGCCTTGGAGACGGCGGGGAATGAGAGAGAGAGATGGCGGGGAAGAAGAAGGAGGGGGAAGCGTGAGCGTCTCTTTCATCAGGTCACACAAACACTGACATCCATTCAGGACATTGACGTGTCCTTCTCATAAAAAGCCGAGATATGAAAGTCCAGATCTTGTCCTCCTGTCCTGCCGTCTCTTTGTCTTGTCTCGTAAAGTAAAGTTGTGGGTTTCTAGTTTTATATAGTTATATAACCTCAAAGAAATGAGTGTTTGTGATGAGAACCAAGGCTGCATTACATCACCTACAGCACACTTGGTTTGATATTTTTATTTTATCATGGGGATTGTCATGTGACGTTTTTGTTTTGTTTGATGTAGATTTTTGTGGACAAAACAAGTCATATCTTTGTCATTTTCAATGGCTATGCTGTTCGAAACATGTGTGACCCAGTCTTGACATGTGACTGATGCAGAGGAACATTGTTCTCACCCCACCACCCCTTCGGTGACCTTTGAACCCTCATCCATAGACTCAAAGGTCAATGTCCCATCACAATCTTGAGATCAGTCTGTCTGGCAGCTGCGTCAGAAACATGTCATTATTATTATTATTTTTTTTACTGATTAAAAATATACCATCTACTGTATGAGCACTTATGAATGCAAGTAAATGTCAAAATTCGCTCTAGTTAGTGCATTAAACTGTCTGACTGTCATTCACAGCTCAGCGACGCCATCTACTGTATGGACCACAAACTACGGTCTTTATAGCAGTAGTAGTCTATTAAATTAATTGATTAATGGTCTATTAAAATCAAATTTTGTTCAAATCTGGAGATGGACCCAAACGCAGGCAGCAGGAACTTAAAGATATTATATTTATATTATATTTATTGAGAGTTGAACGAAGAAACTAGAACAAAAACAGAACAGAGGATCCAACAAAGCTGAAGTTTAAAAAAAAAGAAAGAAACACAAACTGAACTGATCAGGAAATGGGACACAGGTGAGTGGGCAGGAGCACAGACAGGCAGCCGATTGGCTGGTAAGGCACAGGGAGGCAGGGGTGACGAGAGGGCGATGCAGGATGGAGGAGGAGCACAGGAACACAGGAGGAGAAAAAAAACAGCACAAACAAAAGCAAAACACAACATTTAAAGGGGATCTTTTAATAGCCAGTTGCTATTGATGAACATGAGGGATGATTTTAATGAGTAAAACCTCTGTATTGTGTTCATTTGGCCACCGGGCAGATTTTAAAAATAGTGAACTGATCCTTTAAGTAGAGACATTCCCTCCAGTGTTGGTTTGGTTGTACCTGTTAGGGCAGAACAACTTAGACTATTATCATTCTTATTAGTAGCCAAAATAGTGGCTGTGCTCATCGACAGCTGCAGCACACAAAGCCTTGAAGTTGAATCTCTGTCAGATGATGAAGATAAAACAGCAGCAGGTGGTCGAGACGCTCAGATGAATTTTAATTTCTTTTTTGTTTTGTTTTTACAGCTTCTACGTGTTGGCAAAGACACAATGGATTCATCTACAGTAAGACACGTGAAATATGTTTTTATTAGTCTCAGACTCCCAGAAGGGCAAATTCACGTCTACAGCCGAAGCAGTACATACAAACAAAAACTCACAAGCAAGCAGCAACATGTTATAAGACGAGAGACCAGGCGAAAAGCAAACCGAACGAAAGTAATTCACATAAGTTTAAAGGAGCATTCAGTAATGCACTGCAGCACCTTCAGGTTAAATGCAGGTGAAAAGCAAACAAAACAATGTGAATTCACTGTGCAGAATATGATCTGAATTTAAGCTAATTTACAAAGTTACTTATAATTAGAGGAATATTATACTTTTTACTGCACTTCTTTATTTTACAGAGCAGTAAACAGTATATTTAAAGTATAAAATAGCATGGGAATACTAGAGTTTAGTAGAAGTACCTTATAATTGTGCTTAATACAGTACTAGAATTGATGCCATGCTAATTTTTAATTGGGTCAATTATACAAACTGCGCATGCGTAGAGCGCCGCTGACCCGCTGACACCGGTAGTGACGTGAAAAATGGCGTCCTCCGCTAGCCGGCTTGCTACACGTTGGTTAGCGGCATCGTTTACTTCTGGACACCGTCACAGTCGTTTTCTGGTTGTCTCCGTCAGACATGCAGGAGGTTGTTCAGCGACCATATCACCGACTCACCGGGGAGGGACAACCGTTAACCAGAGCTCCTGGAGACACGGACATGACGTGACATTGAGACGACTAACGGGTGAGAAAGCTAACAGTTAGCATAACAGCTACAGAGTGTTGTTGCATCAGCGGGACAGTGTCCTTTACAGTAGCTGTTTATAAGGACTTTACTGCATGTATTTAATGGTTTTAGATACTTTACAAGTTTCAGATTTGACACAATGTAATAATATAACAACTTTTTAATAACACAACATGTTGTTAAAGATGAAACTAGCGTGTAGTCGAGTCACATTTCAGATTTTTTACCTCTAAAAAAAAAAAAAAAAAAAAAACTTCTCACATGGTTTAATTTCAATAAATATTAAAATATATAAATATTTCACATTCATATATCTGGACTAAACCAGCAAACTGTATATAAAGTAGCTCCAATAGTAGTATTAATATGCTAATGATGTGGAATAAAACCAGTATGTTTACTTCAATACCTTCAGTACATCCTGCTGCTAATACTTAATAGTACTTTTACTTTAGTAGGATTTTCTTTACTTGTAACAGTTTTACTTTGCTGATTTGGTACTTTTTATTTAGGTAAAGGATCTGAACACTTGGTTTTATTTTTTTATAAATAATATTACTGCACAGTAGTGTAGTAATTAATGTACACAGTATACTGCAGCATAGAGTAAATAGTAATCGACTGTTAGCTTATATGTTGTGTGATATGACAAGGATAACGTCTGCAGATATTTCACCAGCCTCATAATTAAAAAATAATAAAATATTCCAGGACAGCAAAGCACACGCCTGATCACAAGCACATACATGTGGGGTTTTTTTTAGGGGTGGGGGTGTTGTTAGAGGTGAAACTGTTAACTCACTCTGTCTGCAGGGGTGAGATGTCCTCATGTCATTACCTGCCACTCGTTCCACACCAGCAGCAGATTTGCAAACAAACAAGACTTCTATGAAGTTTTGGGAATCTCCCGCACTGCTACACAGAAGGACATCAAAAAGGCGTATTACCAGGTACCAGAAACGCTTTATAGAGATGTAACACTTTTCTTTTATTACTAGTTTCTCATTTTTTAAGTGTGAAAAGAAAGACGTGAAATTATCTCCAGGACTGTGAGGTTCAATATCTTGAATGTTGGGAGTTTGTTTGGACACATTAGGAAATAGTTTTGTTGTCCCTCTACAGTTGGCTAAAAAGTACCACCCAGACACCAACCCAGATGACCCAGAGGCCAAAGAGAAGTTTGCTAAGCTGGCTGAAGCCTATGAGGTATGATAGGAATGACGTAATACTCACATTTGAACATCCTCCTCAGCTGTGTACAAATGTTTGGAGCAATAAACCCCAAATACCTGTTGTTGTTGTTGTTGTTGTTGTTTCTGATGTGCAGGTGCTGAGTGACGAGGTGAAAAGGAAACAGTATGACACGTATGGAGCAGCAGGGTTCGACCCAAACCGCGCCGGAGCGGGCCAGCAGTACTACAGAGCTGGTGGAGCCAGTTTAGACCCAGAGGAGCTCTTCAGGAAGATCTTTGGAGATTTTACTGGAGCCAAAGGGTTCGGAGACTTCAACAGCATGTTTGAACAAAGGCCTGAGGTGAGTCGACATGTTCCAGTAATTTAACTTTAAGGTTGTTTATTTTATTATGTAGTCCTGGTTAAGTTGATGAAGTTTAACTCAGCACAGCATAGAGTACAAGTAGTAGGAAGGTAGAAATTCAGCAAGGCTGAATGTTAGTTTAATCACACTAAAGTATTTATTCTTGTCTTTCTCCAGTTTGTGATGGAGCTTACATTTGCCGAGGCAGCGAAGGGCGCAGATAAGGAGTTGACTGTAAACATCGAAGACGCCTGTCCAAGGTGTGTCGGCAAGGGCAGTGAACCCGGGACCAAGGTGTCGCACTGTCACTACTGCAACGGCACTGGCATGGTGAGGCTCAGAGCGCTTTAACGTCTTCAAGCTCTTCAGCTTCCCTGTAGTTGGATTCCTTCTCAGGACTTCACCACACTGCGTTATTAGTCCGCCACTATGCAGTATTTTAGTGTGTGTGTGTTGCCTCCCCCGCAGGAGTCGATCAACACAGGTCCCTTCGTGATGCGCACCGCATGCCGGCGCTGCGGTGGAAAGGGCTCCATCATAACCACGCCCTGCGCGCTGTGCCGAGGTTCAGGTCAGACCAAGAAGAGGCAGACGGTCACTGTGCCCGTACCTGCAGGTAGGTGCTGTAGTCCCAGAAGCACAACACCTGTTTTTATAGAGTTATAAATTAATGTAAACCTGCTTTGATTGCTGATTTGGAAGATTTTATATAACGACAAAATGCAAACATCCTTCTTACAGGAGTGGAAAACGGTCAGACGGTGCGCATGTCGGTTGGAAAAGGGGAAATCCTCATTACGTTTAGGGTGAGTTTTGTTTATCTTTTTTGTAGAATTTAAGGAGTAAATTTCATATTCTATAACTGTATAGGAGCACCACTGGAGTTTGATTGCAAGTGTATTTGATGTGTTATATTTGTGTCTGTACAGGTCCAGAGAAGTCCTGTGTTCAGGCGTAGCGGGATAGACATCCACTCAGACATGTTTATTTCTGTGGCTCAAGCCATCCTGGGGGGCACAGCCACAACACAGGGCCTCCACGATACCATCAGTATAGTGGTGAGCAAAATTCATGGTTGTATCTTATGGACAACAATATACAGCTAATTTATTTCAGATAGATTAGTGGATGTGATTCTACCTGAAAATGTACAGTTTTGCCTTAAAATCTTACGTTGTGTATTATCACATTAGAGCCAGTAAATGTTACTTTTATCATTACATTGCTTGAATTCTATCTGCGTTTTTCATGCAGTACTTACAGCAGAGGTCTGTTGTCTGTCTTCTTCTGTCTTATGTCAGATTCCTGTCAGTTGCCAGGCTGATCAGGTGATCCAGCTGCAGGGAAAAGGCATTCGGAGGATGAACAGCTACAGTTACGGAGATCACTATGTTCACATCAAGATAAAAGTTCCCAAGTAAGAGCCACACGTTGTTTTCAGACCGCTGGGTGAGGCTAGTTGTACTAAATTAGTATCATCAATCTGCTTGTAACACTATTTATGGTCTCAGTTATTGCAGTCAAAATGTTTTCTGACAGCACTATTCAAATATATGGTTAATTGCAGATTTTGCTCAGTCAAGCATCATTCAGATGCACAGAACCATGATTTAAATGTGATTTATAGTAAATTACCAGGATATTGTGTATTCAGTGATCAGCAAAAAGTTATAGTTGTTGAAGTTGTTTATTTTTGTGTCATTTCAAAGTATTTGTGGTCTCTTGTTCCTGCAGAAAGTTGACGCGGAGGCAGCGCTCCCTGATGCTTAGCTACGCCGAAGAAGAGACGGACGTTCAGGGGTCTGTCAACGGTGTCGCACCTTCTGCAGGTCAGAGTCAGACTTTAATTCAACCATTTAATCAAAACATCAGTCCACCCTAGTACGCAGAGAAGACACGTAGACACAGATAGTCAGAAGATGAGCTGATGCAGTATGCGTTTGTGTCCAGGAGGGGGCAGCAGCACTTCAGGTGCGCGGTCGACCAGCTCAGTGGAGGGACAAGACAAACAGCAGCAGCAGAAAGAAGAGGGAGGCTTCTTCTCTAAGCTAAAGAAAATGTTTAGCTGACATTAAAGCTGCAGGTGGGAACTTCAAACAGTAACAAACAATCTTCTGAATATACTTATAGTACACAAGTCATTATCTGCAAGGTTGCTCTAAACGTTTTCCATCACACCTGTAGTCATTTCTCCCTGGTTTAAACAGCTCCAGTTTATTTTAACCTCTGTTCTCTCCCCTTCAGGTAGAAAATCGCAACACGGTAAAGGAAGAAAATGAATCATCTAACTGGGCTTCTGCGTCTCTTCCTGCTTTGGGACTTGAGCAAGGAGGCATAAGAGAGAAGCAGAGTGGTATTTGTGTTGACATAGTCACACATTGTTCAAGCTGCGGTTGGCAAACAGGCCATGTAGACGCCACATCCACCGGACCCATCGCCACAGACAGGTGATGAGCCGGGAAGCTCAAGATCTGCTGGAAGAGAAACAAGATGACGACTTCGTAGTTTAAGTCTCCTCCCTGCTCACTGATTGAAACTGTCACAAAGTGCTGTACAGATAGTAACTTGATATTGTACCACCATCAGCTGCATACAATAGGACGCTCTTATGACCTGCAAACATCGATAAGCTGTATGTGTAGTTTTAATTTGTTTTTCTCTACCTAAAGCACTAAAATACAGTGAACATAATTATATTCTGTGAAATGTGCTGAGATGCAAAGATTTTGGAAAGAAAGTAAGAACATGTGAAGCCTTATATATTTGTCATCTGGATATACATGTACGTGTGTGTGTGTGTGGCAACAAAACTGTGCAAATACATATTTAAATAAAAAGTTTAACAGTTATTAAGCATTTATATATTATATTTTTTAGATTGTTATAATGAAACTCAACAGTAGATGGTGGTGTTGAGTCAGTATTGCCATGATCGCCTGTGTATGCAGCTTTCATCAACACACACTCCAACTGTCTGGCCGCTTCACACGTTTCAGCCACCCGCTTCATCACCACGTGCTGCGTCTGAACAGGAACCTTTGTAAAGGGTCATCGAGAGCATTCGCTTTTCAGACTGGGATTTTCCAACTTTACTGAGACTCGGTGGTCAGCCTTCACCAGCACACTCAGCGGTGCCTCCTGAGGGAGTTTCTGTATGAAGTCACAGTTACATAAAGTACAGACATACGTCGCTCTTAACATGATTCATAAAGTATAAAAACATTTGTGTACTTTGTGTACTGCTACATCCGTGTCTCAGTGTGACACTGGTGTAAAAAATATATCCTCCGACCATTTTTAGACACGAATGAAGACACATCTACATAATGTGTCTTCCTTTGCTAGACTTTTATGGTATCAAATCAGAACCTGCCACTAAGACTTTATGGACCATCTATTAAAAAACACACACTGAAGAGCTTTAGTGACATAAAAATCATTTAATTTGCCAAGTACAGTGAGTAATTTGACACATTAAACACTATAATGTCCAATATTGTACATAGTTCAGGTGGGGAACCGTACAGATCACAACAATTTCAAGTCAGAGCTGATAAAAGCTGATTTTTGGACGATGTGGCCATTTACTACTTGGGATATGAGGTCTAATCAACATCTAAACTATAGATAAACTAAAGGAATTAGTAAACTAACCCTTCACAGTTCGGTGGTTGACAAATAGCAATGTTCACGAGTCGTCATGACAACATCATCGTCAACATAAAGTTCATGTGAGGCAATGTGAGCTTCCTGCTTCCCCTTTTCTAAGACTTTGAGATGCAATAAATCCCCACCGTTCCCAGTCATTATGATATGATGGGATGTCATGATGACTGGGTTGATTTGTACCATCTTCCTCAGCTTCTACTTTGAGGGCGAAAACTGCTTTTAGTTTATTTACATCCTGTGGTTTGCAGGAAAAAAAGGAAAGAATGGAGAGCAAATGATTTTACAGTGATATGGTTCAGTTCATACTAGATGTGCTTATGTGGGTATGGAAATACACGTATGACATCATGTAAACATCAGGACAAGTTTAGGAAATGTTTCACTCGATTATCATATAGGGGTAATATAATGTGCTCTGTGTGCTAAATTTGATTAATAAGACTTCACATATGCTGCAGGTTTGGGACCATTTAATGCACAAAACAACACATACTAGCTTTATTCTGCCTTATTAAACATTAATAGAACGATAGAAACGGACAAATCTGTGATTTTACGCAATCAAAAGCTCTCTAGAGTTACTAAAACATGCTCGATGTCTACCTCTCCAGACTTGGCCCGCTGACATTTTCCACACCCTGCACTGCCTGTTAGTTATTAAGATTTTCTAGGTTGCATATTGATAACAACTTTCATATGTTAACCATCAAAGTAGAAGAATGGAAGACATTCAGTGATTTTATATCCCTCCTGTGTGCTAATAATAACATTAAATGGGTTCCATATGTACAGACTTCCTTATAGTTTATACTTACATCAGTGATATATGCAGTTTTAGTATTTTACATATATATTTTATATATTATATGTTCTTTTTAGAGGAAATAATAGGAAACAAACTTTCAGTTGGGTTTTATTTGGGCTTTTTGGGAGCCAAACAGTGTCAAAAGACTGAAGCCAAGCTAAAAACAAGTTTCTGCATTCAGCGGAGCAATATGCAAATGAACAGCTGTATATTATGGTAAACATTCAGTGGGAACCAACAGACAACAAAGAGCTTTACAACATTAAGTGACAGATTTTCTCCCAGAGTCAATATAAAGTAATTAAATGTTGGACTGAACTACCAACTCAAAGACGTTTGACCTTGTCCAGCCATAAAGACAGAAAGCTATATAGACCTTCAGCTATACAAACAGACACAAGTGTTCATCTGCCAATCATCTGCGAGTGACAGGTGGTTGCTGTGAGTAACTGGGAAAAAAGTAACAAGGCATCATGGGGAGTGATAATGGCGTTACAGTACTCACAGTCTCACAGGGAAACACACAAAGGTCAAAAGCAGAGCGAGGAGGGTAATTGCAGCTGTAGGGTTGTTGTTGTGTTGTGATGGATAATTATACTTTGAGCTTAAACGACAAAGCCAGTGATTGACTGAGACTCTGAGTGCACATTAGAGTTTCCTCTTTGTGAGGAAAACACTGTCGGCCTCAGAGAGCATGAATGTACGTCTGGTGACAGTGCGTGAGATTTAGTGCCCTTCATGCCTGCAAGCAAACCTGGTTTACCAGGATTATTCACTGGTGCTGCTGCTCTGGTCCACTAAGGGAAAAGGGGGTTTGTTTTATGTGGAGAGCACTAAGCCGGGGATTTGTCTGCTTTGTTCCCGGTGGGCTCGCTGGGTCTTTAGGAGGACACTCGTGGTTACAGATGGGGCCTAAAACTCTCCGTCCTTGGAAGGACTTGAGGCAGGGGAGGAGACCTGGATGGTGAATAATCCTGTTAATCACCATCACATTAGAAACACACAGGAACTTTAAAGGCTTAGGAGTTTAATGTGAATGCAGAAATCACATACACTGATCTGTAACTCCAGTTATATGGACATGTGTGTAGGTCACAGCAGTACTCGCTCTACCCCACGCAACATTTGAAACAGAAACTCTCATATTTGAGAAATATGACAAATATAAATCTAAATTTTATAATCTAGTGCTGAAAAACTTCCTCGATACTTGTCGTCACATTGATCCGCAACAGAAACTCCAGGAAGTCACTGCCAATGGTGCGAATTAAACAAATTGGATGTAATGTGTTGATAAGATAAGCTAATTAGCTGCTGGCTGGAGTCGTATTCAACATACAGACGACAGAGTGGAGTCAATCTTCTCATCTAACTCTCAGCAAGACAAGCAAATCTCTGAAAATATCAGAATACTACGTCTTGTCTTTCTAAATACTGATTTGAATATTCTGTATTGTTGTTTTTTGACGGCTCTGTGTTATTATTTGTTGGGCTACACGTTATATTTTGTTGATTTTGAACCTTTATGGCACACGACATGCTGCAGAACAGCATTCCTGGAGCTGGTAGTCTTCACTGAGATGCCTGAGGACGCTTCAGTGGGGTAAATGCTCGCCTACGTAGGGTTTAAACATCGTTTTTACTCCTCTACCCAACCACAAAGCTGCCTCTTGGTCTTACTGCTACCTGTAATTTATCTAGATAAAAGTGTCAGTACCTAAATTATATAAAAGGTTTAGTATTTGGCTTATTAATTCAGTCCGCTGAGTGCTTTTTTTTTTTTTTTTGAGACTGCACAGCAACAGAAAGTTAGGCAAGAGTGAGTAATCCAAATCAGATTAGTCGGTGATTCATTCTGTAATCACAGCCTCCAAACTCACATTTTTTTCAGACCAACGGATATTGGCATCCAGGGACTGGAGGCCATAATCACAGGGGATAGATGTGCACCAAGCAGTGGGCCAACTCAGAGATATTTCATTACTGATCCAGTAACCATCATTCGCTGGGAATGAGTGTGTGTGTGTGTGTGTGAGAGAGAGGCTGATGGGTAACATTGGTTCCAGCCTGTTTCCCATTTCCCCTCAATCAGAGAAACCTCTCGTCCAATTTCATCCTCCTTGTCTTTCCACCCCCATTTTCAGCTAATTAGAGTTCCAGATCACTGCCACATGCATGCGGGGCCACATATTTATGTCAATCTCAAGGGGTCAAGGAGATGTTTTTTGCCTCTATTTAAAAGACTGACCCCAGATTTTGTATCAGATTACCAGATTGCCAAATGTTTTCCATATGGTCTCTCCATTTTAATCCAGGCAGCCCGGGCTGATGCTTTGGCCTGGCCCCCGGTCCTCCTGCTCTCACCCAACTACAGAAACACAGTGATATATTATAGCACACAAGCAGATGACCTCATGCCTGGTAATGTTTTCAGGCATTTCCCTTAGATTCGTAACGCTGACTAAGTAGCCTCTCCGCCTTCAGCCTAGCTACCAATTTGTTTGCCTCATAAAATGTATATTTTGTGGTTTTAGGTTGATTTGCAGTTGTTCTGCTATGTGAGATGAAATATAAAGGTGAAATCCCAGGTTCTAGTGGTTGGATGATTATTATACAAAAAGCAGTGGCCCTTCAAGCAAATAACCTTCTGGGAGACCGTCAGTTTAGCCAAAAAACAAAATGTGCAGAAGTGATTTGGATCTGGACTGAAGCAGCTGCATTTGTTGAAATGTTCTGTATATTCATTGCATCATTTATACCTGTAATTTAATCAAAATACAAAAAAAAAAAAAATGATGTAAGCATTTTTTATTGCTAATATCAGCATGTGAGCAAGTGTTAGCAATATGACAACAAATATATATAAAATGTACATTTTTGTTGACTGTTGACTGCACAATTTATTACAGTGAACTTCATTGTTTTGCATTATGATTGCAAAAATATGGAATTCAAGCATATATTAACTCATATTAAAACATTTCATACTGTGTTGATAAATGTTCAACAGGTAGGATGTTGACCATGTTTAGTTTAGCGTGTTAGCATGCTAACATTTGCTAATGAGGACCAAACGCGAACCTGAGGCTGATGAGAAAGTCAACTGTTTTTAACCTTTTCGGTCATTAACTAAAGTATTGTATTTTGACGGTGCCAGAGAGGAAACTTTTCCCCCAAACTGCTTACAGATAATATTGAGCAGGAGATGAATGTGTGTAGTAAATTTTAATAGCAATCTGTCTAATATTCGTTGAGACTAAAAACCTCAAACGTGGTGACGTTAGAAGGAAAAGTCAAGGCACTGCCAAAGTCAGCCGGCTTTATCCACTGAGAATTCACGAGTATTTGTGCCAAATGTCACGGTAATGAATCCACAGCGGTAGATGTTGAAGTATTTCACAAAGAAAAACAACAAAAATAAACAGAACAATTTGACCAGCTAGCAGCGCTACAGTCAGTAAGATATATCCTCCTGCAACCATGAATATCTGTACAAAATATTATAAACAGATGTTGAGATATTTCTATTTTTCTATGACATATACTGTTCTTGATATTTGCTTATTTAAATGCATGTCCACTGATTATCCTATTTGTACTTCTGCATGTGTCTGGCTTACGGTTCTCGAGAGAAACTGACCAGACTCCACTGAACACGCTAATCATTCGCTTAAGGAAAATCTCCCCTGCCGTCTCTCCCACCCACCCTCTCCATCAGCCAGTCTCCTCTGTGGCTTTTGTTGGCCTCACGGCAAACAACCTCTGCTATAAATCACACAGCGTTAGCGGCACGGTCAGCAACAAGCACAGTGTGGAGTATTATTACTAACTGCGGCCACTTATAGTAAATCTGCTGTTTAAAGGTGGGATGGGAGTATTTAGGAGGATAAGGTGTGGGCATGTATGTGTTTAAAAAAGAAGGTGAGGAGTTCAAATGTCAGTATTTGTCCACATGGATGTCGTTATAGACGGAAAAGTATATCCAGATTGAAATATTCTTGTCTTCACTTTCTAAGATTTACTGATGAAGGTCATGTGATGTGATCAAAAGCACCAGAAAAGCTTTTAACATGAAACCAATTAAAACTTTTGTGTTGAAAAAAAACCAAACGATGATGCAGCTATGTCGACTGTTTGATTATTCAAAAATAATGCACACTCTATAACTCTCTATATATAACAGTATAATGTCTTTTAACTGTCATTTATGCTCTATAAGATGTCAGTACGCCGCAACAAGAACACAAGATAATCTTTATTTTATTACTCTGCCTGCATCAAATATATCTTCATTCTAGCAGATAAGCAGTGTAATCAGATTTCCAGAACTGAGTGGAATAGATGTCTTTTGGCAGCTCTCTCTAGCCAGACGTAATAGAAAAAGGTCCAAAAATATGTTGCTGGGTGGGGTCTGTTTGATTCATCATCGTGTAACATGCCAAAATTGTTCTGTTGGGTCAGGAACGCAACCCAACCCCAGCTGATTGTTTCCATGCTGCAGGTGTGGTTCTGATCCAATCCCACTGGTCTGGTTTTTTTTTAAAATAATTATTTTGCCCTTTACCTAACTACAACAGTCATTTAAGAACTAATTATATATAATGATAGTCTGACAAGAAGGAAAAACTTGTAAAGGGAAAAGGGGAACAAAGATATTGGACTAAAGGATAACAGTTTGGGGAGAAAATCTGACTGAAGCTGAACAGATGCATTTGGACTTTGAGACAGAAAAAATAACATCATCCGCAAAGATACTGTCAAATGTAATCAAATACATGACAGCACGACAAATGTGTGCATGGAAATGTCTTCGATAGGCTCTTTCGAAGGATGGGAACGGGATTTTTAAGTTGGTCTTTATGACATTTTTGAGACTTATTGCAGTTACTGAAATCAGTGAACTGGAATGATAAGTGACCGAAGGGAGGTTTAAACTCTGCTGAAGTTTGGCAGGATGGGACAGGAAAACCTATAACCATTTGTTCTGCGCTTTAGTGCTCTGAGACGCAGATATGATTCTGTTCTGCTGCTTTTTCACTGAGGCAGAAAGAAATTGAATGAGTCATGAGGTTATTATTATTATCCGTTCAGTTGCATTAAAAACGATGTCAGTTACTCATTGCATATTACACGACTTCAGTAATTACTCGTTTTTACTTTGTTTTCGTCTTTCTAGCTCTAACAAAGGTTGCAGCAGCATCCAGCAGCATGTCATCTATATAATGCACATAGAAAAGTGGTTGAACTCCATGCAGAGTGTGAGTTATCGTGTTCTTCAAGAAAAGAAACAGCATTTTTCTATCTATTTTAGTAACTCCATCGTTCTGTTTTGGGCTTCACTCCATTTTCTAGTGATAATTACTGGAGTCCAAATGAATGTGCCCGTCTAACCAACGGTTTTACGGCCACGCATTCAGAACGGATGGGAATCTTCCTCATTTGGCCCCTGCTTTGTCTTTAATTACAGGAACAGAGAGCGACGAGCGTCTATAATTACTTGGAATGGAAATAGAGTCACTTTGTGTTATTCTGAATGGATTATTTAAGACAAATGTGTCCGAATACCCAATAAAAACACAATCCTCTTAGTTTCTTATTTTGGTATCTGAACTCTGTTATTTGGCGGTCAGACGCGTTTAAGTGTTTAAGTTGCAGACACGGGCACAAATTTAGCTTGTCAACACAGTTAAGAGACTTGTCCGTCTTCTTATTAAGATGTCCTCCTGTTCTCCTCCTTTTTCAGGTTTCTAAAAAGGTTCACAAATCATTCCTGTTTTCTCTAATTGATCGATCATCTGTCTTCTTTTCCTGTCGGTCACTAGATTAGAGCCACAGACTGGCTACAGAAAAGCGTCTCTAGTTACTCACAGACACTTCGGGATGGAGGTTTATACTGCAGTAGTTGAAGGATTATTGTCTGTCTGAGTTATTTTTCTTCATTTTGAGTAAACACAGCATCTCTGGCCGTGGGATGTGACCTTGAACAACCTTGTAACCCTACAAATGACTTCCGACCTCCGACATGGCGTGTCCTAAAG
Source organism: Pampus argenteus (assembly GCA_036937835.1). Taxonomy (NCBI): domain Eukaryota; kingdom Metazoa; phylum Chordata; class Actinopteri; order Scombriformes; family Stromateidae; genus Pampus; species Pampus argenteus. Next base: position 22,506,714 of record CM072866.1, on the reverse strand, counting down.
AGTCGTACATCACTGGTTCTGGGAAAAACTGACCCCACCAGCACACATCAGTCACTTGGTGGGGCGCCAGTGGGTTCAGTTATATCAACTGCCTCTGAAACGACAGCATCATTGAAATCCTGCTAATATCAAGGTATAAATATGCAAGATTTTACACACTTTGAGTCAATAACATTTATAAAAATGACAATTCAAAGGCATTTTGGAGGCATAATGGCTGAGTCAGCATCCTCGTCTGCATACACGACCGTTGTACTGTTGCACCCAACGTGACCCCGCGTCCACACAACCGTAGTGTTTAGACTGTCGTGTGACTACCAGTCCACTATGGCCTATTTAAGGCACAGAAAACACAAACACTCCAAGCACTTTGTGGTTTTATTGTATACCATTCTGCATTGTATGTGTTGGTTTTCGTCCTCTAGACTAGACTAATCGAAATGTCACTGGTGTAAATGGAGGTTGTGAGTGTTTCAAGCTTGCAGGCTTCCCACTATAGAAGCGGTATGATTTTAAGGTTAAGAGGGTCCTGCTCTCTCCCTCCTCTCCGGTCACTTTTACAGCCTTCATCTCATTTTATTAGAGTGAAATATACACAGATGTTGACACTACAGTGTAAACACAACTAGACCGGGGGTCCAGAGGGGGGGTCGTGTCAGGGAGGTGCGAGAACGCTGACTGAACACAGATGCTGTCTGTCTTTGTGACATTCACATTTACAGTCACACATACAGTATTAGACCTGGAAGCTGCTGTTGAGCTGCTCCGCTGGACCAGTTTAGTGTTTAGTGCAGTTTGACGGCAATTTAAAGACCAACTTAAAGACACTTTTAAACCGACTACTTCTTTCTGTCTTTCTAGGATCATGTAATTTCTCTCTCTTATAAAACTTTTTTTTTTTTTTTTTTTACAAAGTACGTCTCCAAAAAGAGAACAGAGAGCAATGTTTTTTACTCCTACTCCTTACTCTTTCCTCCTTGTGGCTACTTTACGGTTATGGAAAAACAAGTGAAAGCACTAAAAACCCAGAGAGTAATGAGTGTGTTACTGATAATGTGGAAATGGGCAACCAAGTGCCTACCAGTCTTTTCCAAAATGGAAAAAAAGCGGTCAATTATGGTACACCTTAAAGAGGAGACGTTTGTGTTGGTATTTGTGTTACTGCGGTTTCATCTGTATTTATTGTTGTATCATTGCAACATACATAATATGGACGTTGTTAGTATTTAAACTCATATAGCGAAATATCTTGTGGGTGTCTCGGTCCTCAGGTCGACAGCAGTAAAGAAGACAGGAGCATCCTCAGCAGTAGTTATGTTTACGCAGTAATATCTCAGAAACATTGTGTTGTTCTCAGTGTTCATCTTCATCCACTGCAGCAGGTCTCCGTCATGAGATACTGAGGCTCAAGTGTCTGAAAGTTTTCATTTTCAGCAAATGTCAGCAGCTGATTTCATCCGTTTTTTTTGTCTCTCTTCTCCACTGGACGCCCACTGTCTGCGCTCTCTCTCCCCAGGCTTCGGTCACTCCTGTTGGGCTGTGAGGTTCCAGACGTGCAGCCGGTTTTGGCCGGAAAAGGTGAACTCAGATCACTGCTATTTCAGCGATTGGGGTGGGGGTTGGGAGGAAGAAGGCTCGCGTCTGTCGTGTGTGTGTGCTTGTGTGCCTCTTTTACACAAGCATGTGTGTGTGTGTGCTTATGTATGTAACATCAAGAAATGAGTCTTTACATGCATGGCCGTATCGTCGAGACATTAATTACCTGCAGCGTGTGCATACGTGGTTAAATTACACTGGCTGGAAACAGCTCAGAGCTGCAGGAAAGACAGAGCCTGTGATGGAGGACAGGGGGAGGGTGGGAGGCAGCTGGGGAATAAGTTCTGAAACCTGGTCCAAGATTTCAACATTTCTCCACCGCCTCTGCCGCTCTGCTTTGGGGCTTGTTAAGTGAAACACAAGAATGTGGAGCTGAGGGTAGAAAGGACAAAGAGGTAGAAAGAGTGAGTGGGAAAGCATGAGTGACGGGTTGAGTAACTGAGAGAGAGAGAGAGAGATAAGGCAAGTGTTTGGAGACAGCGGTGGTGCTGATTGCAACATCCGTCTCCATTTCCTTCACAGAACAGATGAGAGAAAACACTCGAGCGTGTGTGTGTGTGTGTGTGTGTGTATACATGCATACATACACACATAAACAGAGTTGGCGTGTAACTCGGTTTTGTTTATTTCAATTTTGTTGTATTTGCGTCTTCTGTTAGTTTCCAAACAGAGTTTCTTATAGACATATGTCTTCAAGTACTTGTTAAAGGGGTATTCCACTGATTTAGTAGTGCTCATCCATAAAAGTGATGGGATAGATTCAAACAAGGATATCCTGACGTTTAGCCCCTATACTACATTTCCCATGTTGCAACTCAACAGCATGTTTCATTAGGCCCACTTCTTTCAAACCCTCTCGCCTCTAGACTTTCTGTTTAAAATCTGACGTCTCAAACCCAAGCCAAAGAAAGAAAGAAAGAAAGAAAGAAAGAAAGAAAGAAAGAAAGAAAGAAAGAAAGAAAGGAAAACAGAGAATGAGAGAGGAGAAAAGTATGCGGACACAGAGGGGGTTTATTTTCCTCTTTTGTTATAACAGCTGTGGGCATGCAAAGAGAAAGTCATCATATGTGATAGAAGAGTCGATTATCATGATTGCATATAAAGATGGGAGGGAAAACACACACACACACACACACACACGCACACGGTGCAATGTGATGTTTATACGGTGCACATTCCATCAACTCCCAGCAGTGGACGAGTTTGACTCTCTAAATGAAGTGTGCAAAGGCTGCATGTTAATTACTCACCAAGATCCAAGAAAAGGGCTTGAAAGAGAGAAATAAAAAGGAAAACGAACCAAGAATCAACTCTCCAGAACTACATGAGCACACTAAAAGCTGACGAAGCACTCTTACCTCGGTCCTGAGGGGCCGAGCAACTTTTAACCTCGGTTCAGCTCCAGCTCGGACTGCAGGAACTGATTCAAGTTCTGCCTCGAATCAACTCGGTTAAAGGTTTGTTGCAATCGAGAGATGTGAACGTGAGATTCGGGTTGTTTCTCCCTGAAGTCATAACACAGATCTTTGGACGTGCAGTACTGCTCCACTTTTAGAAACATCAGGAGATTTGGCCCATAATAAACTTTTTTTTATTATTATTATTTCTTCTACTCTTGTTAACGCTGACTCTGGTGTATTTTGTCATTCGAAAATCTCCTGCATTGTGCTTACAAAACCCAGGTCGTCTTCTGTAATGAGAAACATTTGTGTGTTATGACGTTTTTAACACTCCTTTCTCTTCACAGCTGAGAAAATGTAAAGCTTCACACACAACTACCCATAATTCAGCTTTCTTTAACAGCACCAAGAGATGAATTATCTGGATGCATTTTTTAACGAGTCCGGACCGAGCTGTTTAATAACATCTGTTTTTAATGTGACCAATTTTGGGCATTTTTTATTAAAACAGAAGTCTTCCTGTTGCTATAGTGACCTTAACAAACAGATTGTTAAGGCTCACCTTGTCCTCCTGTTGGTGACATGAACGTCTATCCTTCCTCTTTCCAGCCATAAAACAGCAGGAAACAACAGTTCTCACAGATTTAATGAGAGCTGAGTGTACTCAAGAGTTTACAACACCTCCGTCTTCTGTTTACCAAGCTATCGTTGTGTTTGCTTAGCCCAAATAATCTGTGTTTCATTTGATGCCAGACCACACACACACGCACACACACACACACAGGAGGGATGAATGACATTATTGTAACAGTGCCTAGTTCAGGTGTCTGTGTTTGCAGATGAGACTTTATGTTTCCCGCCAGAGGATTTGCAGGTGTTTTGTCAGAGGTTTGTAAAGCTTTGCATGGCTTGAAAGGCACAGACGACTAGAAAGACTGAAGCAGGCTGACGGTCCGTCAACAGGTGGGATTGTTTGTGTCTGAAAGAGGAACTAGTTAAAAGAAACAAACATGTTCGGAGCTGTCGGGGATCTTCACGTTTAGTGGCTCAGACTGTCTGTCGCACCGTCCAGGAGAAGATCGATTGTTAACCCTGTAACGCCCAAAGTCATTAAATCATTGGCAGAAAATTATTACAAACAAAACAAAACAAAAAAAAATTAAAACAAACAACATTTCAGTTATTTTACTACACTCTAATGAGTGGATTACTGCCCCCTGTTGGATTATCTGTGCACTGCATGCTAGCGTATCTTAACTCTTAAGGTCACTTTTAGACCTTTTATACCTCGTTGGACGAGGCGACAATCAATCCAGCAGAGTGACGTTTTATCATTTGTTCACGACTATATTATGAAGTATTACGCATAGCTTGAAGATTGTTCTATTAATTAGCGCCCATGATACTCTCTGATTGGTTTTTTTTGTGCATAAGAGCGTCCTCGAGTTCCCAAACGTCCCCCAGCTCACTGTTGATCTTGTAACTTAACTGTGAGCTGTGATGAACTTCAAAACATCTTGAAAATCTGGGACGAAATTTGAGGATTTGGAAGCTGCTTTTGGGCTCTTAACTTTGTAACTTTAACCTCTCAAACCTCACTTATCCAACCAAGTGGGTCAATACAAACTCATGTTTTACATTTGACTGAATGGTGCAGCCATAAAAAACAACACAGAGTCCCGGATTTTAAATATTTGCCTTTGTGTAACAGAATATATACTGAGCGTGATAGATCTTTAAGGTTTAAGGGTGTTCCTTAATAAAATCCTTCGTGTGGCTTCAGATCTTTACAATGAAAACCGAAGCAACCGCTGTGTAGAGGTAAAAGAAAATCCCTTCACTTTTATCCCGGCATTTCTCATAAGTGGCAACTAATTCGGGGGTCGGTTTTAATGTTTCCTGATATATACAGACCCTGATCTCTCTGTGAATACCTGCTGAACTGAAAGAAATCATATACAAATCTCTTTGAGCCTAGCAGACCGCATGATGAATGTATTAAGAGTATTGCAGCATGCTTCACTCATTGTAATGGAGTTTGGATCCAATGATAAATCGATTTTTGTTGAAGGTTTGTGTGCGTGCATCAGAATATTTTGGAAAAGAGGGAACATTTATGCAAGAACAGTAATAAAAACATATTTGTGTGTGTGTGTGTGTGTGTGTGTGTGTATGTGTATGTGTGTGTGAGAGACCTCCTGTTGGTCCATCCATTCCTCTCTTAGATACTAACTCTGGCCAGATGTGACCGTTTGCCCCTCTCTGCTGTTCGTCTCATTCTTTCTGTTTCTCTCGCTCTGCCCATATTTCTTCCCTTCTTTGGTAAACCGTCTTTGACTTTCACTCTTTCATCACCTTTTTCTTTTCCTGCCAAAGTTTGGCCGTTCTCGTGTGGTTCATGACACGACTAAATAGGATGTGCTTATATGACAACGCACATCACAGTTCAGTGTAAAGAGTGTCAGCGGCCCAGGTTGAAATCTTCTGGCATCAGATTTTAATTACAATCTTGGAGTGTGTGTTGTGTGTGTTGTGTGTGGTTAAGGCTGGCGTGTTTACACTGGGCGTTCACGCGGTAACGGACCTGTTGCTACGACTGATCCAGCTCGTTTCATCCCCACAAAGACTCATCACCTGTTATCTGAGGGATGTGGGTTCAACACGTGGCCTGTGAATGCGTGTGTGTAAGGTGTGTGTTAATACAGATAATAATTACATACAGAACAAACACTGTGTGTGTGTGTGTGTGTGTGTGCGCGTGTGTGTGTGTACACTAACTATTGTGCCGTGTGTCTCTGGAAGATCCTTGATTGAAAGGAGCTTTATTTGGCTACACTATTCACATACACTCACGCTCCTATGCTGTCTAAATATGTTTACTAAGGTGTGTGTAGGCTAGTGTGTGAACAGTTATTATAGTTATTATTCATTAAATTACATACAAACACATTACTATTGTATGTGCCTTTGTATTTCCTTTTGTAATGTCCTTTATGTTTTATGTGAAGCACTTTGAATTGCCTTGTTACTGAAAGGTGCTACAGACATAAACTTAGCAAGAAATATAGTTTAACTATAGGTTAAGATATGACTCAAGTAAGGAAATTAAAACACGTATGGTTAGAGAAAGATCTTTGGTTTTAGGTAAAGGATTGATTGATTTTCTCTGGCATAATAACTCCAAAAGATACTGAACTGGAGACTCATAAAATACACTGCAAGTCATACAAGAAGCTTTGAGATACTGTAATCTATATCTTTAAGTGTTATTTTGTCTTTTTGAATATGCAGAAAAAGTGTTAATGAAACACAATAGTGGGGAAAGAAAAAAAAGGTGTGGAAATCTAAATGACTCCTAATGATGATTTATGTGTCACATGGGAGTTTTCCAGGTTGCTCATTGGAGGAAATGCGTTTTGCTCCAGTGACTTGTTGATCATCTTGTTCGCAGTGTGAGCGCGATGACAACTGTAGGAGCGCCAGATAAATCACTCCTCCTGTTACACATTGGCTGACAGAAAAAAACACTATTAGTGCGGCACAGCTCCCAGGAGCGACTGTGTGTGTGTGTGCAACTGTTCAAATGACATATGAACTGTACACACATCGAGTATGACGGTGCTGGGAAAGTTTGTCTTTATTCAGTTAAAAAGAAAAGAAAAAAAACATCAACTATCTGTTATAAATCAAGGCTAAATGCAGTAAGCTTACATGGTTCAATTAGTGATTTTACCAAAACGCTGTCATCGAATCGCTGAGTCTTTATAGCCGTTATACCAACCATAAACCACAATTCAGTTCACACAGTAAATAAATAAGTACATAAAAACAAATTAAAAAAAACAACCAAATTCTCACTCACACATAAGCAGATATACTCCATCCCTCCCTGCCGCCTGTTCTCAGGGAGGTTAATAGATATTTCTCCCACACTTTTCCTCCTCTTCATGTGGCTCCACACATCCCACAGCTCTCATTGCTTCTCTGTGGCGTCTCCGTGGGACTCTGAATGCACCACAACACTCTGCTGTGATGTGTGTTCGTCAGAAATAAACTCATCGTGTTGCCTTCATGTATGTTATCAGACCACACAGACTCATCTCCCATGTTGCTGGCTTGTCTGTAGGGTGTTACGCTTCATTACAGCCCAATCAAACTAAGTCACTGGATATCTATTAAAGTCATTATAGAGTAAATGTGTTATTCTTCATGTCCTCAGATCAGATTCTGTGTTGGTGGCGGAAGACAATGTTTTGTGATTACAAGCCAGCACTCATTTCTGTGGCAATCGTCTTGTTACCAATACATAAAGGTTTGCTGTCCTCCTTAATCCCTCTCAGTCAACACTGTGTATGTGTCTACAGAGACCCTTCCCTATGCAAGTATTTTCACATTGTCTCTGTGTTCAGGATGTCTCTGGGCGTCAATCTTCGGAGCAGTGGGTGTGTAGACCTCAGCCAATAACAGCCTGCAGGGTGTAGGTGTATAAAAACGCCACACTGTAGTATCAGAGAGCTGTCTGCTCTGTGTGTGTGTGTGTGTGTGTAGCTCAGGCGCAGAGAGCAGAGGAGAGACGTTTGTGTTTACAAACAGTAACTGACAAACCCTTTAATATCAGTATGTTTCCACACAGTAAATTAAAAAAAGCTGCAAATCAATCTATGGAAATACTTGTGATCAAATAAATGGGTTCATTTGAAGGGATACATGTGGTTGTTTGTACCAGTGTGTGAGGACAGCGCTGCAGTGACTCAGCAGTATGAGACCAGGGGTCGAGTCTGGGGCTCGGTGCCAACTGTTGAAAGGCAACACCGGTGAGAAAGCAGCTCTGGCACGGCCGCCGTATGAGCGGCGCAGACCACCCGCCTCCGCCGGACCGCCCGCTCTCATACGAACAGGTATTTTTAGCAGCTTAGGAAGAAATACAGCCTGAACCTTACCTCAGCTCGCTTGATTGCTCCGCGTTGTTCCCTTTCCTTAATCCCTCTCTCCTTTCTCACATGTGCACACACACACACACACACACACACACACGGTGACATCATGTAAAATCAACGATGTACCGATGCAGGAAGTTAAAGGAAATATTGAAAGAAATGACAAATGAAACAAAAACAGAACCAGGAGGGTCATGTGGGAGCTGAGAGAAAGGGAAGGAGGAGGGAAGGTAAACCAGCAACCCAGGTGAACCTCCTCCCACTCATGACCTCCACCCTGCCGGCTACTTCCTGAACACAACCAGGCCTGGCAGAGTAGGAGCAGGAGGGATCGTCACAGTGGAAATGATTGGAAGTGATAACTCCCCCGATAAGCCTCTGAGTTTGGTGTCTAATTGCAAATGTTTTCTTGCTTCTGGCTTGCAGTGGATGTCTGGAGAATTACACCACCGGGGAAAGTGCAGATTGTATCAGGTAAATTGGCAGTTATACAGATATTCAGATGCATGAACACACACACAGACACACAGACCGAAACACACACTTTGCTCCTAGTTTCTTCTCCTCTTCCAACAACAACAAGGCCAGACCTTGACTCACTCCTTCCTGCCTTCTCCTCTCTCTTCATCTCCATCTTTCGGGACTTTCCCCTCATCCTCCTCCTTCAGTACAAACACTATCCTGGTTTATGATGAATCTGCTCTCTGGATCTGTACACCTCCTTCCACCCACACAACCATCTCCACCCAATTCTCACCCCCCTTTTTCTCCCCTTTCTCCTCATTATCTGACTCAGCCGAAGCCGTCATAGATGTGATGCAGTATATATCACACAAACTTCTTGCTGATCACTAAATGTTAACAGTTGTTATTTTAATCTCAGGCTTTCACAGTAAAGTCAGCAGACTAGAATTTCTTTCCATGCATCTCTGCCCAACATGTGTTGAAAAAGGTTCAATTCACACAAAATTAATGTGACTATTGATGAAATCATCAGCTTCTTCCTGAACTACAACTGACTTAAATATGAAATATTCTTCACTCCTCCACTTCTGTTGATCCAAAAGCAACAACTTTCAGTTTCCAGTAGTTTTATGTGTCTTAGTCACACTTGCAGCCATCCTGAGAAATAAACTTAACTTGTTACTGTGTCTGAAAATAGTACAGAAACGAGCGAGAAGCTTCACACATTTGTCTATTTGAAAACATGAAATTAATGGCAGTGAACAGCGAGTCTCTCATTCATTAACCTCATTAAACATATTCATCATTATCCATCAACATCCTCCTATTCCATCATCAACACTACACAGCAGAGAATAGTAGTTTCAACAACAACAAGTCCTCCAAATTAAAAGACCACATAGGTGAATAGTACCTGCGCTCCAGAATGAGCCATAGCTATGGTTAAGGTTAATGTCTGGGGTTAAGAAAGGATCGTAGTTTGGGCTTAAAATCAGTAAAATGGTGTAAAAATGTCCAGAAATGTCCAAAATAGACAAGAAAGATTTAGTAATTTCAATGGGAAATAAAAGAGTGAGAGAACAGATAAGATTAAATATGGATCCTGTTGCAGGAAGATTAAGTCCTGGGATGAAGTATGATTAATTAATTGTTGGTTTGGCTCTGCACATGAGACAATAAGAAAAATAGAGAAAATGACCATAATGTCAACACTGTGTTTGTTTTTATATATTATGTCATGTGTAGACCAGTATTTGAAATGTTATTGGCCATAAGTTGAAGAGTGATGAATGGGACAGTTGAAACTCGTCTTACAGATGCATGTGTGTGTGTGTGTGTGTGTGTGTGCCTGTGTGTGTGTGTGTGTGTGTGTGTGTGCCTGTGTGTGTGTGTGTGTGTGTGTGTGTGTGTGTGTGTGTGGGACTACGGGTGAAAGGAGACGAGTATTAGCGACACTCGTCCTCCTCTCTCCTCCCCTCCTGACAGCCGTGGCTCTCAGTCTCTCTGGCTCCGTCCCAGCCAGATCGTGGGAAGATCCTCCTGCCTGAAAACAAAAACAAATAGATAAATAAAGTAAGATAATATAAATAAACGAATCAAAACATATAACAGAAAAAAAATATTGGTCCCAATCACCATCGATGCTATTTTTAGATACAGATAAGGGAGAAGATCCTCGTCTTCATCGTCAGTTGTCAAGTGTCGATTGTGGAGGAGTCTTTTTTTTTTTTTTTTTTTTCTTCTTGCAGGGAGATAACAAATGGTGCTTGGCTGCAGGGATTTGTGCAGGAAACGTTAGTGAGAGGTGTAGAGGTGAGAACTGACACAGAGATGGAAATAATGAGGAGAGGAACGAGGGGTAAATGAGAAGGAGCGAGTGGAGGAGGAGTGCAGCTCTGTTTCCAATTAAAGGCAGACTGAGAGGAAATGAGTGACAAACGTTTGCATCTAACTTCCTATCTGCACAGTTTCCAAGCCAGAGAGCTCAATCTATAAATCTATAACATGATTTATTAGTAGTCGGCCGTCAACTATATCAGACTTTTCATTATTGGATTAAAACACTTGATTCATCAGATATCTGAGTCATAATACTTCACCATATGTACTAAATATGTGGTATTTCTAATAATATCAGATTCAGACTCAGACTTTTAAATGTTTTGATATTTTCTTCAGTATCAAAAGTAATCCGGTTGATTGTTGTTGCATTGCATACAGGAATACCAATTCAGCATTTTCCATAATAAATGTTCATTTTGGATAATATGCAGTTTTATGCCCATTTTGCAAATACACAAAAGAAGAGCTACAGAGACTTTTCCCCATTACCACCCACACTGTTTGATTGACTAGTGGTTGATAAATGGGAGGTGCTGTGCCAAAGCAACAAGACTCTGGAAATAACAAAAACAACAAGGCTATAGTGAATCTGTTGAGACAGATCTGAATGTGAAAGACGACATCCTGTAGAAACCCTCAATTTCATCTCTGTTTTTCCACCATTCATTCACTGGTTTGAATTAGAAAGAGAGAAGTGGTCGTGAAAAGCAAAAAAAAAAAACACACGAGACAAACGGTGTTTGTCATGTGTGCGGAGAGTTTCTGTGTGAACGAGCTGTGGGGAAAGTGTGGGCGTCGCAGCTCGAGGGGAGTGCAATAACTTTCCAGGGGAGTGTATTAAAGTTTAGAAGGAGGAGAGAAAACAAGGGCGAAAAGTAAAGGAATAAGAGTTTGATGAGAGACAGAGGGAGAAGGAGCGAAGCAGGGAGAGGGGAGGAAAACTGGCTCGATAAACAAGAGCCATGAGGACGATGAAGGGAAGCAGAAAAAATACGTTTATTATGCAAAAACAGACCTCGTCCTTATTTTCTGTTCAGAACGTGAACACAAACCGGCTCTTTCTATCGCCCTAACACACACAAACACACACTCACAGTGCCACACGCCTCCTCTCAGTAGGCCACACATGCCGAGTCCACATGTGAAGCAAGAATCCAGGATTTAAAGCATCCACCCCCACACACACACACACACACAAACACACAAAATGAAACAGTACAAAATTCTTCATCTACAAATACATAAAAAAAAATCCTGCACCTAAATACACACACTAGCAGCCAAGCTTAACAAGGACACACACACACACACACACACCTCGTGTCCATGTTCACATGTATACACACTTAGAGGCCCGGGACTGAGGATGAGGGGATTTCCAGCTTGATGTTCCACAGCTGCAGGACGGCATCCAGCGCGCCGCCAACCTGACGCAGAGTGATGACCTCATCAGATGGGAGTAGCTGAGAAAACAAACCGCACACGATCAGAAGCCGAACTTTGACCTCGTGCTTTATTAGGACAAGAAGATGATGCAGATGAGAGGAGCGTTTTCAGTGCAGAAAGCTGCGAAAGTTTAACCGATGCCAGACTAGACGAGCTACTATAACCGCTAGAAACACAAGACCCAGAACATGCTGGAGGACACACATGTCCTGTATAACCTGGAAAAAAAACAGTTGGGATTCCCCAGAAAGTGCTGGAGGATGTGAAGCTTGCTGCCATCACGATCCATTGCAATTTAAATATCTCATAATGCACATTTAAATGTAGTTTTTCCCCTTTATTATGCCGTTAAACAAAAGGGAAAGTAAAAGGAAAGATGTGAAGAAAAAGAAGACAAAACCTCCGCATCACTTCTCTGCTTCACTGAACTTATTAAAAACAAATAACTCACTAAGTCCCGAATAAATTCCTGTATAAATAAAACATCTCTCACTCGTCAGTTTGCACTTGGCTGTCCAATCCTCCCTTTCAATTCTCGTCTTTTACAACCCACTGCTCCTTGGCCTTACTCAGCACTTTTTTTTATAAAGTCCATCGCTCGCGGCTCCGCTGTTTTGTTTTCAGTCGCTGCACTCAAAGAGATGCCAAAAACAATTTAAGCGCTCACATATGTCCCGCGCTGGCTCAGGATGTCCACTTCTCTCTTAAGGGTGACGATTTAACGTTGCGTGTAATTCATAGCCGTTTATCATCGTCCGTCTGTGCTGCGTTCGTGAGGCTAATCCAAGAGATACACACGTCATCGTTTGTGACCAAAACAGAGTGAAAGTTGGACTTGATATTTGTCAGGTGACTCCAGACATGAGTGTTTCCTGAATGGGTCGATAGGTCATTAAAACATTTGTCAACACTTTAAGTCAGTGTTGTGTTTTCATCTTGTTGCACTGGTGCAAAAATACGTTAAATGCAATGAGATTGAACGGGCTAAAATCAATATCAATAAACACCAGTTTGTGGTTTCAGCCTTTCAGCAATAAATACATTTGTTTTGCTGTTAAAATCTCTGCATTAAGTGTATAACATGTCCCAACCTGGAATATGTAGGAAATCACAAACGAGGCAGAAAGAAGGTAAAACCAAGTAGCTTTTAAAATCAATGATATATGACTTTCTCTGTGGTGGAATATCCCTTTAACCTCCAGGAAAGCAGTTCATAACTAACAGTAGAGGACTGTGGTTGCACTGGGCTGCTTCCAAGTGCGAATTCACCGAACTCTACGAAGCTTTATGGTGTTAAAACTGTTCCTGGAAAAAAAATAAAGCCGGAGAACAAGGTCACAACACCACAGTTTACTCCTCAATCCAAAATAGTTCCTGTTAGGTTCAAACTGTAGGCCGGATACCAAACGTTTTCCACACCACAGCAATTAGTGGCCATTAAGAACGGCTCTCGCCACCATCAAAGTGATTATTTGGGAAGGTTACGGGGCCCGTTGTTGTCTTTGGCCAGTGGTTTTACAGAACATTGAGAGTAATGCTCATGTCTGGAGAAGCCATTACCAGTCAGCATCAACAACCTCGGGACACAGACTCTGACCGAAAAAAGAGCCGAGCCGACACTGAGCTGAGTCAGACAGGTTTGTTGATTGAGGCCTCACGAGAAAGATGGAGGCGATACGGTGGGAGAGAGACGGTGACGAAGACGACAGAGAGAAAAGAAAAACAGAGAATATACAAAAGGGAACCTCTACACTCACCAAACAGGTCCAATTACTGCGGCACAGACACGGCAAAGTGGCAAAATGAATCGTCTGCTATGAACCCCGTTGGTCTAAATCGAGAAGTTAACCTTTTACGGGTCACATGACTCTACAGCATCTGTCTAACAGCCTGTTTACTTTTAAGTGTTGCTATTATGACCGCCTAATGTCATGAGCATACGGCTGTAAGCATCGTATAATGTCTGTCATGTGTTTGTCTACAAATTGAGTTTTGGTGCAAGTCTTCATTTGATGAATGAGCAGCTTGTTTTTTGTTGTTCTATATTCATCATTTATAATGTTGTCATTTTACTGTTTCTGACCTTCTGTGTCGTCTAATTGAATCACCGCATGATTGAAGGCCGGCAGCTGCGAAAAGGTGGACGAAAAAAAAAGGCTGAAATGTTGGCTGTTGTTGTGCCCCGACACCGGTTGTTTCTTCTACGTTTGTTGAAGCATGTTGTAGCGCCTCTTATCCAGATTATTAAGAAAAATGACCCTCTTCTTTCTCTAACGGGAATCAAACCTGCAATCTTAGCGCCGCCTCTATGAGTTTACAATACTTTGACTCACGTAGTATTAAGTATGTGTCTGTTTGTGCAGATTCACCAGAGGAAACATCTTTCAACAAACGTGAGTCTGTTGTACGTATTAACCAGCTGTCCCAATATGAAAATATGAAAGGTGCAGCGAATATTTACAGTGGAAATAGGAACACGTTGGTTGCTCAAGTCGTATTTTATTAAAGGCTGAATGGCACATTGAACC